>JANCMC010024009.1:5604651-5679380 GCA_024363005.1 Charaxes varanes | reverse complement strand
ACAATTTTAATATAACAAAGCTGAAGGGGCAGAAATATTTGTTATACAAAGTTATACATTATCTCGAGGTTTGTTATGTGTTTGTAGAAATAAAAGGAATAACTATTAAAAAATTAATGAAAAAAATTGGTAAGATTTTTGAAAATGAGGATTTCATTATATTGACTTTTATTATATTAAGGTATGTACTTTATAAATTGCTCTCTAAATGTTTAATACAGTATAGTTTATAGTTTACTTCGAATTAATTTACATAAATCAGTTGACCTTTGAAATTGTAAATGCACATTTTTACATAATATTATCAACACAAATATGTGGCACAATTAGAAAAACATATATTCTTTTATCAGTAGATCATGCATTAGATAAAACCGGCGTCACACTAGCTTTAAATATTTGAACACCTATTTGATCAGTGTGTGTTGCGGAACTTACAACTGTCACTCGGTGCCACACACTGTAGTCAAACAGGTGTTCAAATATTTGAACCTTATAGCGTGGCGCTCGTATAATACCGAAGCCAGACATAGCTCAGTGTTTGTACATTTTAGACCTTAAAGTCTACAAAGTTCGAAAAAACTTTGTGAAGTTACACAAAGTCACTCTACATGATCATTGAAATGATCATTCAAATGAAGCTATGGCTGGTCCTGGCATTATAGATTGTGAATATCATCATTTCAAAGAGGAAACGCGTCAAAGGCAGGTGGAGGGTTAGTACTTGTGACATAGTATATAATAAAATTGTATCTCTATGTTACCTCCAAATACAAAAGAGATAAAATTGACAAAAGACAAAATTATAAATAATACGGTCTCAGTTCAGTTGCGTTTCTGCTCAGAATATACAAGCACATATATTTTCGAAGTGAAAACTGCGCGGCGCGTGGTGCAATTTTGAGTAGGTAATAAACGATGAAACTCGCGACACTGTTACCATACCTAAGTTGAAAAATATAATTTACTAGTTCATGTAGTAAATTATATTTTTGAACTTGGCCCACCTCAAACATAATATATTTAGAATTGTTAATACACAGACGGCAGTCTACTTAATTGTCTATGAAAATCGACACCAAAAAATTGTAGTTTTAAATTTCCATGTGCTCATTTTCTCAAATGAAATCGATATATTTAATTAGGTCAAATACAATTAATTGGTTAAAAAGCGCGTAGCGGAAAACATATTAAATATATCTAGTAATGTTGTATGTTAGCTTGCGAGAATCACAAAGAATGTTACAGACATGGAGATGCAACAATCATTGGATAATATTGTCAAATATCACGTCAAACTAATCAATATGGGTTATAGATAATTCAGTGATGATTTCTGCAACCGTAACGTTACTTACTATTCTTTATTACTTAATCGCCCAATATTATAGCAGTGACAATGAGAAGTCGCTGTGATATGGAGATACAGGCAAATCGACAGTTTTCAAATCGCGAATATTAAAACGAACCTAGCGTGAGAAGCGGCCAACGGTTCCTTCGCTCAAATTATTAACATTCCTCTCGTTTGATTGCGAATCACTTCACTCACACGCGGTACGTACGAAAGCGACTCACCGTACACGGTCGGTTCTTCCAAACCGACCGTCGGTCCTTCCGAGCCGGATCGACCGGTCCTTCCGAGGCGGATCGACCGGCCGCCGCAAGCGGTAGCGTCCACCGTCACGAGTCACTCTTCCGGGGTCCTTCGCGGGTTCACAACACCGCAGCGCCGCACTATAACTTGGTGGATGTCACCAGGACGGGACGGCGGGCGCCGGTTCGCTAGTAGACCGTGTCGTCGGGGTAGAGCGTGAGGCCGGCGGCGGCTCGGCCTCAGGAGGGCGGCGCGGGCGCGGAGGGGGGCGCGGGCTGCGCGGGGGGTTACGTGCCTTCCGAAACACGGAGGAGGTCGGATATCAAATATAAACCAGTGCTAGAATGGGTTACCCATCTATCACACGGTCGCAGCCAGAGCAACTTAACTTAGCGGTCGACTGAAATGCCGACCACTGATTAGGCCACGACCTCCTCATACGTTCCTCGCAATAATTCAGAAACGACTGGGCGTATATGACTCCTATCCGTTTTCTTTTATTCGCATTATTCCTGGAAAGGTATAAGAAAAAAAGAAAGAAAGAAAAACTCAAAGGAATATTTAAAAAAATACTACAAAATGCATCGGAATACTTCCAATACATGACGTCTGCCGTGTCCGCTAGTATCTCTATAAAAATTAATACAAACTCACTTAACCATAGTTAATTTTAGTTGGTTTAAAAACATCAATGAAAGCTGCTCGCCGCTCGATTTCAAGCACTTGTACAAACGGAAAGGTGCGAGTCCGAGACACAAGCTTATTTATTTATTTAATTTAATTTTACACGTTACCCTGTTAGGTTGTTTTTATAAATATTTTTCGGAAATATATTAATCTTATGTCTTACAAAATTATATTGTCATATTGTCAATTCATGTTTATTGTATAATGTTAAATGTATGGTTTTATATATTTCTATAATTCCGCCAGACATGGCTTTATTTAAATTATCATTTCAATGATCATGTAGTGTGGCCGGTACCTTTGTGTAGCTGCGCAAAGTTTTGTGGTACTTTGCAGTCTTCAACGACAAAAGTGTACAAACACTTTGTGCTATGTCTGGTGCCCATGTCCCATTATACCTAGCTTATCATTTGATCTGAGTATGATATAAAATTAATTTATAAGTCGTATTTGTATTTTACGTTGTGATGATCATGAATAAGTTATGCTAAGTACCGTAACAGATGTCCATGGGCGTCGGTAGGCACTTCGGTGCCTGCTGCCTGCTCGTCTGCCCCCTTGTAACATAAAAAAAAGATGACTTTAGGTGCGAATATTTCCCTTGAATCACGCACGAAAATCAATGCAATGGTTGACTTTGGTGGCGGTGTAACATTTAGGTTACAAAATGGAACAGAATGGAATGAGATTCTCTCATGAGAGAGGAGATATTTTCTCTCTCTCGCGATGTCTTTTTACACATTACGAGCTGTAGGCCGCGACTTCATCCGCATTGTATTCCGTTTCACTTTCGCTACAAAAAGCAGCCTCTGTCTCTCTCTACATAAATACGGTTCAAGGGTTAAGGCGTGAAAACGTAACAGACAACGTTATTTTCGTTTATAATATGGGGAAAACGAGCAGGCGGTACTCTTAAGTGACTACCGACGCCCGTGGACAACTGCAACACCGGCCGGGCTAACAATGCCGGAAGTTATATTCGAGCATTATTGGAAGTATGGCATTGTACGGGGCACCTGCGTGGAACCTATATATAAGAAAAATCTGTTTATACATATAACAAAATAAAAGTAGAAAATCCAATACTCAAATAACTTTTATGCTAAACCCATCTTTAGAACTGCTACAGGCAGTCAACATGTGTTTTTTTTTAAATTTCTATTTTATTGTCATATGTTTATTTGTTATCTGTTTGTAGTATTTATAAAGATTAAATTATTTTCATTTCATTTCATTAAAGGTATTAAGTTCAAATTCCCGTACAACAAACATTTCTAAGCACTGTGAATGAGCCTTTACATTATATGCATGCCACACCAGAACGCCGACCGCGGTATGTCGTGTTTATGTACCCTTAAAATAACTAGGGCGGGTTAGATCGATACTCACGATATGTTACGCCATCTGACGTCATCCTCGGAACCCCCACGATCTCTACAACCTTACGATTAATATCACAAAGCGACATTAATCGGGTCCCACTATTTTACGTGCCTTCAGAAACACGGAGGAGGTCGGATATCAAATATAAACCAGTGTTACAATGGCTCATCCGTCCATCACCCGGTCGCAGCTAGAACACAACAATTATGAATTCTGATGGTACTTTCTGAGGCTAACGTGTCATAATTTATATAATTTACAATATTACAAGCAGATTTTTGTAAAATTCCTATGCCACAGATGAAACTCGCACTCTTATTATGATTCGGTCGTTTTAAGCAACGGCATATCCTTAATACATTCAATATATACAGGACTATATGACACACAGACGTCTGTTCCTAAGATAGACAACTTAATGCCTGTGTTATAAGTAACAGCCGCCTGTTATACACAAATATTTTTTTGTCCTAAAAATATATTAAATATATATTCTCGGATAAATGAAAAGCAAAAAATAAATTACTAGTATAATTGCAATTTATTTTTTCCTTTTCATTGATTTTGCTGTGATGCAACAGATTACATATTAATTTAAACTGTGTTATTTAAGTTGAATATCATAATGTTATAAATTTATTTCGATTTTTATGACACTACAACTAGGGATACTCAGACCTAAAAATCTTAGTTAAAAATTAAAATCATTGTAGTAAATAAAATTCCCCTTTTAAAATAGACTACTTGATTCTTAACCACAAATTTAAGATGGATTGATGGCTACTTATTTTATATACAATTAGCAGACTTGCTAGATTTACAACCAGATGAAGGGTCCAGTACTAATGCCAACTATTGCAAGAATTCTGAAGATGTGACCAACTCAGCATCTTTTCAAATTTTTAAATATTCTTGAGGGCCGGATTGAAGAGGCCTAAGGATCTCTCGAAAGTTTACGCTTACAATGTCGCGGGAAACGGCTAGTTTCTTATATTCTCTTTACAATGCCAGTTATGGTTTTTAGTCCCCCGTTGAGCTATCGAAACTTCAATCTTGTTAGAGTGCGTAAAGTCTAAAAATGCACGCCCCTCCAAAGTATTCACCTCTACATGCAAAATAGTCTGTAGACACAAACACACCAGCTCGTCACTATCATTTGCTTCGTTTCGATAAATGGTTGCGAAAAAACTATACGGTTAAAAAGCACTGCACAGTTTTGTCGCACCGATTAAGCTGTACAGTTTTTTCGCAACGATTTAACTATACAGTTTTTTCGCAATGATTTAACTATACAGTTTTTTCGCAACGATCTATCGAAACATGTGTAGCGGCTATTACAGTACGTGGTTGTGTTTGAGTTTACTATAGGAAACAGCAAATTGAATTTAATAACACCTAAATAAAACTGCTCACCGCTAAACAAACACCTGAGTCTAGATTTTTTGCCCGTCATTTAAAAAACCTCCTTTGGGACCAGATGCATTTAAATTTAGTCTTGTTTTTGCGACTATTCGATTTTCCTTTGAAATTACATTTTTGATGAGTTTTTTTTTTATAATACAAGTGTTGATATTTAAGGATGAGTAATTTTGTTTCAAATTTTTGGTACCACACAAAAAATTTGTCAATTAAGTCAAATACCATCAGTCAGTACAAATCGTCACGTGGTACCTTTTAGAAACGTACAACAATTTATACGAACGCCAGATCTGAACCCAAAAAGAATAACAATTATTTGACGGTCCTAAGTTTAGTGAAGTGAATAAAGTAAGCATGCTAATAGGTAATTTAATGTAAAGGTGATTTATAAATATCTAAACAATTGTATAAATTTAATTAGGTCAGCTTAATTATTGGATTCAGTAAAATTTAAAAAATCGTTAATAGAATAAAAAGTAAAGTTTAAAGATAGACAATGCAAATTTTTTGTTCAGTAGAATGACATTACTTTGAAAATGCTTTACGAGTAGAACAAGTTTTACGTGCTTTGAATAATTTATGTCTAAATGCTTGGCAGACTGGTTAATGAATGATAATTATTGCATTGAGATAATTGTTAATTGAATCATAAACAATAAATTTTATTTGGACGTAGCGCCACGCTTGTAATCCTTTTGGTCTGTAGCTGAATTGGGCCAGTAGTACCAGGGTACCAGTGGGGAACCAGTACCTCTTTCTTACATCGGCGTGAAGTGGCGGCTATGATGTCACGTCAAGTGATAATAGATGGTATTGTCATCGCTTTTCATTCGCTTTGTAAAAGTTCCACAGCTAGAAGACGTTGCGTTCTGCGTGCCACGTGTCGTTTAATTATATTTATTGGTTTGCGTTATCTGACAGCGACTAAGGCATTTTGTCAGCCATTTTGCTACTCTTAGTATTTATTGCTGCTGACGCTATCTGTAGTGTTTGTGATTTTTAATACCAAGCATTAGCAGGCTTTATTTTGTGTAAATACACGACAAGAAAGACCGTCAGAAAATCGTGTTTTCTAGGCATTTTTAAGAAACTCTTCAGTTTTATAATATATTAGTAAAGTTAAGTATAGATGAATGCATTCACCGTGATGTTAAATATTTTAAAACTGGCACAATTGTTTTAATTTCCGCGCACATCAATTCCTTTCGAGCCGTGGGAATTGTGTCAAAATCGCCTCTTCTTATATTCCCCTAATGAGGGACATCGATTAAAGAGGGTCAGAGGTCTGTGCCAGTCGCATTAAATATATCGTCTGTATGTCGCTTCAATTCTTAAATGCTTTAGGTACATTATAGTTTGAAAAATTTATTATAAATCGCTGTTATTCATATTAAAGTATAATATTAATTATTGTGTTTTATTTTTACTACGGCCATATTATTTCCCTAGGTAAGTACATACGTTCTTAATTCAAAAATTTCTATTTTCTTTAAAATAAAGAGGTATCTCTAGTATAGTCTGCGGTATCTATTACCTACTTTAGAATTACAAATAATGAAATATCAATACATTTTTTGCGATTCCCTAAAAATCAGCTTTTGTGAGTTAGGTCAGTTTAGTAGTTAGAGTGTGAATTGATATTGAATTAAAGATAAAGGAATATTTTTTCGTAATGATTTGTAATTTCAACATTCAAAAGACCTTACTTCAATATCCACTTCAGGGCGAGCGGGACGTGGCTTTTGCTAATCATATGTTAAATAATTTAGTGTTTTGAAATTCTAATTTTTTCCCAAAGTTTTTTTTTCGAAAATTTTTTTTCAATATTATTCGGAGCATTAGCTTTAGCCACAGATCATAGAAATAGTCTAGCTACAGCTTTTGGCGAATAGTGTTACTGAATAAAACTTATCATGTTTCTCAAATTATACTGGCCGTAGATAATAATTTTAAGACATCAAACGATTGATTGATGACACTGACGCCCTTTTGTACAGTGCGCAAAAATGTAGAGAACATGGAAAATGGGCAAACATTTAGTTCAATTCACTGCCATTAGAAAACAGTTTTCGGGCAAAAATGTTAAGAATTTTTTATTTAAATAATACTAACCATGTTTGGTTCTAAGAAAGATCTAAAACAATTGAAGCAATTGCGTCAGTAAGTACCTACTTGCGATATATAAAAAGTAAGCATCTGATGATAAGCTAGGGTTGGAAACATGAGAGACCACCGCTTAGGGGTGACCTCCTGACCTTTTGCCCGTTGCTATGAATCATCCTTCTTCTTCTTCGATGCGCTCTTGATAGAGCAGTCGTGATCATCACGTTGTCAAGTGAAGCTGTTATTTATTTAATGCCGGAGCCAGACATAGCTTCATTCGAATAATCATATAGTCTGACCGGGGCTTTGTGTAGTTGCTCAAAGTTTTGTAGTACTTTGTAGTCTTCAAGGACAAAAAAGCACAAACACTACTACAGAACGATAGCTTGCCATTATATATCATCATATAGTATAAAATGAAGTCGCTGCCCACCCTAGAACGCGTAGATCTTTTAAAATATGCGACGAATTTTAATGCGGTTTTCACCATTGCAAAGAGCGGTTCAAGGTGAAGGCTTATATCTATAATACATATATATTTTATAAGATAAAGGCAGATAAGATAAAGGCAAAAAAAATAATAGAATTTTAGATATTTGTAACGTGATGTCGGAAAAAACGTATTTTTGTGCGCTTAAATTGCGTGCCCTGGCTAAACCTTAGAAGATAAGATAGAATAAAATAATGTAGTACTGAAGAAAATCTATTAAAAAGGTTAGTGATGGCATAATATATCTATCTCCTAAGGTTAGCAGAGTAACCTTTTTTATCTTCTACATGTTACAAAAATATAAACAATTATTTACGAAGCCTTCTTTAAATAATACCGTATTAATCCTTATCCAATTGAATACGCTAGATACGTTAAACATTTTATGCAGATCAAAATTGTTCTTTACAGCATAACACTTAAATAAATATTTTAGAAGTTTTGAGAGGTTTAAAATTCATATTTTAAACCTCTTTATGGTAAACTCTCTCTTTAAACTTTATGGTATTTTAAATATCATAAAGAGTCGCGGGGTGGCGCGGTGGTCGGTGGGGTAAGCGACTAATAGACGGCACTATGTTTTGATATTCAACATAAATAGTAAGAATAAGCCAACATTCGGGCAGGAAAACGTCTGCTGGGTCCGCTAGTAATATAAAAAAGCAAAAGATTGCCTAACACGAAATTTCGAAGACCGCGGAACAATGAGGAAATTTGGCAAGAAGGTAGTTTACAGACATCCGCTAAGACCGGATTTTCCGATAGGGCCGGTACTAAGGTGGTATAATATTTTTCGTGATTCTTACAAGTATCACCGTGTTGCAGATTAATGTAGTTGCGTGTGGCGAAAAAACCTGAAAAAGTTAACTTTGTTAAAAAAATAATAATATTAAAATGGCGGTAAATTTTAATAGACGTGTACGTGTTGAGACCACGAAAAATATCGCGGACACAACCAGAGGAGAACTGTTAGACATTGGGCCAGGCGACGGACGGGTTTACAATGTCAGCTCAATTCCCTTCCAAAGGCTCTCTGTCACTGGAATTCACATTACAGGGGTAAGCTATAATATTCACCTAATAAATGACTTTATCAGCCAGTTGGATAATCAAAGTAATGACTTTTCAATCTTGTCTTTAAAAACATATGTACATAAATAATAAATAAATATATACAGGATTATATGACAAGCGCGTCTGTTCCTAAGGTAGACAACTTAATACCTGTGTTAGAGGTATCAGACGCCTGTTATACTCCAATTTTTTTTAGAAATTTATAAATACATATAGATAATACACCCAGACTCAAGGCGGGAGTCGAACCTACGACCCCCATAGCGGAAGTCAGGATTACTGCCCACTGCGACGAGTCAACCATAAAAGCATCCTTTTGCCTGAAGACACACCGATGATTAAAAGAAAATAATTACCTATGAAATTAGTACTTACTGTGTATATAACGTTTTTAAATGCTAATACAGTGTAAACTCTTTATAACCTAGTTCGTTATAAAGAAAAACATAGACATTTAGTTAATTTGGTTGGTTTACGCGAAAACACATTCATTTCACTCTTTATAGCGCAACAGCCATACTCTATTACAAAGAAATACATCTATATTTCGATGTCTCTTCGAACCATCACATACTTTTCAACAAGCACTCGATGTCGCCAGAAATCGAAAAATTCTTTTGTTTCATTGAGATGATTCCACCACATCCTAAGATATGCGTAAAATATTTGAAATATTTGAAAAAATACTAAACAAATTTTGGCATAGCAAGAAAAAGGTAGACAAAATTAACACATTATATGTGCTCCCAATAGTATGATTATCCATTAAAAGTAACAAATGAAAGTAACCGTAAATTGTGATATATTTTTGGTTATTTTTCTGTACTCCCTACAAAGAACAAAAAATAATCAAAAAATAAAAATGCTCAGTCCATTGAGATTCGTCATTAGAGTTTACATTGTATTTCTACAATTTTCTAATATCTATAGGATATAATGCTGGAAGTTATCGATTTTAGGTCCCTTTTGAAGAACTTGAACGCGCGGCATCTCAACTCATCGAAGCACTAAACCTTCGTAGATACTACATGGAGATTTCCAATCAATCTTTTCCAGAGACACTCGCTTATTATCTAACGCATCACGAGGGTCCTCCTAATTTGGACTTGCAACATGAAGAAACAGTTGATTTTAGTAAAGCCTTGTTGAAATTTGACGGTAAAAGAGGTTATATTCATAGTAACAAAATTTAGTTGCTTAGTAAATGTATGGCAACGACGAGATTAATCGTGCTTAATGTGAAGCTGCTTAGTATCTCCAAATTAAACCAAATCTCCAAACCCAAGGCCCGAATAATATTCGCCTAGCATTGTGTTCCGTTTGTAAATATAATTATTTCTTACATGTTTTGACTGTTTGTTACGGTTTATCCCATGCCTGATTTAAATCTTCCGATAAAGTACTTAAAACGTGCGTATAAGAAATTCGTGACGTCCTAAGCTATTAAATGGTTTTTATACGAAAATTGCTGTTATACAGTCGGTTGCGAACAAATTGATTGTAGTACAATTAAATATCAATTAGTAATAATCAAATTGACGCGGATGTTTGTTGGGCATTTTTCAAAGCGATAACCGACATAATATTCGGCCGTAATTTTTAAGATTTTGATTCTATCACGAATATCAGATCCAGTTTCGGTTTCGGTCAAAATTTAAATAATCCTAAAAGACCGGAACAAGTCTTATACAGTATTGAGCATTATCGAACAATGTGAAAATCTCTCGTAAATACACTCGGGTGCAATGAAATCACACATGGGAACATTCTATAATAAAACATTTTTATTTATTTTTTTACTTAAAAAAATATGTTTAAGGTCATTTCAATAGCTATCCGAAATAAAATATATTTGTGTATAACAGATTCCTGTTACCTATAGCACAGGCATTAAGTGTCCTTAGGAACAGACGTCCATGTGTACTATAGGGCTATATATATCTTTATTTATTTTATAACTCTCGAACTCATCTTTCTTATATTCTATTTATATTTAGGAGTTTTTGGCTTATATGGACATGTCCTTTCGTACCCTAACTTAGTAAGTTCTTAAAAGAGACAAAATCATTTTTGGAGAAACATATCTACCATAAATTTTGTAGCTTCCTGTAATGGGTTTAATATTTGTCAACGCGCACATCCCAATTGTTAATGTTGAACTTCGCTATTAACGATTTACTTTCTCTTCTATCAATACTTATATATGAAGCTGAAGAATCAGTTTCTTTGTTTATTAACTTGAACGCGCTAATCTCAGAAATTATTGGTCTGATTTGAAAAATTCTTTCAAAACGAGTGTGCTCTAGACCACACGACTGTAGTAAAATTACTTTAGATCTATTTGTATATAAAATATGCATAATTGAACTTAAATATTAATTTACGGCTTTATTCACATCTTAAACGTAAAATATAATAAAATATATATTCATAAAATTGTTCAAGAAGGATATAAAATCGCCTCGCCTGATCACACTTTTCGTAACAATCTCGTTACGCATTCACCAGCTTACTTGGAGAGTAAGCTCAAGCGTGCGTAAAGAAGTTTTATTTCAAAAAATAATTCGTCCTAAGATTCAGCTAAGTGTTCAGTCTAGTTATGTATTTTTTTATGAATTAAAATAAAGTAGATCGCATGTGTTATTGCTAACAGAACGTTGATATTGATAAGTAGGAGTTTTTCGACCCCGGTATTGTTTTCGAAGTTTTTTGTCGGGAACATTTGAATATTTTATACAACTCTATATAAACTATAATTGTGCCAAATTTCATACTCCTCCGTCCGCGCAATTTTCGTAAAGGGAACACACACACACGTATATAAACGATCGGCAAATCATGACCAGAGTCATAAGTAAGGGTTTATACAATATTGTGTATCAGTCAGATGTTATATAACACAGGCATTACGTTACCTACCTTAGGAACAGACGACCGTATGTTTAATAGTCATGGGTATGTATGTATGTAAAATCATCTCGAAATGTATAGTCGACCAAGAAATTGGTTTGACACGCGTAAGGTCGAATGTCCTTTGCATGTCAATTAGTTAAAAGTCTTATTTTTGCTTGTTATGCATTACATTAATTTCTAAAAATGACCCTTAGCAAGATTTTCTATAACTGGGAACTGTCATCCAAAATGGTAAAGCAATTTCTTGGTCGACTATACACAGTGTGTACATTCGGTTACTGTAAAAACATGGCTAACTGTGTGTAATCGCGAAAGATTTGCAAGCGGCGCAAACATGGATTAGATTAATTTACCAATAGAAGTTTGGAACCTCTGGGAATATAATAAAAGTAGGTAATAGGATTCTAGAAGCAAGTAACTTTTTAAAGAAAATTCCACGTCGTTTTGAGTTTTTCAAAAGTCTAATGTTTCTTAGGATATTTGCTAAAAACTAAATTCTTTCAAATGATTTTTTATACCAGCCAGATGTTATTCGAAATCGAATTCATTCACACCTCTTTTATATTTTCTGGAAACTGCTGAAGAAAGTTGACTTAAAGAGCGCTTGTTGATTACATTGCATACTTAAATTGTTTGCAGTATTCATAATAAAAAAAAACTAGCAATCAAAGAGACATATTTTAACGTGTCATATAATTTACAATTGCTCTCAATTGGCGCCAATTTGGTTGCAGCATTACACCGATTTTCCCTCGTATTCATTCGCGGATTAAAGCAAAGTAGTTTAGTTTCTCATGCATGTCCAAATTATCACTAATATTATTTTTCACAATTTCGTAAGCGTCTGTGTATCATAAATGACCATTCACTATTCCTAAAAATAGTTTTCATAAGAAATACCAAACACATGCATCCTGACGATCCCCCTTCCATGTACATTGCATCCCTTGTACCACAGAGCCCGAAAACCAAGGCAGGAATGCTGCGGTGCCGATAGCTAATTGTCAGTTGCATTTAAAAACATTTCTCTACAAAATTTCTTAACCACAACGCTGTCCGAACAGTCCTAACAATGGAATTCAAACAGATTAAAAAAAACCCTAATTAATATTATAAACACGATCATTAGCGCTAGAACTTTTTAAAAAATACAAACTCCCAACCTATTTAGAATTCATTTCACGAATCAATCGACCGTCGTGAATTATTGCGTACATCGTACCAACCCAGAAAAAAGTGTTCCTCAGGGGGAAAATAATGCTAAGATCGTGGGGAAAACCAATAGTACATAAATCTTAAATGCAAGAAACATTTAAGAACAAAGAAATGGTGTAACATTTTAAAAGTCGCAAAAACAAAAATAAATTGCAAAAAACAAAAACGTTAGAATATCAACATTTGATTTAAAAAGATCATAGGAAATTCTATAAAAAATGCGTCTAAAGTTACACATCTTAAAAGAAGTTGGAGCAAAAAAGATTATGTTGAAATAAAACGAATAGAATATCACATTTGACTTAAAAGCCCCAAAAAAGGAAATAATTTAATGAAAAGAGTAATAGTTGTATATAATATGAAAGCGTTTGAATAATTACGTGATATGTTTACGTGCGATTGTTTTCTTCTGCTGGAACATGTACATACATGCGATTACAAGAAACTTGCACACTGCACTTGTGAAAACTTGCAATTGGCCATACTTATTAACTATTCTTAGTTGCTATAAGTTTTCCTGAATAAAATAAAATATAAAATTAATACGTATATTGGACCAGGAAATTAGTTTGCCACGCTAAGATCGAATGTCGTTTGCACGTCAATTAGTTAAAAGGCTCATTTTTGCTTGTTATCCATTACGTTAACTTCTAAAAATAACCCTTATAAAAATTTTCTTTATGTAGGAGCTGTCATCCAAAATGGTAAAGAACTTTCTTGGTCTACTATACATGATCCTAGCAAAATGCGATTTATCGTAAAGTCACGAAGTATTTCATTATATAGAAAACCGCAGCCAAACAACACTATGCGAGTGGCAGTCCTGCTGCTAAAATGCTATTCTAAATTGCCTTTGAAAGGGTTCCACTCAAAGCAAAATTATATTAATAATGGTCCCATTAAATAAGAATACTTGAGATTCCCAATATTGCTGTGACTTTCGAGGAAATTTTAACGATGGGCGTTTTAATTTGCCTTTTATGTTTGGTCCGCTTTTCATGTGAATAATAGATTTACGTGTGTGCGTATGCGTGTGTATGTTTTTTTAAATGATAAATAAAAGAGCAGGCAAATAATAGAATCAGGCGTGAAATAGTTAAACATAACAATGCCGGTATCGGCTTGTTAAATGATCAAATTAATGTCTCAAGTTTGCTATTGCTTAGAATATTTGAAGGTAGCCCTAATGTGGGGTGCTTGAGGTATAAATTGTTTGCTGTTTTTTACTAATCAATTTACGAATAACGTTTGTAGAGTCTATCTCCTGATGATGCTTCGGTGTCGAAGCGAAACGTGCATTGAGGCACATCGAAACCTTACACAACGCACGAACCTATCGCTTTTAGATCCGACTATAAAGGAGAAAAACAGAGCAAAATCAAAACAGAAACGATACCGAACATTTCGTCTGTCGGCAAACAAATTACGTATCGTACAGCGTACGTGCCCGCCGGTCGCCGCCTCCGCTCTCAATAGCCATTTACGAGCAATTTCACACAAAAGCCTGGCCGAAAATCACCGAGCTTGCAACTGAAACCTTATACATCGATCGGCATACCCAAATGCAACAATATATAATCGAAACACTCATTTATACGAAACACTCTTTTATACATAACACTCATAAATCTTTATTATATGTATGACCAGAATTTTACGAATTATCTTTAAAAAATATATATGTGTGTACTTAAAACATTGACATTCATATGAGCTTGCCAATAAGCCAATTTTATTTACTAGAATCAAAATTCGGCCACAAATCACTAACAATGAAGATTATTATGATCACATAATACTTTACCAGATAATTTTAAGATTTATACTTTCCAAGGGTTTTTTTTATCTTCCGGTCACAACAATATTTTTTGGTGTAATTACAAATTACCGGTTTTCATAATTATATTATTAGTTTTGATTCCCTTTTCGAATGTACTAGTATGGGAAAAACGACATAAGCGCCATTATCTTTTGATTGCGTTTACTTACAAGGTTGATTTTTTTACGGCTTCAAGGGATCATAGACCTCAGTATTTGGTATTTATTTAAACTTTATACCTCTACACGTTTCTGAGAAAAAGAGTCATGACAGACAGACAGACAAACAGACACTGATGCAGAAACAAAAATTTATAGCTTATTAAATTTCATGATTCTTGGTCAACGGGAAGGAGCCCTAAAATAAGAAATAATTAGTTACATTTAAAAAATCTTCCCATTTTGAAAATCCGTTTAAAAGATATTTTATTTAAAAACCTAATCCGAGAAAAATGTTATCATGAGACACTTAAATTTTATATACATTTTGCATACAAGTGCGTAATTATAATTATCTGCTTCAAATTGGAAATGGTTAATTAAAATGCATAATCATAACACCTGTTGAAATATACCTAATTAATTTCTCTTGTAATGAGGTTCTGGATTGCTTTAAAGTTTTCAGTGTGTAATAATTATATTATGCTTTTATTCCTGGGATATGAAATCGTTGAGAGCACTTCACAACTATGGAGTTGTTAATCTTATGTTCAGCTTGTGTTTTATTTTTATTATTTCAATTTAGGCAACCACAACAGATTACAATATTATTTAACAAAAACTAATATAAAACATTTAGTACTTATTGTAACCCTATAATATGGTAGCACAACATAACAAAGGTTTATTTTTACATATAAAAACACATATGCGCGACTTAATTGTACAAAACAGGAAACAAAAGAAATTATTGATTATACACTATTTTAGAGATTTGATTAGCGAATAACAAATACTTATCATTAAGAATATCTATTTCGCCGTCAATTAATTCATTGTATGAGCGACACATTCTGACTAAGAGGTTATAATTTGATGTATTATTTTTAGAGTGTGTAGATATATGGTCTCAAAAAAGCATTTTACTGACATATTTTTTCAAAGTCCTTAATTTTAAATCTATTTATGTGGTATTTAACGCCAAGCGGACAAGGGAAAAAGTCAGGTGTTGAAATTTGTTTATATTTTGGCCATTTATTATCTAGTATTATTTAATTGTGGACTAGTTATCAAGTGACCATGCTTAAGTCCCTTTTTTAATTTAAAATTATTCATTTGAGTTTGTTTTTATTATTATGTCCAAAAATAATGTAACGTGATTAATCTTTTTCTTCAAATTTGAATTCATGGAAAATTCAAATTTGAAGCAAAAGATGAATCTCTTGAAAAAAGATTAGGAAATTTTGAGCTTAACTGACGCACCGCACTTGTGTCAATCTTGTGACGTCTCTTGTTTTAGTATCTGATCCAGATACTTGTTAAGAATAGACGTCAGATAAATGGACCCAACTGAAATCGTGCAAAGTCAAGGTCAGGTGAGTATGAAATGAGTAGGACGTACCAGTGGGGGCGTTTAATCTCCTAACTGAGAGTTGAGACATTGTTTGACACTCTCCATTGTATCTTTGAAAGTAATTTCTATTGACAATGAATATCGTATACGTGTACAAAACCCAGAAGTTTGTTATTTCCTATTATGATTCGAGATAAGCTCATTAAATTATGTTCGCGCTGGTGATGCCTTTCAAACAATACCCTGGACTGAATACGACGGTCTGTTTGCTCTTATTTTTAAAAATAAAATATATTTTTACCCGTAGCTTCCCATTATTTCTAAGGAAAAGTACAGAATGGTAGAATAAGTTTATGCTTGTAAGATATGTCTGATCGTATTTTTTCTGAATTAGAAAACTATGTATGTCACTCAAATGTTATTAGTAGGTCTGTTTTGGCATGATTACTGTGAGGTCGACGTAGGTTTTTTTTATATAACAAAGGCCAAACGGGCAGGCGGTTCACCTAAGTCACTACCGATTTCCATAGACAACTGCAACAATAGAAGATCGAGCCGATCAGAAAGAACTGATTTGCCAAAGATTGGGGCCGCTTTAAGTTATATTCGGTAAAATGGAAGAAACTGATATTGTGGGGTCACCGCCCAGATGCGACAGCAATACTCCATGTGAGGTTAAACTCGCGCCTTGTACAGTTGCAAGCGATGAATCGGCATGAATTACTCCTTCGCCTTGTTGAGGATTTGCCAAGTTTCTTAGAGGCTAATTTAGCCTTCGCTTCCAAGTGACCGCCAAACTGAACGGTGCTCGATATATCGACTCCCAGCATTCCGATACTCTTTGAGGCAAACAGGAAAGTGCCCAAAGACAAGACTTTTTAGCGATGAATGAATACGAAAGAAAACTTATGTCTTTGTAGGGTTGAAGTCGAGTAAATTTATTCGACTTGAGTCGATCGCTGGGTTAAGCAGTTCTTACTGCAGCCGGGTGACCCATTCTAACACTGATTTTTAAATATCCGTCCGCCTCCGTGTTTCGGAAGGCACGTAAAACAGTGGGTCCCGGTAAGTGTCACAGAGTGATATCAGTCGTTAGATTATAGATAGTCGTTATAGTTAGTTCGGAAGAGGGCGTAAGATGGCAGCTGGTCATCCTAACTCGCCCCACAAGCACATCCTCTGAAATTTAAGCGGGCGCCGGTAATAATAGGTTTCTTTACTTTTTATATAAGTACACTTTTGTATATAACTACTACTACTTTTGTATATGCACACTTAATAGCATATTATACGTGAAAGAAAAAAGAACGTTTTTAGTTTTTCTTAGTTATATTAAACGAAAATCTTGGTTAAAGTGTTCTCTGTCATGTATGTAAATTGATCGTCTTCGAACGAGTTACCATATCTTATCTTATTTTTGTAAAATAAATTTTGCTATGTACTAATTAACAAAGAACTCCTTATAAGAGTGCAAAGGAGTATAAACAAAAAATTGGTGTAAAAAAACTCTTCCCCTTGATAATGAAATTACAAATTCATTATCATTGATGTAATACCTTTCCAGGATGATTCAATATGATTGAATAAATTAATTAATTAATGATCGTTCGGAACAAGTAAGCTTATAATATTTATTTGGGCCATAAAATGTGTTTTGTGTATATACTACATTTCGTGACAATAGAATGATTTATACAAAAGGATTCATTTATGAAAAACGATTTCCGTAAATAAATTTAAATCAAATTTGTTTCCATTCAAAAAAAAAGTTTTCATTCTTCTCTTCTTGTCAACTGCAATAGAATTTTACCTACTAACGTGAAACGTGCTGTTGAATACGTATATGTAGAGAACCATGGGATTATTAAATTTTTATTAATACAAATTTTATTCAAAATGAAATATAATAGTGTTTTCAGGTAAATTTATGGTATTATTTAATTTTTCATTGGCACTGAAGGCTATAAAAGCCTCAACCGCCTGTAAGGAACGGTCGGCAACAAGGTTTCCCACAAAGTATTCTTAATAATGTCATCCGATTATAGAAACTAAAGGCATCTGGAACGATCCGAAGCGCGGGAGTGGAACCATCAAAGCAAATACAAAGTCAAAATCGAATACAATTTCACTGCAGTTCTTAACAAAGCGTTGTACTATTTACACATCACGAGTGGTTCAGTATTTAGAATGCCGGCCCTTAATGACGAGTTTAGGCCACTGGAAAGTCTCACAAACCGAACGAAACGCGACAACAACACCATCACTTGACGTGACAGCGTTGCCGCCACTTCACGCTGATCTCACGCGAGAAAGAGTTACTGGTACTCGGACGCGCCGGCCCAATTCGGCTACAAGCGTGGGGCTACCTCTAATTAATTTCGGCTATAAAAACGCAAATTTCCTTCGAAATATTAACTTTTTCACCAACAGTAGATACTTGAGAACATTATAAACCTATTTTTCAAAATATGTTATCTCCTCTGTATTAAGGATACGAGAAATTATCCTTAGAATTTTATAAATTAAAAAAAATGTAGTCTTTAATACCACAATTCACTTTTCAAGTTAGGAAGGAGTCCTAAAATTCAGAATTCTCTTTTCGTCACATTTCTTCCAATGTCGTCATTGTTAATGTTAACCACTCCTAATACAAGCTTTTAATTTAAGCTTAATAGGAGGGGAAAAGGGAATATTAGACATACCTAAAAAGTATTCTTAATATTCTTTAAAATATATATATATATATATATAAAATAAATCACTGTCATTAGCATAATTGATTGTTCTGACATTATGGCATTAATAAAGTTTGTTATCGATCTTTCATCAATGCATCTTGAATCTATTTTCTTATTTATATATATTTATTAAACATATAAATTGTATCAAATACATATAATAAATATTAAATTACTTGTACAATTCCCTTACATCTTACATTTTCTAAAACTTGGGTTTTCATGGATGATTGTTTTAATTTAGGTATTTTTTTTTATTTATTTATAATATTTAAAATTATCATTTTATCTTACATTGAATGATTCAAACATAAACTCATTTGAGTTTTACCGTGAATCATATCCATCGCTTTCTGCCATCTGCGACTTATTCTGGCGTGCGCTGCGAAATACCGTTAAAGCTACACGTATGTAGTGTGTGAAAGAAATGTTTATCTTAAATAGTTCTACATAAAGCCCGCGACATAATATATCTATCTTTTATTTTTAAACCATTAACGCCAAAATAGTGAAATATTATGGAACGGGAACAGGGACTACATTATAGGATAATAAAATGTAGTAAATGGGAAGTAACCAAACGTTCGGGCAGGATAGCGTCTACAGGACCCGCTAGTTCTTTATATTCATATTATAGGTAAAGTTTAATATTGTGAATTTGATCAAATGAGGACTAGAAACCGTTGCAAATATCACAATTACAATATCTTTAAAATTTAATAACCTTGATGTTTAAAGGCGGAAAAGCGGAAATAGAATAATTTACTTTGCATTCAGCCGCAAAAATGTGGATCAATTTGGTCCCTTTAACACCTTCACGCTCCAAATACATGAGCTGTCAATTCAATGACATTTATTACGTAAAACCGCCAATAAAAAGGTCCTTAATGTATAATAGGCTAAGAAAATTATTACTTTCCTCGCAATGGTATTGTGGTCGTTTCTTACATTTAAGTCAATTTAATGAAAATTAGGATGATTATTGACTTCGTCTTTGATTTACAAATTTTGTTGAAAAACAGCTGTCAGTGACAGTGTCTGTCAATTTTAATTTTTTATTTTGGTGACAAATGACAGTTGAATTGACATTTTCGTCAGTTGTGAACTTGGTGTTGAGCAGTGTCAGTTTGTGAAGTATATCGGGAAATATAAAATGTAACGTGCAATAGGTATCAATTTATTTCGTACTAAGAATTAATAAAAATAGTAATAGAAATATCTACTATAATTACGTATTAACATAATAATGGATTTAGGGCGTGAAGGGAGCCTTGGCCGACAACTCACATTAATTGTTTGATGCCACACCATTCTGTGTCCAATCAATCAGGTCACTTGGATGTATTTGGTTTAAATTACTTCGCCACAAATAGTGCGATTTTATCTTCTAGGGGATCTATTGTTTACTATCCCCGTTTACCCAAAACGTGCAAATTATATAATGACAGAATTCTAAAATATATCAAGAAATCTTTAAAATTATTTGAAGCTTTTAAATTACTACCCCCTATAATGCTTGAAATTATTTATTTTAAAACCAAAAACACAGCACCGTTTTCAAACGATTCGATATCCGCATGTTAAATAGAGAGGCAATGATAAACTTATGGTATCGTATCACAAAAACACGCTATCTAAAGACTGTTAATTAATATTTGTATTTATTTATTTATACTTGTTCTATTATGTTTGTTTTGGTCAATTGAATTTTTGGTTATAGCTTCAAATATGATATAGTACGCAAATCTAAAGGTTTGTAGACGAGTTTCGACCACCATGCGATCTTTAATTAATTTTTTTCCGTCTATAAATAATATAATTATATAAAAATATTCAAACGGAAGCGTAGGTAAGCGTTGTTTGCAAATACCAGTTGACTACCGGTGACTAATACTTTGTTCAGAATTAATATAATATAGATCTTATAATTCATTTTCGTAAACCTTAACATGCTCATTCACGTAAGTTAATGCTTGTGTAAGAAATAAAACATGTCTATAAATGTAATTACTCACATTAAATTATTACCAATCAGTGATAATAACAGAAACACTACAGACGTTAATAAATTCATTTTTTTTCAGACTTTAAATTATACATTTACGCGCGCAAACGTCTATTACGTAAGCTGACATACAGCGAACTGAACTGTCGGTCATCTTAACTCGCCCCACAGCCACATCCTCTGCAATTTAAGCGGACCTTGGAACTAGACCAGACTAACGCTGGGTAGAAGAAGAAGAAAACTATCGAGAATTGCCTTACTATTACTTAACCTACAGAACACTTCACCTCCGTCTAAAATAATACTTATTTTATATTATACCCGAAAAAAATTATTAGATTTAATAAAATGTCGAAATTTTTTCTCCTTTGTTACCACCAAGTTTTTGCCACTACATAAAAGAAAAACAAAGAATGTTATCATTTATATAGGCATCAAATGAATTCAATAAAAAACTATCAGATTCGTTTCTAAAGCAGCGAAAATATGAAATAAGTATGCCTAAAATAAATTTAAAGTATTAATTCCAATAGGCCAAGATCCTGTTTGGGTCTCTATAATTTATTTAATTATTAAGTCATTTGAATTATGAGATGTGTCGCTTAGTTTGTGAGAGCTCCCATTAGCCTAAAACGCTATTTAAAGGCCGGCAGCGCATCTGCGAGCCTTCTGATGGTGCACATGTCTATGGGCGTCGGTAATCACTTACCGCCTGCTCGTTTACCCCTTGTAACATAAAAAATAAAACTACGTTGATCAAATAATCATCATCAATCAGCTATATCTTCTATCTTCTAGAAATTAACAAAAACTATGCAGTTTAAAATATTTTTACGACGTCGAACTAAAGGTTTTACTTGATTATCCCAAAAGTAACCCTTACCAGAGAAAAACAGGATGTAAACATTTACAAAACGTGAAAAACTGGCACAATACAGAAAAAAAAACAAGTAAACCGGAAATAACACATGTGAATTTAACTCAAGTACGTATTATTATTCCTACATTTAAAGTTCATGATTATTATTCGTATAACGCATAAGGTATTTTTCCCAGTTCCCGTTGCCGTTCCATTTCTTTTTCGCTTTGTCCTTCCTTTTTTATTATACTTACAAACCTTATACTAACAATAACGAACACAACAAAAAAGAAATTATCCAATTCGGTGCAGTCGTTCGGAAATTATGCACGTGCATAATATATTTCAGCGAGTCATTGTTATTTGCGAATATAAAGTGAGATGTAAGCTATCCTATCTTTCATGTTGGATCAAACTGCACACGGTCGCGCTGTGTAAACTTGATTAAAATCGGATAAGTAGGTTAGGAGTCCATCGCGGACAAACAACGTGACGCTTAATTTATATACTATATTAAGTTTAATTTATATATTACGCTTAATTTATATATACAAAGTTAGCGACTATAAATTGAGATGTAAGCTATTCTATATTTCAAGTTGAACCCAGTTTTTTTGTTGAATTCCCCTTATTTCCTTATGTGAATGTACTTTACCTGAAATAAATAAATTATTTCTATCATTTATTTAATACACTTATTCTAAATACATTTTATTTTTAAATATTGATTTAAAAATAAAAACATTTAAAATATATAAAAAATTGATGTCCGCCGGTAGCGGGGCAAGAATTCAAACCACCGGCTGTTAGGGTTCCAGAGAGAGGAACCTCCTCATTATACTATATAATAATAATTATTATTATATTATAAATTAATAAGAAAATTTCAATAAAATATGTTTATTTCAATCGAAAACCGATTCAAAACTTAAACGATGTTGGTATCAAATACTTTTAAACCTATAAACATGGAACTACAGAAAGTGTTATAAATTTACCCAACGCACATAAACTTTAGAAACTCCCGAGAATAAAGGACGCCGCTTTATCAAATAGCTAAGTTAACTCGTCTAAGTCCACGTACAATTCTTAAGTTTTCAAAACAAATGCTTATAACAAGCTCATTAATTAATTAAAATTTAAAAATTAAATTATCTCAAAAGAATTGTACCTCCGCATCCACATCCGCCTCTGTATATTTTTTTTCGGGGTTGTAAAGGAGGTATATTTACGTAGACTTCCAGTACGAGAGGAGCGACTGTGGGCGATACGTGCATTCGGTTGAATGCTATGTGTGGGATGGAGAAGTCTATGCTTTGCTTTGCTTGTGCGGCATGCGCGCTCGGTTGGAGGCGTACTTACCAGCCCATATTTAAATTAAATATCTACTCTTTATTTCTTTAATAAATAGCCATTTAGTATTTTTTATCAGTTCGGCTTCCGCAACCGTGAACCACCGTATCCGCGGAGTCAAAACCTCTTCACCTCCGTATCGGCTTCTGCTTCATCTAAGAAGGTTTCCATTATAACCCTACTCCATAACCATAGGGTTTACTAAATAACAAGTAAGTTCTGTCGCCTACTACACATTGTATTACCAGAAATATCATATATTCATTTCTAGGTGAGAAAAACAGTAAAGGTAAGTTATTTGTCGAAATAACTACACTGCATTATTAACTAAACCTGAATTATATTTAATATTATCGTTTGCATTCAATTGTATTGGTTGAATCAACATGAATCTTTGAATAGTGCACATTTTTCCTTGATTAATAAATCAAGTTAATACGAAAACTTCATAATCGCGGCGAAACTTTAGAAACTTTCTGGAATACTTGAATGGATGATCTCTATGCAATATAGAAAATTTAAGCTACAATCAGAGAGAAAATGCATTCAACAGAAAAGCATGCTTCTACTGCAGTTAAAATATAATTTATTCGTCGTTTTTTAATAGCAAAATTAATACTTGTGGCTTGTTTATTTACGAAACAAAAGGCTCCAGTCGTAGTTTTATTGTCCAGAATAAAATTACTGGCGTTTTATTACAGCATTAAGGCAATCTTTTGTAGTGCATCAAGCGGGCAAGAAATGTTTGCTTCAAATGTTTTGAAGGCTTAGTTTAACTAAGTGCCACGTTCACTTTTCAGTAAACTGGGACTACTTAAGTATTTTCACGTAGTTTTTAGGGTTTCGTAGTCCTACAAGGAACCCTTATAGTTTCGCTTTGTCTGTCCGTCCGCCCTAACCAACTTTTACAATTGTGAACATAAATCCATGAAATTTGGTACAGTTATGGATTGCGTATGGAGTTACTTTATAGCATCTTAAAATAACACTAACTTTACATTTCGGAGATGAAAACGAAAATCTGTTTTCGGCTTAAGTTAAGGTAGTGTTTATTAGTTTAAGTTTCTTTTTTTTTTTTAAATAAGCTGTAGATTTTTTGTTTAACAATAACAAAAGTAGGCTCCCATACATGTGAAGTGGAGCAGAATTTTTTAATTTAACTCTATCGTGAGGTAGTCATTAGTATCATTGTCAGTAGTATCGTTGGAAAGCTCTTTTAAAATAAAATAGTGGTTTCTTACACAGCTTTTTTACACTAGGTACCATTTTGCGTAATTGGCCTTCAAAGTGTTTTGCAAAGTGGTTTCCTGCTAGGATTTCCAAAGTATTAGATGAGAAGACTTCATATATTCCATGCTGATAAAACATACAAATACTTATTAGGAAAATTATTCTAAGCAAATAGAAGCAGAGAATAACTGTTGGATTAATTTAACAAAGGCTTTGATCACGGACCGGATGTTTGAAGTCATGATAATTGCAAGAAAATGTAGATAGAATTAAAAAAATGATCTCTTTATATACAAAGAAATAAAGCAAAAAGAAAATATCGACCTGAAGTGGAAACCAGTATCTCAAAGTTGTGATCCTATTGCACCTTGCCTGGCTCGTTGGCGCAGTGGGCAGTGACCGTACTTCCTCTCCGGGGGTCGTGGGTTCGATTACCGTCTCGAGTCTGGGTGTATTATATATTTGTGTACAGGCGATCGTAACCTATAACACAGGCATTAAGTTGTCTACCTCAGGAACAGACGTCCGTGTGTCATATAGTCCTTTATATTTATTTATTATTATATTGCATTGCTCTCGTAAGTGTGTTGCAGTAACTCTAAGTTCGGTGTCTGTTTCTCTACCTGTGCAATCAGTGTCGATTTGTCTATCAGTATGTCTATCTATCATGACCCGTTTTTCTCAAAAACGCGTACAGGTATAAAGTTGAAATTAATATTAACTACTGATATCTCCCATCTCTTGAGCCGTGAAAAATGGACCACGAAATTTAAGTCTTTCCGTAAGTTTTTCCGTAGTAGTACATTTTAAAAGGGAATAAAAACCTACATAGTATCCGTTGACTTAGAATCATGAAATTGGGCAAGAAGCTATATATTGTCGTATAAGAGTAGGAAAGCATTTCAAAACATAAAATCCGTTACATTATATAACATAGTGAAAAACGTCACAAAACTGAATTATAATGACTTTGTAAATTAAAGTATTACATGATGATACGGAACCCTTAGTGCGCGATTGTGACTCACACTTATCCCGTTATTTGTAATCGTAATAACGGCCATAATTAAACTTTGACGGCCTACTTAATGGCAGATTATATATAAAATTGAATAAATGCTATTTGAAGTTTAAAATATTAATTCAAATTGTTAGTAACAATGTTCCCAACTCTAAACAATCTTTGGCCCCAATTAGGGTCACCAAATGAGTGGAACTCACAGGACTAATCATTCAAGTTCCCAAAATATTATTCGTTGGAAAAGTTCAGGTTATATGCAATAGTAGATCCACAATTCAGTGATAATAAACATAATTTTATCAGTTTTATGAAATTATGATGTCACTTTTAATAAAAAATAAGAATATTGACAAAGGAAACTAATTATCTTGTATTCATACTCATAATGGCTATAATTTGACTATAATCTTGGTTTTTAAACGTATACGACCTTAAATTATGATATAATTTTGTACTAGAAAAATAATATATTTTTCAAATTTTAAAATGTCAACATAGAGTAAAATAATGTATGTTTTTTCACTTTTGCAAGGATTGTACTAACGGAAACATTAAACAATTTTAGCAACTTGCAACGGGATTTGTATTAATAAAATGTATTTTATAAGAAAATAAAGTGTATGTTAGACTGTAGTCTACTAGTTCTACACTAGGCAACACAGGATTTTCAGAGAGTTTCTATCGTGTATTATATACAAAACCATTGAACCGATTTTATCCCAACTATTAGTGACAGATAACTGATGTTATAAGTAAAACCTCTGACTAGTTTAAAAAGTTTAGAACTAAACACTCGAAGTTTGAAAATTCAAATCAAAGTCAATTAAATTTATGCGCACGACATAATTCTAGAAGTAAATTACCTGCCTAAAATACGTTCTTTGTTTTGTATTTATGTATTTAACAACTATGTTTTGTAATAACATAGTTGTTATATGAATGTCCGGCAAAGAATATTTATATTTTTGGTAACACTGTCGTCCCAAATCCGGGGTCAAGCCACGCAATAATCACCCATTTTGGAGGAGCCATATTAATTTTGAAACTTTACACCGGCCCTCCGAAGGGCGACCTGATACTAGATTTTATCTTGTCAATCTTATGTGAATCGGCTACGGGTAAATTTACGAATAACTTTTGTAGAGTCTATCTCCCGATG
The DNA here is from genome assembly GCA_024363005.1 of Charaxes varanes. Taxonomy (NCBI): domain Eukaryota; kingdom Metazoa; phylum Arthropoda; class Insecta; order Lepidoptera; family Nymphalidae; genus Charaxes; species Charaxes varanes. The sequence continues at coordinate 5,652,806 of JANCMC010024009.1, read as the reverse complement.
ATGCTTCGGTGTTGAAGCGAAACGTGCGTTGAGGCACATCGGAAAGTCAGTGTAGTGCTGTGCTTTGGTGGCGGATTCGGTTTGGCCAGACAGAACCTTGTCCAAGAGAGGTTCGATAAGGTAATGGGAATATTATTTTTACTGGAAAACTCTTAAGAAGCCGATGAAGGGGAGGGGGGCCTTGATCAAGTTCTTTTGCCTAAATACTTTACATAAACTTTTACGTACATATCGGAACCTACCTAGGTTCTTTATAAAGAATCGTCGAATGTGTTATTTTTTAATATTTACACTGAAGCAGGAATATGTAACACAGATGAGAGAATATGAAATTGTGCATTCCGCTTGCAATGGTTAATATGTTTATTGAAACGAAATAATTAAGACGACCATAAAATATTAAAAAAAAATATTTATAAGTTGGAATAAGTAAATTTAGAATGTACTAATGAAATTATTTTTCAGCTTAACACGGAGTATAAAAATAAGAGATTGTGGTACTTAGCAAACCAATTTATTCTATCTGCTGAAAACCCACGACCTCCGGAGTGGAGGGCAGGGTCACTGCCCACTGCGCCAACGGGCCAGTCGTGATATGATATGCATGTATTATACATAAAAACCTTCTTCTTGAATCACTCTGTTTATCGATGAAAACTGCATTAAAATCAGTTGAGCATTTTAAAAGGTGTAAGCTTATGAGAACGGGAAGTGTCTTGGTTTTATACTAAAAGTAATTATTTTTATTGATTAATAAACCGGGCAAGTGCGAGTTAGAACCGCGCACTAAGAGTTCCGTACCATAACATTATTTACTAAGTTATTTAAAAATTTATACGTTACATAAGATATCTTTTAATTTATCCAAGTCACAATAATGTTTTTTTTTTTTAACTATAAATTTAAGGTTTTTAAGTTTTTCCCCATACTTATACTTCAAGATGTAGCTTCTTCCCAAATTCCATGATTCTAGGTCATCGGGGCAGACGAGCAGGCAGCAGGCACCGAAGTGCCTACCGGCGCCCATGGACATCTGCACGACCAGAAGGCCTGCAGATACGCTGCCGGCCCTTAATGACGAGTTTAGGCCATCGGGAAGTCTCACAAACCGAACGAAACGCGACAAGAACACCATCATTAGACGTGACACCATTGCCGCCACTTCATACCGATCTCCTGTGAGAAAAAGATACTGGTACCCGGACGCGCCGGCCCAATTCGGCTACAAGCGTGGCGCTACCTCTAATTAAAAAGTTTGAAAGTTCTTAAAGTACTTGCATAAAGTTTTTATGAGATTTATGAGATTTTGCGAGAACAAGCGGCTGAGAACTAGAAATATTGCCTAATCCTCGTCAATCGATTCAGAGCGATTTTTAATGCTATTTTTTATAAAAAAAAATATATTCGAGTATGATTAGTATTTTCAAATCCCCATATCTTTACATTGCGTACTGTTAGAGGGTGGAGTTTTTCACAGTTTCAAGGGGTTGCGTACCTCAGTATTTGGTATTATTTTAAACTTTATAGCTCCACGCGTTCCTGAGAAAAAGGGCCCAGACAGACGGACAACGCAGTGATTCTATAAGTCGTCATTCGCACGAGAGTTTAGAAAGCATTACGTGAAATCTCGGCGTTAGCGCAGTTTTAGCGTCGGCGATACAAAAATATAACATATTTGTATATGTATAGCGTCGAAAATAGAATATCAGCAGATAACAAAGGCTTCGCGTTATAAAAACGCGGCCGTGTGAACAAAAATTTGGAAGTTCATATGTTCTATTTGAACGCTTTTTTAACGCGCGATAAAAAAGCGTTCAAATAGAACATATGGATTTCCAAGTTTCTGTTCACACAGCAGCGCTTTTATAGCACGGCGCTTTTAATTAAGGTACTACCCTGCATTTACCACTTACCACTTCCATGATAAAGTCGAAGATCAAAGAGGGTTTAAAAACTTGGTGGTCCCTCCGTAGCATTTCCAAACTATTAGATGTTGAAACTTGAAATTTTTCATGATGATAGGATATGCTAAAAGCCTCTTAGGATAATTACTTTGAGCCAAATCGAACAAATTTTTTTCTTGAGTTACTTAAAAAATTCCTGTATCGCGTACCGGGTTTTTAAAATCGAGATAATTGTAAGAATATGTATTTGTAGGCACAGATAGAATTAAAAAGTTGTTCTGAATATGTACTTATAAGTAAGTATATGAAAATAAAAACAGCATAAAAAAAATTGTCAACCCAAGGCTTTGAGCCACGGGCTCAAAGTAGTGATCCCATTGTTCTCGTAAATATGGTACGGTAACTTTAAGAACGGTGACAAAAATAGTGGGTTGTTTAACTAACACTGAAAGATTTTTTCAAATCGGACCCTTAGTTCCTGAAATTAGCGCGTTCAAGCAAACAAACAAATTCTTTAGCTTTATATATTAGTATAGACTAGCGGACTCGACAGACTGCCCGAATGTTGCCGTACATATAAACCTTCTCCTTGAATCACTCTGTTTATTGGTGGAAACCGTATCAAAATCCGTTGCATAGTTTTAAATATCTACGCAATAGCCCATTTATCTAGGAAGGCTAGGCTATAAACCTTCATGCTAAAATTGAACCTTTTTTTTCGCGGCTACAGCTAGTGCGTAATAAAAGGCACGCACACCAAGTTGAGGGCTCAAACTAGAGTTGAGAGCATAAATTGCGCCCTAAACATTGTACTGTTAGACACACTAACGTCTATATTTATAGTTATAAATAATGTTTTTGTACGTCCGTCCGACGCTTACTACTTTTGTTCTTTCTACTTTTTGTTACTATTGATTTTTAGGGTTCCTTGCCTCTAAAGGAAAAAACGAACCTATATAGGGTCACTTCGTTGTCTATCTGTCTCTTTGTCTGACGGTCAGGAACTTTTTCCCAGGAACGCGTGGAGCTATAAAGTTGAAATTTATGCCCAATAAATATTAAGTCTGCGGTCCCTAAAAGCTGTAAAAAAAATCTTTTTAGGGTTCCGAACCACTAAAGGACCCTTATAAGATCAATTTGTTGTCTGTCAAGACCCTTTTACTCAGGAACGCGTAGAGCTTATAAAGTTAAAATTAGTAGCAAGTAGCGAGGTCTTTGGTTTGTGAAAAAAATCAATTCTTTAATTGTACGCAATCAAGAGACATGACCGTTTCTGTCTCATTTCCCATACATTTGCCAGATGAACCTGAATCTATAAGGTAATTCCCACCCACTCCTAATACAAGCTTTTAATTTAAGCTTAGTAGGAGGGGGAAAGGGAATATTAGACATACCTAAAAAAAAGTATTCCTAATATTATTTAAAAAAAAAAATAAGTTAATTCTTTATAAAATTACGAAAGCGCCACTTTCACAAATCCTTAATTGCCGAGTAAACAGTTAATACTTAACATTAAAGAGTATCTTCACGTTACTGGCATAAACGTGGTCGTAGAATTAATGTTCCTTACAAATTCGACACTTGATGATTACTTTACTTGAGACTCTTATTGTATAATGCCGGAGCCAGACATAGCTCAAAGTGTTTGTACATTTTTGTCCTTGAAGTCCACAAAGTTCTAAAGAACTTTGTGCAGTCACACAAAGTCCCCGGCTACACTACATGATCATTCAAATGAAGCTCTGTCTGGCTCCGGCATAAGACGACTTAACTTTCCATGATGACTTGCTACCTCCATTCTTTGGATTTCTGCGTAATTTGCATTCATTCTTTATACCCTTTTAAAGGTAAAAGAATGTATAGAAATTATTTCTAATAAACCTTTATGAATAAAAATGAATTTCCAAATTATATGTAAATGCATAACTTCCAAACGACTACATCAAATTGATAATTTTTTTTTATTGTGTTCATTATCGTTGTGACCAGGTTTGTATGCTTAAGAATGTCTGTTTGTCACATTGTTACGGGCACTATGTTCGAAAATACTAAAAGGAAACGGGAAAGGGAAAGGAAAGGGAACGGAAAGAGAACGGGAATAATGTTATAGCATATTAGAATGCAGTAAATAGTAAATAACCCAACGTTCAGGCAGGACAACGTCTGCCAATATTTGGTTAAAATAATCGTGCCCAATATATATGCAGATCTCCTTGATTTCAGCAACCAGTACTAACTATTGCAGGCATAGTAACAGCTGTATCAAGTTAGAAACTGGTATTCGTTAAGCAATAATATCTACTCCGTTGCATTTGAATGGTACGCAAAGAAAATTATTGCTATTAAAAGAAGAATATTTTTTTGAGTTAAAGTTTTACTTAAATGTCCTGTCTCTGCGAAATTACTTTCTGATAATAGTAGTGACAAACGTTAAATAATAAAAGCATAATTTAAGATGAAGTGTCTCTGTGCAGGAACGCGGAAGTGCGTAAAATGCTTTTTCTAACTGAAAATAAAACGCCCATCGAACCAAGAACAGATAATTCAGGTTGCCATTGGTCTATCATGATTCTGCAATTGATAATAAAGATATTTTATATATTTTCTTGTTTACTCTCAAATGTAAAGCACGGAAGAGTAATATAGAAGTACGTCAGACGTTGAACAATTTAATTTATGTTTTACGTGCCTTCCGAAACACGGAGGAGGTCGGATATCAAATATAAACCAGTGTTAGAATGGGTCACCCATCTACCACCCGGTCGCAGCCAGAACAACTTAACTTAGCGATCGACTCAAATGAAGACCACTGTTTAGGCCACGACCTCCTCAATTGAAATAATATATGATATATTATACAGAATCATAATACGAATAAAAAAAAGATTTAACGAGGAAATATTTAGGCATTTTACGAATGTACGGTCTATATCGTACAAGTTATAGTCATGCCATTTGAAATAGAATTTACCTTCCCTGTTCTAAAAACTGCTATTTTACCAACAATATTAATTCCCTATTGTTTTGGTTATCAAACGTACCTAGACTATGCTATACAGTGTTATGCTGGAGCCAGACATAGGTCAAAGTGTTTGTACGTTTTTGTCCTTGAAGACTACAAAATACTATAAAATTTTGCGCACATATAAAAAGTCCCCGGCCACACTACATGACCATGATGATACTCAAGGTTTAAAAGGGGTACCTTACAAATTAAAAGCTATTCTTCAACCTTTGATCTATAGAATCTTCGAATGTTTTTATACATAGGTTTATTTAAACTCTACATTGATAAAATAAAAATATGTTAAATCAAATCAAGGCAAAAGATGTTTTATTCAAGTAGAATTTACGAGCTCTTTTGAATCGTTAAGTATTTTAAAAGCTACCGCTGATTCGGTAAAGTCGAGCTATGAGAAGAATCAGCTAGAAACTCGTTAGCTCTTTTTAAAAATATTTCGTTAAAAAAATTAGTTAATACAATTGATAGAAGTTCTGAATTTATAGAAGTTCTTGAAAAGTGTCCGTTGTTCACATATTTGTAGGTTGGTAACAACGATGAGTGTAACTTTTGCGAGTAGAAACCGGCAATAGCCGCCGCGAGCCGACAATCGCCGACCTCGGAGACGCCATGACAATTTTGTTTGCCGTCCAAACCCTTTTTGGTACAGCGCCGTACATGGACTTACGAATTAATATTTTGAAATATCGACAGATATGTGTTACTTATCAAGTATTCACATATGGGAAAATGTCTAAATATTTGCCGCAATGATGTAGTTATTTACGCAACTAGTCAAAAATTTCCGAATGCTTAGGATGTTCTTAACAATAGCAGGCGTAAGAAACTAAGCTTTGTGTAAAAAAAGATATAAAAAAAAATAGCGGAAAGAAATCTTTACCTACCTTATAGGATCTTATAATTTCAAAAAACGAACATCATTTCTTAGCCGCAACGTTTATACAAACGGTATAAAGTAAAGTGGCCTGAGGGACAATATTTTCATGCTAGTATTAGCACCAAAGAGTATTCAAAATGAATATAGTAATGACTAAACAGACGACATTTCGAGACGTACTCAAAGTTTTAATTTTTAGTTTCAAATGCAACAAACACGGAAAAAAGTCAAACAGACATTTTGGGTCAAAATGAATTTTGCTATTAGAAAGACACTTGCCTAGTTCTTCGTCTTTCTAGCTTTATCCCAGTCTAGTACCAGAGTTTGATTGCAAAAGATGTAACTGTGGGTCCAGTTAAGATGACCAACTACCGTCTGACGTTATCTCGGAATTCCCACAATCTCACGATTAATATCACCCAGTGATATTATACGGCACCTATTGTTTTACGTGCCTTCTGAAACACGGAGGAGGTAATATTTAAAAACTAGTATTAGAATTGGTCACCCATGTATTACTCAGCCGTGGTAAGCGATACTTAACCTAGCGATCGATTGAAATGCCAACCACCGGTTAAGCTACGACCTCCACAAATCCTCGAATGAAAAAAGTATACCTACCTAGTTATTACTAAAAAAAATGTGTATTATAGTCAATTTGTTTTTACCATATTACGTTTCACAGAACATTTACAATTGTCCCATAATAGGTAGGTATGACTAGTTACATCTAGCTTAGATAGGTAATTACCGGTTTTACTCTAATTTATAAAAGACATTTAAAGGCTATATTGTTTGGTATTAATTTCTACTCCGAGGCGGCCTGAGCTCATCATAACGGCATGTGCAAAATGATCTTGCAACAATTTGATAGTCATACATCTTAATTAATTCGTTTAAGAGTAACAAGAAAGGGAGGGATGCGTATGAATTACCAATGATAACCAGAATACACAGTTGAAAACCCGTTTCTCCCATGAGTCACATCACAAAGTATCGTAGAAATGCATATTATAGCTGGTATTTAGTGACAGATCGAAACTATTATTTAGTCTCGTCGAAATCTAAACTATGTATACCCGACCTAGTTTGGCACGTCCTCCTTGGTGGGACGCAAATTCTAAACTAATTTTTGTATTCCCTTCCCACCCCTTGCTTGCATATTTTGATCATATTCGTGTTGCCAATAAAAAAAACATCAGTTTCTAAAAAAAATGAAATAAATTTGAATTTTATATTTTCGAAATTATCTTTGGAGGCACTGCCGAACCCACATAATAAACTCTGCGTATACCTAATTTCATTTCATCTCATTTAGTGTCAATTTTAAGTATTTACAGTCGAAGCCAAAATTCTAATTTCGGTTTCGGTCGCAGTTTCAACCGTATCCAAAATCGGAAGTTCAAGAAGGCCATTAATAAAATATTTATGTTATTTTAACCACAAAAGATAAAGTAAACATTACCATCATATAAATTATATGATAAATAAGGAAAGGAAGCAGGAAATTCCCTACAAATTGCACAGTTGTGAATATTTGGTCAAGGAAATTTCGAGTCCGGACGCCACTGTCCATTGCAGGAACAGTCCAGGAAAAGTTCGAGTTTACTTTCAATAAAACTTCTTGTACTTTGTATTCCTCAAGGTCTGTAACTGATGTAATTCAACGAAGATCAGCTGTGATCTAACAAGATTTTTCAAGGATGTAATGTCAATAAGGAAAATCCCAAACGACTGAGCTAACGAACTAATAATGATAAACAAACAAAAAGCAAGTTCACATAAAACAGGCAATATCTTGTTTTTATTCATAAAAAATAAACTATAATTTGTTAAATTTTAACACAAACAACAATAGCGTTGGAATCCATATTAACAAAATAATAGTTCATGGGGATTTTAACCATTTAAGACACACATTAGACTCTAACATATTATACCCTATAGCTACTTGATTATATTATAACCAACCCATCATTTTACAAATAAATTAGTACGTAAATAAATTTTTGAACAAAACCTTCATAGTCTATCAATTTCTCAACTGAACAAACATTATAATAACGTAATCGATAAAAAAATATGCCTATTAAAGCATTTAAGTAGTTATTTAATCAAAGGACAGTTACAAAATCTCATGTCTATTAGAATTTTGGGTCAGTTTCATATTGCAGAAAAAACAATATTTATTTTAAAATAACACATTAAATTAAAAAGGAGATTAACATATTCAGAGATAATAAGACCGTATTTCTTCCACAGTAAATAATTTTTTTCGGCTTGAAACATTCTATGAATATTCTCTACATACCGTTGTCTAATTTTCTCAGTTCCCGCCCAAATATGGTTATATCTTATGCTAGATGATACCAGAATACTCTAGCGGGATTCGGGTTCCAATCAACAACCTTTAAACATAATAAAGTAAGACACATGAAGAATATTTTATAAGAATGTGAAGAAGTGGCGGCAATGCTGTCACGTCTAGTGATGGTGTTGTTGTCGCGTTTCGTTCGGTTTGTGAGACTTCCCGGTGGCATTATCCCTTAGTTTCATCATATGCTTTACCGTGTTCGTGATCCAGGGGTCATGACGATCTTTTATTAATCTGTGATTTTTGGGTGCATGAGTATCAAAGAGTACATTAAGTTAGTTATAAAAAGATAGGACCATTAAATTAACGTCATTTAAAGATGATAGCCAAGACCATGGATCATACCCAAATGCGTGTTAAATAAACCCATATTTATATTTTGTAGTGATCGGAACGTTAACATTTTAGGCGGTAATTTCTTTTTTTTAAGGTTTAGAACAGAAGTCAGAAAAGCATGGCTACTGAGAGTGGGCATTGGCGAGACATTGACGCTAAGTACTGGTATGTCGGTACAAATTATATCAATAAGACTTTTACTATTATCACAGTAATTAGTTGGAGAATGAATGATTTGATTTAACTGCACAGAATCCAAAAATGTGATTAGTTTTTATTCTAAAAAAATATTGTATACACCTGCAGTATAATAATATATACAAATATATACAGGACTATATGACACAACATAATGTATTGTTGATAAGAAGACATCTGTCAGAAGATAACTGTCTTCTGTTCGAATTTTAAAAATACAACAATAATGATATTTCATACAACATTACAGACGCGTTTTAAGTTCGAAATTTGAAAAAGGCGACATTAATGAAATGTCATCCAACATTGCAGGCACGTCTTTTTTTTCTTAAATTTAAGTGTCCTTAAATGAAAAACAACAACTTGGGAACAATAAAGCTTTATTATTATTATTATTATTATTATTATAAAACTTGGCATACTTCTTTTTTGAATGTAATATCACTATTTTCGCTCATGTTTGAGAAAATATATATTATATTTTTTATACGTTGTGTTGTGCATATATCGCATTGCCGGGCGTTTTTCTCAGTTAATGTCGTTATTATGTATGTTCTTTTTATGTACGTGTTATTGTACCAACTGCTGGTGAACCTTTTTAAATATAAAATAAAAAATAAAAAATACAGTCAGGCTCTGTATCTTCCTCAGCTAAAACCGTGAAGTCGGGAAAATTACATTAATTTAAGTACATAATTCCCTGAACGAAGGGAAAATCTGTAAAATCTTGCAACCCGATTCCTAATCGACCGTCATCCACACACAACACTGCGCTACACATCTCAGAAAAATAAATTATTATAGAAAGTTATGTTTAAAATAATTTTTATTCTTCTTTTCTTCTTTTTATTCTTTTTCCTAGCTATATCCCGGTCTAGTTCTAGGATCCACTTAGATTGTGGAGGATGAGGCTGTGGGGTGCAGTCTTTAGTTAGCCCCGGAATCTCAACCATATACAATCTCACGACTAATATAACTATTTACGTGGGAGCCATGGTAAGTGATTTTTCAAATGACTTCAAAAATAAGGAAGTTCTCAATTTGATTGTATTATTTATATGTTTATGTTTGTTACCTCAGAAATGTTAACTGGGTGAAACGATTTTAATTTTTTTACTTAAAAGTGTAGTCCCATGTGGTCTAGATCTGACAATTTGAATTCGATTTTTAGGGCATTTTGTAAAAGAAAGAAAGATTATTACGAAAAAAAAAGGACTGGAAATAGAGATAAGCAGATAAGCACTTTATTGCACACACATTTAGATAAAAACAATAATAGAGATATACAGATTAAACATTAGCTAATATGGTAGTGCAAAGGCGGCCTTATTGCTAAAAGCAATCTCTGACAGGCAACCTCATAACTTAGGGAATAAAGAATATGAGAGCGGGAGAGTGCACTTTTATTTACTTTTGAATTTGCGAATTACAGCTAGAAGACGTTGCGTTCTGCGTGCCACGTGTCGTTTAATTATATTTATTGGTTTGCGTTATCTGACAGCGACCAAGGCATTTTGTCAGCCATTTTGCTACTCTTAGTGTTTATTGCTGCTGACGCTATTTGTAGTGTTTGTGATTTTTAATACCAAGCATTAGCAGGCTTTATTTTGTGAAAACACACGACAAGAAAGACCGTCAGAATATCGTGGTTTCTAGGCATTTTTAAGAAACTCTTCAGCTTTATAATATATCATTAAAGATAAGTATAGATGACTGCATTCACCGTGATGTTAAATATTTTAAAACTGGCACAATTGTTTTAATTTCCGCGGACATCAATTCCTTTCGAGCCGTGGGAATCGTGTCAAAATCGCCTCTTCTTATATTCCCCTAATGAGGGACATCGATTAAAGAGGGTCAGAGGTCTGTGCCAGTCGCGATGTCCATGGGCGCCGGTAGGCACTTCGGTGCCTGCTGCCTGCTCGTCTGCCCCCTTGTAACATAAAAAAAATATAATATAGACTCACAAATGCCCTAAATTATATGAAAAGATAGAATCTATATAAAGATAGAATCTATATACTTCTATACATATGAAGCTGCTGTACTAATATATAAAGTTTGTTGTTTGCTTTACTGCGCTAATCTCAGGAACTCCTGGCCCGATTTGAAAAATTATTTCTGTGTTAGATATCCTATTTATCAAGGAAGGCTATAGGCTGTATATCGTCACGCTAAAATTGAATCTATTTTTTTATCCTTATTTTAGGCCAAAAAGGTCGTGGGCATAACTAGTTTCTTGCAAATTTCCCTTTCTGACGTCAGGCATCTAACATGACTACATTAACATTGACTTGCATCTTTAGCAATCTTTTATTTTTTTCACTATGCGTGGTTGGGTTTATCAAGTTAATTAAATAATGAATTAGGTTACTCAGATAGGTTTTATTCGCTTACCAATGAATATGATAATTTTCACTATGTATTTCGGAGGCCACATTTTCTTGTACTGAATAATGAATTTTAGCGTGGCCGTCTTTTATACAATTATTTCTGTAAATACAAAGTACAGGTTGAAAGTTAATTCTGTTTCATTGTTATAACGGTATTTAAAAAATGGTTTTCAAAATAAATGTTTTACAGGAAAAGTCAGAAGTGTTTGTCGAAAAGTCTATGTTAATAGAAAAAGTTGACTTTGACTTTGGCCCCAGTAGCTCAGCGATAGAAAGCGTAGACCGGCATTCGTAAAGTACACAGGTTCTAGTATTTTTAATCACTTTAAATTATTCTAAGAAAATCAGCATTTCGGACCTTCAGCGCCATATCAACGACCAAGTAGGCTCGATAGTCTTACTAGTGATAGAACATAAATAGCACACGTTCTGAATTTATTTTAAACTAAAACGTCTAAACAGGTCATACTGGCCCCCCATGATAGAATACCGACAAATACATTGTCAAAAGTAGCACCACCGCCGTTGTCACTTAACCGCCGATCCTAAAAAAAAATTAGAATTGGGCTTAATCACTTGAACTGATTATTATTAATGACTAAAACATTACAACTTTTAACAACGCATCAAATATTACTTCACAATGGGACAGAGGACTTATTATTCCTTATATACAGTCTTAAGCAATATCGCATGATACTAAATATTAAACAAGAGTAAAAAAAGGTTAAAAATTTGTCTAATGTATAACGTTTTCCACTTATACAGAGTGCCTCAAATGATCAGTCTGTTATATTCCTACTTTTAAAGTTATTGTAGCATTAATATTTTGTAAAATCTGCACCAGAGTCCCAGATGATGCCTGCTAATGTATTAAAGTGAGTAAAACAATATAAAAACAAATCTATAATGAAATAAAATTTCAATTTAATTAAACATTCTAGCTATATATTGATGTAAAGAAAATTTTTCTGTTAAAGCTCAAAATAAAAACTGACAAAAATGAAAATATGGTACTTACTACCTGTTACTTGCGACTTCATTCGCGTTAAATTATGTGAAATTGTTTAAAATTTTAATAGATTCATTATTTTAGCAAACGCCTAACTTTCAAGTATGTAAGAAAAAAAAATTAAGTTCTTTTAAGGGCATTCTGCCCTTAGATCTCTTTAATCCGGCCCTGTCGTAAAATCCGTCCTCAACTTTACACTGCCTCCCTGCCAAACTGACGAGCTTCCAAATAACTTACATATAAACTGTCAGCCCCTATTTTATCCCCTTAGTGGCATTAATTCCTCACTTCAGCAAGGAGCGTAATCTACTTGTCTTTTAACTACATCGCTGTATATTTCCATTATTTAATGTTTTCTTGCTAAATATGCAGTAATTAAATTTCATATAACATAAAACTGTTTTGGTTCTAATCAGAAAAAGCATCCTTTGTGATCGGTTATGCAGTGGTCAATGAAAACAATGTTTAAAAGTTGATATGAAATAAATACTGTAAAGTAAAGAACATTATAATCACGTGTCGAATTAAATATCAAAAAGAAATGAAAATTTGAGTCTTTATTAACAAGCATTGGAGTAAAGTTCCATTTTTTTTCTCTGTGAATGAAGAGGCTATGTCTATGTCTATAATTAATAGGAAGTAACTAAATATTAACCATGACGGTCAAAATGAACAACGAAGGCTGTATGGGTCGTAAAATGGGAATTATTGGCGAGCAAAGCGGCTTTACGGATTGAACTAAAAGCCGGATAACATTAACGAGTGGGTGTCGCGCGACCGGCTTTTGCGACGTCTTTCCACCCCATAGCTCGCATCGCTCGCATCATCAGTCATTTAAGCGGACCCAGAAAGCGTTATTATATCACAAAATAGTTGACTTCTTAAGAATAAAACATAGGCTACTGGCTTTTAGAACAGTGGGCTATTAGAACAGTGGGCTATTAGAACAGTGGGCTATTAGAACAGTGGGCTATTAGAACAGTGGGCTTTTAGAACAGTGGGCTTTTGGAACAGTGGGCTTTTGGAACAGTAGGCTTTATACCTTTCGCGGCGCGTCTTCCTTTCCTCTGCGCGGTGGAGGGAGTTTCAACTTTAGCCGGTTTGGCGGGAGTTTTCTTCGTAGCGGGCGTTTTCGCTTTTGTGGTCTTCTCCGTCAGCGCGGTGGCCGTCTGCAAATTGACACACTCTAGTACATCGTCATAAAACACCTTCAGCACTAAATACACAAACGAAAACACATAGAAAACCTCCCTTACAATACACCTTTACAGTATCGAACTAATCAAAAAAAAACCTATTAAATGGAAATACTGAATTCATGTCTTCTTTCAAAAAACTCTTACTTTCATATTATAGTTGTTATATGTTGTGAGTACCCTCATAATTGGTACTTCAAAAAAAAAAATGTGTATTGGTTTTTAATATAATATAATATCAAAAAAAGAAAGTGGCAAAAAATCTAATACTTGACTTTTTTTTTACAATAATTGTAAGTTCACAATAATTAAGTTTATCTTTTGTTCATATTATTATGTTTTTTCATTATTTTATTGAAAAATCTGTTTTTGTTCTGATTAGTTTTTCAATACCATCACAGTAAATAGTGGATTTAAAGCATTATAGAAAAGTGGGTAGGATTAATCATTATTTAAACATTTATTTTAAGTTATTCCTTTAAAAGACCCAGGAGTATCAAACAACTAACTTTGAACTCCTTTAAGGTGTATTCTTTTAATTTCATGTAGTTAAATATTAATGCGACAATAGGCATGACGACACATTTTGTAAAATAGGTTTATAATCTACTGTTGCCAAAAAAAATAATATTTAAGCAGAAATTAACGTTTTTATGGCAAAATTCACTCCAAAATAAAAGTTGTCATGACGTCACTTTATATGTTAACAGGGCGTTCCACTAACCGTCGACCGTAACGATTGCAGTCATCAAATGTGGAATATCTGAATTTACACTTGAAAACGTTGCGGTCGCTTATTGCAACGCACTTGTAATATACGGTGACGTCATACACTTTGTTTCAGCTATTATTGGCGGATTGTTGTATTTTGTAATTTCCTTTTTTCGTTAATCCCTATCAATCTCGCTCGCAATATAAAAATAAATACGTCTGTTAAGTTATATGTATGTTATTTTATCACATAAATACATAATTTAAACGATTTTTGATTACTGTCGTCATGACTATTAAATTAGCACAAGATTTATAACTCCACCCAATTATCTATAGAATATCTATTTATATCACAACAATAGAAATAATATTCTTATTAACATATATATCGATTTATAACACCCTACATGCAATTCAGAAAACAGTAATTGCATTTAACAGTAGTTTTTATAAGATTTTTATACCCATAGAATAGCATGCAACTATTACATGCCCAGGAAATATAAAATAGAATTGGCAAATCACCATAGAAATTAAATAATAATAAACAATAAAGAAAACAAAATTTCGGTACATAAAAGAATAAAACAACACAAAAAGCAAGCGATGATGAATGACAATGAATGATTTTTACCACTACAGCATTTTACAGTCGGCCCTTATTAGTCGTCCCAGTTCTATTTGGTGCATGTGCACTAAAAATTTCATCACAACTAGGGAACCTTAACTGTTAACACTAAACTCAATAGCATAGTTAGTAGTTAGTTGTAATAAAAAATTTCATCACAAATAGGCTTGGAAAACTGTTAGTTATTTTTTATAACAGTCATGGGAAAAACTTAATAACCATTTTAGCAAGATTTGAAATAAGAAATATCATGAGGGCACATTCAGTTAGTTTGGTTTTCGTCACAATAAATGTATCACCTTCAAAAAAACAATCTTTAGATCAATATTTACTGAATGTTATGCGCCTTAAGATAAGTTATTAAAACGGATCAGAGCAGGTCAGACTTGCGCACTAAGGATTCTGTTTCATCTTGTAATACTTTGCAAGATTTTATTTTAAGAGTTATACTTTATATAAGATTTTTTAATCTGACAGTCACTGCAATATTTTGTGTGAGGCAACCACAAATTTAGTTTTCGGAGTTTTTTCTATACCTGTTCTTCAAGATATGGCTACTTGCCAAATTGCATGTTTCCTATAAGGATTCCTTATTTTCTAAAGAGGCACGGAATCCTAATATATAAAGCTGAAGAGCTTGAATGTTTGTTTACTTGAACGCGCTAATCTCAGGAACTACTGGTCCTATTTTGAAAATTCTTTGTGTTAGATAGCCCATTTATCGAGGAAGGCTATATATCATCACGCTACCATTTTCACGTAATTTTACGCGGAAGAAGTCGCGTGTAAGAACTAGTTAAAACTAAAATTCACATTATCTAGAAGGTTAAGTGTGTTAGTAGAGAGATATATATACACAGATGTAAATCAACACACACAGGTGTGACCTCAGAACATATCCTTTACTTATTAAAAAACTTTTCTGTATCTACACTAAATAGCTTGTAAGTAATGTTAGTCACATTATAATTAAAAATACCCATATTCATCTCTTCACATCATCAAAAACCTTTATGAATGATAATGAAATGCAATGGTTTATGAGAGAAAAAAAATATACCTCGACCCAATCACTGGCAATCACTGTAACCATAACTTTCAAATTTAGCATGCACAGTTTTATCATAAAAGGTACAGACATTCGCTCTTTTCACTCAAATCCAGTCACTAACTAACGATTCATAACAATTCATGCCCGCTTTGCTTTGGTTTGGTCTTTTGGGACATAGAAATAGTATCATATTCTCTTATTATTTCCTGTTAAATTTATAAAACTGGTTATATTGATATGGGACCATCATATAAATTATAACATGTTAGCAATAAAACTCAGTAAGATATTCATTTAAATGTATTACTCAATTTAATTTCCAAGTAAATAATCATGCACTTTCTGTAATTGATTGTAATTAATACAATCAGCAAGTAAAAAAATATTTATCCCAACAAATTATAATTTAATTTTTCTTAAACAAATTCATGGATAGTGTGAGCGAGCAAAGCAAGCTCTAACACTATCCCACAACTGCATTAATTTTGTGGTACACTTTACTGAGAAACTATCAGGCCTACAGATTTGTTCTTTTACACAGTAATATAACTTTAGATTTTTTTATATAGATGTGTTATCCGTCAAAAAAATTATATAGAATATGGAAAATATATATAGAAAAATAAGCGAGCCCTCACAAAGCTCAGCTTTTTGCTAATACTATAGAATCTCATATTTACAGGTTTTTGGACAGATTTAAATATTTTCTATAACTAGGATTAGTTATATTAAACAATTTTAAGAAATTATATTGAAATTCATTTTTATCGGTTTTGTATGGAACATAAATCTGTTATAGGTATTAAGAATTAATGTATGTAGGTTAAGTTTTCCACAATAAAGATATTATTATATTATTTATAATGATAAATTATTATTAATCTTTCTTTTTTAAAAATTATTTCTACAAAAACCTTACCTCTCCTTTAGCCTTCATTTTGAGAGATTTTAACTAAAAAGACCTGACAAAGGGAAACGGAACACAGAAGAAAAGAAAATGGCTACCTAGTCTTTAATATTGCTATACTAAAAAATTTGTAGACTGTAGAGTAGAATATCATTCAATTTCAATTCATCTTAATTATGTATAATGCCGGAGCCAGACATAGTTTCATCTGAATGATCATGTAATCTGGCCCGGGGGCTTTGTGTACTTCAAAAAATTTTTTAGAACTTGGTCGACTTCAAGGAGAAAAATGTACAAAGACTATGAGCTATATCTGGCTCTGGTAAGGAAATATTTTAACTGTGGTTGGACAAAGTTATGACATTTAAAATGTCAAATTCACCAATAAGTCCAATAACAATTGATAAATTTAAATAGGCTATTTGGCTATGTGTTCACTAAGGAACTAAAAACCAAAAATTAATAAGAAGATACGAAAATATCATCGACGTATAACGAGGTATACGTATAAAATTTTTTAGACTATTGTTGATTTCTCCGAAATCGATGAACCGATTTTGATAAAATTTGTATTTCAGAAGTACGGCCTACCAAACAAAAAAAAAGACAGTTCATAAATGGCACAGAAAGGAAAAAAAACACATACAGTCGAAATGAGAAACTCCTCCTTTTTTGAAGTTGGTTAAAAATTCTTAACGCCAATAAAAATATATATATCTACAAAGGTTATTCATAATAAACTTTGTAACAAAGTCTATACTCCGGTTTTGGAGCTAAACATGTGTTTAGTGCACGACAGAACATTGCACCGATTTGCCCTCGATTTATTCGTGGATCTACGTAAAATAATTTAACATTTGCATTTGCACATCTGATTACAAATCATAGTTCCACGGTAGCATAGCTGTAAATACGTACCTACAGCGTTTGTAATTTATTTAAATTTAAACTACATGGAAAATTTAAAATATACAGCTTAACTTAAAATTCGAACTGTCAAACAAATGTTGTTTATTTTTTTTTAAAAGAAATAAACAAGATTTATTGTTAACAAGATTCTATTTATGCATTTTTTAACCCTTTGTTAAAACTATTAGTTTCAGCATTATTACATGATTTTTTACTTAAATCTAAATCTTGAAGTTGATTGCAAGTTAAGTGTTTATTATCATGCCGGAGCCAGACATAGCTCAAAGTGTTTGTACATTTTTGTGCTTGAAGACTACAAAGTTCCACAAAACTTTGCGCGGTTACACAAAGTCCCCGGCCACACTACATGCTCATTCAAATGAAGCCGGAAATATCTGGCTCCGGCATCATAAAATGTTCTCGATTATATATTGCCTGCCATACATTACGGAAATCATAGGAATGTATGCAAAACTTGTATAGGCATGGTTGGACTTTTGGGAGTCGTATAAATAAAAACAGTACCTTATACAATATTGAATGGTTATTAGCAAATTACATTAAGTATCTTTTAGACAAGAAAAAATCTCAATTTTTTTTTTATTTCGACACCAAATAGGTTACAATTCGCCACAGGCTGAAAATGGCTTAGCGGTGATCAAACAAACTCACTCATAAATATGTTTAGACAAGTTCAGGGACGTAGGCTGCTTTTTAAAAGAGCAATTAATAATTTCGGAGCCATTTTTTTCCCACTGGAAGGCAAAAGCCTCCCTACTCCTTTTCATTCCTCCATCTCATTCTTGGTCTGCCGTTCATAAATTGAAAATAAACTTTTTACTTGAAAAAAGAGGTAATATTATAATGTACAACAATCTAGTTCATTTCTAAATAATTGAATAATAAACAAGCAGTACCTACTTCTATGCTTAAACAGACCCAGATCTTATGCTCTAGGGCATAAAGTCGAAATAAAATTTGTAGGTAATTATTTTCCTGTAATAAAATTAATTATGATTTGAATCATTATTTTCATAACTGGTTTTTCCCGCGACTCTGCTCGCATATGTAGATTATTAAAGTAAACCGAGTTCTTGAGGCAGGCTGTATACTCGTATAAGGTATTTTTTTGTTGATTGAAAACAAAACTTTTTAAGAAGTAAGATAGAGAAGGACCGGATGGTCCTTCTCTATACAGCGGTTAGGGTAAGAAGATGACAAGAAGTAGGCTTCTCTAGTTTCCAGTTTCTACATATTTAATGTATATAAATATTTTTCTCCTCTTCAATCTACATCACTAGAGTACGTACAGTCCAAAAATGCACGGACACCTAAAGCAGTGGGTCCCGAATAATGTCACAGAGGGATATTAGTCGTGGGATTGTAAAGGTTCTGGGGGTTCCGCGGATTATGTCAGGAGGCAATTGTTTTTCTTAACTCGCCTCGTAATAATAATAGAGCTTGTAAAGTACGTCTGTTAATTAGTATATAGTGGACCGATATTGCGGATGAAAAGGAGAGGAGACGTATACACATGAGTGGTTCAATATAAATTGAGGATGTCATAAAAAATGACTGAATGCAAACTGATGATGTAAACTGAATGTTATAAAACTTAATCTCAAGCTGTTTTTTTAAATTAGTTTATCTATAGTAATATATAAAGCTGAAGAGTTTGTTTGTTTGTTTCTTTGAACGTGCTAATCTCAGGAAGTACAGATCCGATTTAAAAATTCTTTCAGTGTTAGAGAAATCATTTATCGAGGAAGGCTATAGGCATTTATGCGGAATTTGGTCCAACTTGAAGTGTAGTATAGCTTTTTTTTTTCTAAATCACTCAGCGACGCGTGGCTCGACCTGCTACTTTTATATAGACTTTTTCTTTTTATATAATCAAATTAATGGAACTGGTTTTCAATTTCAAAATGTACAAATATAAGTTTTTGTAAGCAAAAATAATTTATAACTTTCCTTTTTAACTGCTAACCCGAGGGCCTAGCACGAACATTCTCGATTGTTTTACTTACTTTTACGTTTAAAACGCAACGTCAAGTACGTCAGTAGCATTAATGTTTCATTTGACTTTCGGTTTCGGACGTAAAAGTAAGTGAAACTATCGAGAATGTACGTACTAGGCCCTCTGTGCTCGAATAGAAGATAATATTATATTGATTTAGATACGTGTATAAAAATATTTAAAATATACTCGTGAAAATATTTAGTATCTAATTTTAGCGTGATGACATATAGCCTTCCTCGATAAATGGGCTATCTAACACTGAAAAATTTTTTCAAATCGGACCAGTAGTTCCTGAGATAAACGCTTTTAAGCAAACAAACAAACTCTTCAGCTTTATTTATTAGAATATATATAGATAGCATACATTGAAAACCTCGAGAGCTTAACGGTAGAAGAACGGACTGAAACCCATAAAGTGCTCGGTTCGAACCTGAAAGTAAACGGATCCCGCTGGGCCCTAATAAAAACTTAATTAGAGTGATTAACAAAAATATATACCTCAAAGTATTTCTTTTATTTTTTCTTTAAAGAAATTTAAAGAAAATAGAAAAGGTGTAAAGAAAAGATTGCTTGAAAATGTAAAGATATATCATCCTTTCATTGTAATAGATCGTAAAGATAAGTTTTTCCTTGAACTGTTATATTATGCAGAGTTAGAGAATCGAGTACCGAGTACCCTCCTTAGGTATTCAAAGTGTCCCACCAGTCACCCTGTTTATGTGATGAGAATATAATATTCATTGATTATGATCAGCCACAGGCACAGGACGTCACCTCGATTATTGAAAGGTGGCTTTATGTGAACAAGTTTCACACGCTTCACTTGACTAAGCAATGAATATAGGAAGAGAAATTAGGGCTTCCTCCTTGAACTATCACATGTATATGCATAAAATCTTCAAATATGCGTCAAATAAAGAAGAGTCGCGAATGGTCGAACTGTTGCAGCTACAGGAAGTACTTCTGGAGCAGGAATAATACAAACACGTGGTTGCACTTTTGTCTTTTTTGGTCTAGAGCAGATGTCGACAACCTTTTGGCAGATAAGGGCCACATCGCTAAAACACTAGATGCTGGCGGGCCACACTTGTATAATATTATATGAATTGTAGAGATCGTGGGGGTTCCGAGGATGACGTCAGATGGCAATCGGTTATCTTAACTCGCCCCACAGCCAAATCCTTTACAATGTAAGCGGATCCTGGTATTAAACCGGGATAACGCTTTAACATTATTTTAGTTAACAACAACAACATTAATTAACAACAAAAACAACAACAACAACGACATTTTTTAGGTAACATGCTAACTAAAATTATTTATCTAGAAAGCGCCATATAGAGTAATAATTAAAATAATTCCAGCTTTCGGCGCTGCGAATGATTTGTTTTATTGGTTCAATAAGATATTTCTATAAGCCGAGGAGCCTTAAGAGAGGAGGCTGTGGTACTGTCATTACGATCGATGTTCATCCACGGCCAGACAAAGGACAGGGGAATATTGTTTGTCGCAGAATTTATTATGGCGGCAGACAGAGCGCGTCTCGGACGGGACTAGTTGATCAATATCATATAGCACTTTAGAGCTGTTTTAGGTCTTTTTTATAATATTTTATTACATTTTAATGATATTATTTTCAAAAAGTTTATTCACAAAAACAATATCTGTTGTAAGTTAATTTATAATTAAAAGTATAAATAAACTAACAACAACTATTAAATATATCATTTCTCTTTTAATCCAACTAAGTTTTAGTAAATGTAAATAATAATACGCTAGTTGACTTTATTTCAGAAACTAGTTAATATTATACCCTGGAGTAGACTTGACTTAAAATATAACTGTTTCAGCGAAAAACATACTTTTGCGTTGTCAATTTTGCGTTTTTATAAATTCATATAATTTTAGCGCCAAAACGCTCTGAACTATCATGGCGTCTTTTTGCCGTAACATCTTGCCAAACAATCAGCTATACTTGAGTGCAATTGGAGTTTTTGTTAACAACAACAATTTGTTTGGCAAGACATGACATCGTGCGATCAGATTGCTATTTGGTGTCATGCGATTATGTCAGTAATTCTATGTAATATTTAAACCTTTATCAACTATTCAGAATAAATATTTACTAGGATGTATTTTAGTGGCAACTACACGACTTTTTGTCATCAAACTTGAATTTTTATTTCAGGAATTACATGCTCATTCTAATGGTTCTTTAAGCCGTTCTACTATGCTTCAGCTACAACGTTATCTCGCAGATACAGGAGTGGCTGATGAATCCAATGCATTTTTAGATGAATTTCAAATAGCTGCTGGTGACACAAGAAATTTAACTGAGTTAGATGTCATTATTTTTATTGAATATAAAGATAGAAGGAGCTTATCCTGTATAAAAACGATTCAGGGATATAGATATTTTATGGAATTCAATTACAGATAATGCACAGGATAAAGAGATTTAGGGTTGTATGAGAAAATATTCTTTAATAGCTTTACTCTGTGACCCTCCTGGGTGTCACTTTGTTCCGAGATTTTGTTACATTTTCAGGGTTTCAATTTTTTTTGCGGAATCCTAATTATTTTTATAAAACTGAGTAACCTGTATTACTATACGTTTATTATTACTTAATTTCAGAGATTACCCAGAACAAAGAGACAGTTTGTCTGTACAAACAAAAAAAGTCATTTGCTTTTTTTTATAAGTATTGTACAATGTATATGCAATCAGTAATAAAAAATAATTTTAATGTTACAACCAGACACTGTAATTTTAATTATATTATATATAGATAAGTTTATATGTTCAAACTTTAATATTTTTTTATTTTTACTATGTAAAAGTTTATAATATAATAATAATTATTTATTTATTTCAAGCAACAAATAGCTCATACAAATTGTGTTAGTATTTATATAAATAACTTATTTTCTATGTTAGTCCTTACTCTATTATGAACGTGGATATTACATTTAGTATGATATAAGACAGGATTGTGTGGATTTTAATATCAAGATAACTGACAGTATTCCTGTATTTATTCCTTGTAAAATATCATGAAACCTTCATGTTTGTTTGCCTTAACAAGATTCCTTGTTCATATTTAGAGCTGCCTGGCTGGAGAAATCTAAAGAATACTGCAAGAAAATATGTAGATATTTTTTTTTCAGTTGTTTTCAAGTGTTTAGTATTGCTCATGCACTTACAAGTACCCCAGAGACTCTTGCTATGGCCACAAAACTAACACTTAAAGAGTTTGAAGAAGATGGATGTTGTTACATTGAATTACGCAGCACACCACGTGAAACTCTTCAGATGTCCAGTAAACAATATATTGAAACGATTATTCATACAATGCAGTATGTACTAAAATTGTATATATATTTCTCTCTTCCATTCATTAGCGAGTGATTCCCAATCAAGGTGCTGCTATACTCAGGGGGTTTTCTGCGATAGACATCAGGGTTCTGCCAGATGTTTATACAAAAAACAGATACAGGTCAAGATTGGATGCTATCCCAGATATAGGCATACAATTGTTGAACATAACACAAACTATACAACAATTATTCATAAAACAGCAAAACAATTTCATTTTTCACGTTAAAACTTTAAGTCAAGAATAATACCTTTCAGTTATATAACACATTTCTTTAAAAAAATGTTCTTATATAAATTTTAGTGTCAATTTGTCATTATTTGATAGGTGGTTCCATAAATTAAAAGGTATTGTGGTCAGTATTCTGTAATCTTTAAAGTTTAGGAACCCCTGTTCTATTGTATAGAAAAACATAGTTTATTGAAAGTCAAATAAAACCAATTCAGTTACAGACTTTAGTTTATCTTTACAACCAAGACATTAATTGTTTTCACTGTAGTGGCTGACCACCTTTTAGTAGGCAAGGGGCTCATGGTTAATAGATGAGTTGTGCGGGGAGTCGCATAGTAATTGATTAAATATAATTTTTTTAATATACCTAAATGAGAAGAGTCATCTGATTTTATCACTACTGTTTAATTAATTTATGCTTTACAGAAACAGCTGTGATACCAAAATTATATCATGTCTGATAATATCTATAAATAGGAGTAGCTCTGAAACAGATGCTGTTAAAATTGCTGATCTAGCAATTGAGTACCATAAAAAGTATCCTGAAATTGTTGTTGGCATAGAATTAAGTGGTAATCCTGCTCTTGGGAAATTTCAAGACTTTGTTCCTGCATTGACTAAAGCGAGAAATGGTGGTTTAAAAGTAATTTTAATTTACAAATTGAAATATATTTTGATTTACACAATTATTTTATTAGGATTTAACTCTGTTTCACAATTAGACTACTTTTGCCTTTTATTTCTTTAATTGAATTATTCAACAATGTTACTTTAAATATATTAGTTTTCTTAAGTATGTAGTAAATAATTATGCCTAGTTAAGTTTTATATATATTTATAATTTCTAAGGTAATTAAATTAGAATTTCAAATTTTTCTTACATATAGATTTGATATACAGGATAACTGGTTAGACCATGATATACTCGAGAACCTGATATTTGATGTTGACGAAAAAATTTTACTTTGAATGTAAATAAATATCAATTAACTACTATGTGGGATTAAGAAAAACTTATGTTAGTACTTAATTTTTGACCAACTACCCTTAAAATTACACAAAGTGTAAAGTGTTTACGTTGTCCTTAATTTGCTGTTCTAACAGTTTGTGCGTAAATGCATTTCACAGCGTAAAAAAACTGGTCAGTTATAAAAAAGATATAATAACGAGCATCAATCGAAAAAAAAAAGCGATTTCTATAATAAATAAAATTATAGTCGAGTTCATTTTGATTTTCGTTTGGCTATACTTATTAAACAAATTAGTGACTTGAATGAGTGAAATAGGTGCTTTGGTATTTTTGCCTGTTTAAGAAAGGTTCCAGGTCTAAAGTGTGCAAGGAAAACGGACCATCAACGTGCGTCCACTGGAGTATGTCCATGCGTTCCGTACATAATTAGTTAACTTTCTCTTAATCTCGTGTGGTAATTAATTGATATTTACATTTAATATTATTTTTTTCGTCACATATGATCATCAAATATCAGGTCCTCAAGTATCGTAAGTGTCCCACCAGTCACCCTGTTTAGGTATAATAATGAAGTGTGTGGTATAATTTTGAAGTATAGGGGCCAATTCAAATTTATGATTCTTACTGTTAATGTGACATTTTAGGTCACATTACATTGTGGAGAAATAGCTTAAAACCTTAAAAAAAAAATATAGTTCTAATAATTATTCCTAATAGAGATATAAATCTTAAAAAATTAAGTTTCTATAGCTTAAATGTTTTACGTATATTAGTAAAGTAGCCGTTTCTCGCGACTTCGTTCGCATAAATTTTAACATGCATGAACCCTTAAGCGTCCCCGATTTCTGACTGTATCGACTATTCCGTTATTAGCGGATGTCTACCAACTATAAGCTACCTTTTTAGCGAATCTCATCTACTTTTCTAGTTTTCGTAGTAGGTAATGTTTCGGTATATATATGTATATAATTTATATTCTTGTAAAGTTACGAATGTAAAAAAAAATTAAAGCCGTTTATCTATGTTAATGACGGAAAAGGCGTTTCTAAAAAGTATACATACATTATATAAATTGAAAAACATAATTACCTATGTTTTATCTCTTCCTTATGCGTAGAATGTTTTTTTGAATATTCTGAACACGTTATAATTTGGTTGTGCTTATAGAATGCCTCTTAAAAGAGCAGTGTAGTGGTTATCACATCTGCTTTACACGCAGAAGGCCGCCAGTTCGATCCTGGCCGGAATCATATTGTTTTAATATTAATTTATTTTATAAAGAAAAAATATTTACACCTTTCATTTGTCACTTGCTTTTGTTGATTGTATCTTATAAATACATTGGAATAATACTAAAGATTTGGAAATGACATTGCAAATAGCATATTAAGAGTAGCATTATATAACTACTTGTTTCTCACGACTTCGTCCGCGAAAAATTAAATTTGCTAGGACCCTTAGACCTGCTTAACCTGACTCTATCGAGAAATCCGACCATAGCCGATGTGGAATAAGTATAAACTACTTCCTTGCCAAACTGAACGTCTCGCGGTTTTTAGCATTTCGTGCTAGGTGACTTTTCGCTTTATATGTATAGTCGACCAAGAAATTGGTTTGCCACGCTAAGGTCGAATGTTGGGCATTTTTGAAATGGAAAAAAAACCGATGAACTCCCGACACCTCTGGCTGTTCAAGTTTTCATATCTGTCGGCGTTGCTAATATTTTATAAAATATGCATTATTAGTACATTAAATTAATACAATAAAACCTCACACTCAATGAAAAACTATTTACACACCAGTGTCAAAGCGAATTTGTATTAATTGTCAAATATAACAATATCGTTGTTCAAAGAATTTAATCTTGTATCTAGCTTTAAAGAATCATATATCTATATATAGTACAGAAATCTAAAGATTTATGGCCAATATAAGAATAATAAGAATAAGAATAATTTATTTTGCAAAAATGTTACAGGTTATTTGTAAAACATCCAACTAAATTAATAGTATGCCAAAAGTAAAGTAAAAATATACACATAAAAATACACAATAATGAAAAATTACAATCACATACACTTTTTTTTTTTTTATAGTCAAAATTAACTTTGAACTGCTCTACTGAAAAGTTGTCTTTTTGCAGAACCGACATTGTTAATAGGGCCCATCGACATGATATACACTTTTAGGCAAACGAACAATTGGTTTAACATATTGTAAACGACTGACGTCGACCTATGGACAAATATTACACTAAAAGGCTCGCAGATGCGTTGACGGCCTTAGACCAATAAGTATGCTCGTTTCTTGAAGGTTCCCAAGACGTTTCGATTCACTGGAAGACCATAAATAATGATATATGTCTATTTCCTATTTTTTCTATCTTTTTCAGTGGTTAACCTCGTTTTCCAGTACGTGGATTAACTCAGCTCCTATCACAGTGGATACATTCTTTATGCTCAGCGGTATCCTTTGCGTATACACTGTTATTGGAAAAATTAGTCGATGTGAGTATGCCTCTATCTTTATATTTGACGCGTAAATACAAATGCCCCTGTTATGATGATTGCTGAAAGAGCTGCAGATTTTATTAAATCAGCATATTTAAGTGAAATGAACGATGAATTATGAAATTAAAAATAAAATATTTTTCGTAATCTTTTCTTAAAGACAGATATAATATTATCACTACTAATAGGAAACGCCTGCGTTTTCTACTTCTTAAAGTATAGGATTAAATTTGGGGCATTTTTTTATTTCTTGCAAACAAGCTAAAAAACTCGTTTCTGTGTTTCTAAAATTATGTAGTTTTGAATAGCTTTGTAATTTTTTGCATATTATCATTGGACGTATCCTAATTCTCTAAATATGAATTCTTAAAAACCTAACATTGAAAAATAATTATTGTTAAAGTCTTTCTTTTGCTTTGGATATAGTTTAATTTTTATTTCTATGGTTAAAGACTAATCATGTTATATTATTACGTATTAGTTGTCAAATTTTATTTTTCTGTGAATAGGACAATATTGTATGTTGGTGCATGCAAAAAGGTTTGTGGGCGAAATTCGACCAGCCAGCGGTATGTGTACAGCCATCAAAATGTGTACTGTACTTGAATTTCTATTAATATTATATTATGAATGTTATTCAATAATAATACTTTAGACGTTGATCTCCAATATCCTACATTTATTTTAAGACCATTAAAGCTGACAAATGTATATACGACCGGATAAACAATAATGCAGGGTGAAAATAAAAACAAAATAGCGGAGCTATAGCGCAGCATTTTACATTGTTATCTGTGATCAGTATAAGACTTATTTTTAACAAGGCATTGGGGACGTCGCCCTAACACTTCGTAATCACTTAAGACCCTCGCCAAAGGGGTAGGATAGGATACGTGCAAATATGAGGCGGTAAAGAAAAGAAAATATCCATGGGCGAAGCTAATCGCCTGTTTTCAGCTGTTTCCGTTTGCTCGAATAACCTATAAAAAAAAATTGTTGGCTGCTCTGATACCGGAGCCAGACATAGCTCAATGTTTGTACATTTTTTGTCCTTGACGTCTACAAAGTACTACAAAACTTTGCGTAGCTACACAAGGTCCTTTTATTCATATTCATCACCTTCCACTTGAATTACTCTCTTTAATTAATAATGAATTAAAGAGATGTAATTATGATAATTCTAATAATAATTAATTGTAATTTATTAGTTTTCCCATACATCACTGTTTCCTTGTATTGTTTTATGACTATGTCTGGCTCCGGCACAAATAGCATAAACTCTATGGCACAATCAGAATCAAAATGTCATTTTTTCTGATTAACAGTGGATAAACAGTAAACTAATTAAGTAGAAAGCGCGGGAAATGGCGGTCATCTTCAATTTCAAGATTAATGAGTAAAATTTGTAAATATATAAATTTTTCGTTAATTTTCGCACATTTATACGTCCAAAATTTTTCCCTAATTATACGTCGAAAATTCCAGATGTAATATCAATATTAAATCTATCTGTTACAAAATTTAAACGACATGTTAAAAAAACACGCTTATTCATAAGAAGTATTATTTGCCGTCGAATACTTTATTAAAGTTGAAACTGCTTGGAGTCAAGTCAGTTTTGTACTTTATAAGTAATATGAAAATGTATTAAAGTCATTTTTTGTTCGTTTCTTTTCATTAACGAGTTTCTTGCTGATTCTTCTCGTGGCTCGACTTGTACGAAGCACTGATAGCTTTTTTTTTTTAATTTTTGACGTTTCCAAAGAACTTATAATAAAAAGAATTTGTTGCTAGATTTGATTTGATAAGTCAGCTGTATATAACTTTATAAGTTGTCAAATATCGTTGTAATAAGAATAACATTTTTGTATACAGCTTTAAATAAGCATATAGTAGTACCTACAAAAATCTAGAAGTAAGTGGGCGAATTTCGACCAGCCGGCGGTCTCTACAGGTTATAGGCATTTATAATTCTTCTAAAAGTGTATTTAATTCCTCTTAAGCAACTGGACTTTAGGTAGTTTTTTTTCGCAATGAGAAGTTGCGATTGTAGGTGGGATTGCAATGGTCTTCTATCTTTTTCTTAAATTTATTTGATTGTTCAGAAAGAATAACATCTGACGGGTCCGCCAGTTATATACATATGTATATAAACAGAACAGCAGGTGAGAGAAAGTAATAGAAGCAAAAATCTTGCCCGTCTTCTTTGATTTCTAAATAATGCGCTTGTTTAAGTCGATAAGTCGATTCTTTTTACGTTATTGCTAATATCCAAGCCTAAGGTAGACAACTTAATGCCTGTGTTGTAGGTAACAGCCGCCTGTTATACACAAATATATATTTTTTTAGAAACATATAATTACATACATACGGATAATACACCCAGACTCGAGGTGGGAATCGAACCCACGACCCCCGGAGGACAAGAAGTAACCTAACATTATCTACACATTATAACGTAAAATTGCAGAACAATAAATATTTTTTATTTTATTTATTTATTATAATTAAATAAATTGCCTGCCCATTTACTTATTTCTTATCCTTTTAACCAATTCAAAAGACTACGTGAAGGGTTAAAATTGGATTTACTATGTACTGTTTCACTTAATTACCATTGCTTTAAGCTTGCCAGACAATGTCATAGTTTAATCAGTGGCCGGCATTTGAGTCGATCGCTGGGTTAAGCAGTTCTTACCGTGGCCGGGTGATGGTATTAACAGATTTTTTTATAAATATAGAAGAAGATAATTATGATACCATAGAATTTCATTAAAATTTATTTTCCTCTGGCTTGTAAATGCCTTCATATACAATATCAAATATCATCGATTTCACAATTAACGTCAATTATGGTGATTAGAATATAAGGGGTAACATCTCTTATAGGAGAAGAGTTGAAAAAGTGTCCAACATTATAGTTTCGATACAAGTTCCAAAAGCGCCCACAATGGCGCTGGTGTAGCCAAATGTATGTATGTATGTAGCAAATGTGGCGCCCCGCCTTTTTTTTTTTGTAATTCGACGGACACATTTAATATACATAGATGGTACTCCTTCTATTCTAATCTCCATAACGCGAACGAACTAAAATAGACTAGGTGTCGAAATTACCTTACATTGTATAAAAGACAATTTATGCAAAAACAATTATCTATTCAAGAAATAAAGAACATTTATTAGTGACAGTGTGCCACAAGTGGAAAATCGCAACTTTGAATTCGTCGCAAAACTCAAGGACTTTCTTTACGTCGCACGCTTAATCATAAACTGACCGATTACGTTTCAGGTCTAAAGTTAATTAATGATACAGGCAGCTTCGTTTCAACGTCCTCTATCAGCCAATCAAAGAATTATTTCAATATCTCCATCCAACACTGAGATACAGCTGTTTTTGTCTTTTTAACAAAAACCTTATTTTGGTCAAAAAGACAAACAAATAATAAAATATCACTAAAATAAAATTAATCACTTCATTACCTATTATTGAAATACATAATTTGTTACTACAATGCAGTTTTTATCGAATAATAAGTTTGTAAGTGAAAAAATCAGACTTTTTGAGTTAGGTCACTTTATGCTTAAGGGTGCGAATTATGTTAATAAAAGCAGCTATAGAAAATAATGAAGTAATCATTGGACTGAGGATATAATTTGATGAATAAATTAAAGTTCCTTTAAACTAAAAGTAAACTATTTATTATGTGAATGTTATATAATAATTGTTCAATATTATGAAAAAAAGCAACATTCTTTCTTCTCAGAAAACAAACTAATATTCGCAGTATTTAAAGAGTGCGACGGTATCGGCTCAAGACGTTTATTGGGATAAAAGATTTGACCGCATTTATTTTAGAATTCTTCATCGTGTACTTGATATATTATGATAATAAAAATCAGGCTTTCAAATAAAAAAACTTTTATGAAAATGGGAAAAGCCGTATTCCGAAAAAAACAACCTTCAGTGCCAAACGCATGGCTTGAGTCGATTCGGTTGAAGGCGAGCGTAATATGTATATGGAAGTGGTAGAAGGAATAGTCTAAAGGAATCGAGGACTAAACGAATCTCAGTCCGTCCCTTGCATCAATCGATCAATGAGGGTCCAAAACTAAGAATTCACTTCTAAACACTGGTTGAAATAAATAAATTAGATCGCATTCGAGACTTAAGTCCTAGTTGTATCCTTTATATATAAATATATAATTATAAACCTATTTTCGTAACACCTATTTATATTTTAATAAAATAACAAAAGATCGGATAGAACATTCAGAAAATAGTAGCTAGTTTTTACAGTAAATAGACGCTATCAAACAGACGTTGTAGATATTTATAAATATATTTATTCATTTTCGATTCCAAAAGGTAAAGGATCTTGCATACAACAGCGTTCGACTCTCAAAAGAGGTTTTCAAGTCGAAAATATAGTTTTTTATTTTTTAATTTAATCATAAAAAAAGTATTATTTTTATGTCAACAATGAAATTATATGGAGGTCTTGTAAGTTCTAAATGATTCATGACTCGTGAAATTATAAGAAACAATATTTTCATAATTTTGACTTAGCACATTGAAATCATCAATTCGTTTGTTTGGGGGTCACCAATAAATTGGGTCATGTTTTGTAGAATTTCAAAACTCTTTGCGTAAAGGCAGATATCTTTATGAACAACCTTTTAGAATAGCCTTTATTATTTAAAATAAAAAAAAATTCAAAGTCAAAGGTGGGCCAAAGGCTGATTCGTTTAAGTATTGAAGACTAACTTAACTTTTTTTCCATTTTAGTATGCCGTACACTGAAGCGTGTATTCGAGAAATTATGCGATATGAAACATTAGTGTCGCTTGGAGTTGGACATCGGAGTACTAAGGACATAAAAATAGCTGGTTATGACATTCCTGAGGTAAGCCAAGGCGTAAGGTCTTATTAGATTATAATATTTTTCTTTGAAAGTTAATGGAATATGTAAGGCCTTACATATCGGTAGCTCAAAGGTATAAAAAAACTTTTCTGCCCACTACGCTATAATATTATCATTCAATACAACACTCGTGCATGAATGGCTCGTTGTCTATTCGGTGCAATAATCTTATATAAATAAATACCCTATTCAAACCCTGATTCAGCTGATCTATTATGGCACCTGAAACTGGAAAAAGTAATACCAAAAGTCTTAGTGTTCTCGAAAAATATTATAAGTCTTCTTCTTCTTAAATTGCCATCTTCTCACTTTGTTCGGCGATCGTCTTGGCAACTTGTAATCTTGACACCGCGGCTCTAAATAGTGAACCGGTGCTTTTCCCAAACCATTGGCGCAGATATAGGTACTATTAATAATCTGAATTTACAATAAGATCAGATAAAATTTATTTAATATCTCAAATAACGTTTAATTGTCATTACATGGTTGTAGCTCTAAGGGTAGGCGTTAGTAACTGTGCCACAGTTTTTAACTAATGCGGTTTGTATCGAAAATTGTATTCCTGTATTTTTTAATGCGTCAATAAACTTATTTCACACTTCATTTCATTTAAAATATTATAAATATATTACCCCCTTTTTCCAGAATACGTTGGTAGCGTTTAATTATGTTTCTTTACACCATGATAAGGATATTTGGGGAGATCCAGAGAACTTTAGACCGGAACGATTTATAGAAGACGGAAAGCTACGATTATCTAAAGACAGGTCTTTACCTTTTGGAGCTGGTAAGAAAAAAATCTACTCATCAGAATTTTTATGAGACGGTAGATTCCTAAGGGTAGAAAAACGACATGAACGCTGGTCTTAAGAAATAGTTAGTGCACTTCATAAATACGAGGCTCAGCATTTTTGTAGCCTCTGATAAATATTCTAATTTGACAATGGGTTTGGGTTTTTAGTACTTTATTTCTGGCATTGCTAGAAAAGATATACTGCCGAAATTGAAGGGCTGTTTTCAGCTACTTTAACTTGAATTGAAGCATTGAACATTACACACTATTAATATGGACGCTATTTTAATACACTATAGTCCATTGCGATTAAATTTCTTTTGACTATCAGAACTTAGGAGGACTTCTTTCGTAGGAGGTCCTTTTTTATATTTAAAGTCATATAAAGAACGGGATTTTCTCAAACGTGCGCGCAAATAGTGACGTTACATTCGAAAGAAGAATACGCCAAGTGTGCCATTTACGGATACTTAAATGTAAAAAAAAAATACGCGCCTGCAAAAAAGTTATATAAAATTTCATTATAGTCGCCTTTTTCAAATTTCGAACTTTAAATGCGCCTACAATGTTGTATGAAATTTCAGTATTGTCGTATTTTAAAATTAAATAGCAGGCACAACTCATCTACAAAGAAATTAATTCAGAAAATGGCGGCACTATTTCACCATATTTATAGCCTATAGGTAATATAAAAAATATAGTAAAAATAATCATGTTCGTTTTACTATTAAAAGTATGCAGTGTGACCGTTTCCTTATGAAAACCGAACAAACCTAAGTAAACCTTTATTAATTAAATAAGAAATTTCTAAAATGTAATTTCTAACTTTCTTTTAATTGAAAAGTTATAAAATGCATACATATGTGTTTTATTCAACCATATTTATTGAAATTAAGCTTTAATCATAAGAAATCACATGTAAAGCCGACATGCTTTATTATAATAAACAAATTTTTGAAAGATAGAAAAAATATAAATATCCCATTTACAACCAAAAATGCAAATTTTTCCACATAATTAAATAATTAATCCCTTTCCCGTCTCCAAGAATGGATGTTTTTCTTCTTTCGTCTTAATCCCTAGGATCTATCAAAATTCGTCCTCAAACGCCGACAAAATCACATAATAAGCAAGTTAAAAAGGTATTGAATTTACATTATTAAACTTAAAATATAATAATTTTTACTATAAAAGTTCACACAAAAATCGAGAATGCTTACTGGGTGTATTATCCATATGTATGTAATTATATATTTCTAAAAAAAAAATATTTGTGTATAACAGGCGTCTGTTACCCCACTAGCTGATCGCACG
Source organism: Charaxes varanes (assembly GCA_024363005.1). Taxonomy (NCBI): domain Eukaryota; kingdom Metazoa; phylum Arthropoda; class Insecta; order Lepidoptera; family Nymphalidae; genus Charaxes; species Charaxes varanes. The sequence continues at coordinate 5,619,148 of JANCMC010024009.1, read as the reverse complement.
AAATCATTTTTAGGCGATAACCTCCCGTCAAGCGCGGCGTTGGAACTCTGTTTAAAGATAGGCGGTGAACCGTTGTGATACTTTTCGCCGCTTTCGTCGGGAGTAAGAATGACTTTTGGATTAGTGTCTTCAAGCTCGTTGGGATCTTCTTCTGCGAACGGTTCCAACTGTAAATAACATAGAAATAAACATTTCAAACAATTGCATACAATAATCGAAAATCACCATTTGCAAGAAAGCACAAACATTAAGACAATAACGAAAACTTTGGCTGGCCCGTTGGCGCAGTGGCAGTGATCCTGCCATCTGCTCCGGGATCGTGGGTTCGATTCCCGCCTCGAGTCTGGGTGTATTACATTATATGAAAAAGATACTGGCTGAAAATAAAAATCAACTGAATAAAACCGACTTGGTAAAAAGAAAACAAATGGCGCGCATTGTATACCATTGTGAAACTGTTATATGATCTTGTTTAGTATGAAAAGTTAAAAAAAAAACAATACAAATAGACAGCGATGTAGTCGAAAGAAAAGTAGGTTATGTACCTTGCTGAAGTGAGCTATTAGCGCACTCGTGTAAATTTAGTAACCAACATAATACTCGTGCATTAACAACTTACTTTGCGCTCGATGCAATAATGTACTATTATAGGACAAATATTCATCAATACAATAAGAAAGCAAGATTATCGAACAAAATTCAACATCACCAGATAGGCTCACATTAAAACAGTATTATACGAGCGATAAAAGATAACGGAAGATTACAATCTTTTTCCCATACACGCCCGGTGTTGCCAGGTCGCAAAAAAAAAATAGACTTAAAAACTTGTATTATTGTAAAAAATATTTTTGCATGAAATAAAAGGCTTTTTTATTTTTTATTTTTTTATTTTTATTTTATTTTTTTATTTTTTATTTTTTTTTTATTTTATTTATATATATATATATATATAGATAGACAAGCTGTACCCCGCGACTTGGTCTGCGTGGGCCACCCTATCAATTAGGAGTTTACGTCCGATTCTCACCAAATATGCATAAAAATTTTCGTAGCCTAGAGCATAAAGTTTAGTACACTGTGACACTGTTTGAATTTTATATATTTGCTAGATTGCTACTACGTAGAGTTGCGATGAATTTTGCCATATGAGGAAGGGTGTGAAGTGGAGGTGATGAAGAATTTCGTCCTAGAGCTCATCGAATATGGTCTGAACATGGTCATTATGTCTGCGGTCCTCTTCTTCTCCAAAATTAATCAGTTGTCAGCCAGTTGAATGTTTCAACTTAGAACAGACTATAATCATTCTACATGAGCCGACAACGTATCTGCCAGATTTTAAGTAGTGCATTCGGCCAATAGCATAGGCCAGTGACTAGCTAGTCACTCGGATGAACCGAGATAAAATAATAATAATAAATACATAGGACTATATAACACACTGACGTCTGTTCCTAAGGTAGACAATTTAATGCCTGCGTTATAGGTAACAGACACAAATATTTTTTTTTATAGAAATATATAAATACATACATATAGATAATACACCCAGGCACGAGGCGGGAATCGAACCCACGACCCCGGAGCGAAAGGCAGGGCCAAAAGGTTTTTTTCTCTCTTTTTAAAGGGAATATTAGGAATACTTTTTAGGTATGTCTAATATTCCCTTTTCCCCTCCTACTGAGCTTAAATTAAAAGCTTGTATTGAAATAATGGACATTTTTTATTTGAAATACTTATATCTTGTTCTTCGGAACTTCGTACTACCTCCCTATAATAAAATCATCTATGATAAAACTAAATTGAAGAAAATAGACAATTAGACCTGTACTTGAAGTCTCTTTTATCCACAAGATATAAAATGTGCCCGCGACTTTGTCCGCGTAAAATTAGGTAAAAAATAACAATTCAGTTTTTGCGTGATGATGTAATAACCTATAGCTTTCATTGATAAATGGACTATCTAACACTGTAAGAATTTTCCAGATCGGTGCAGTAGTTCCTGAGATTAGCGCGTTCAAGAAAACAAACAAACTCTTCAGCTTTATATATTAGTATAGATATGCATTCCTTCTAGGAAATATCATATAAATAAATTGAAGAATTGTTCTGCGAATTTGACCCTAAGCACCTTTTCCTAATGTACAAGTCAGATGATCCTATAAAGAATTCACGCGGTTGACCGTCGACATTCAGTATTTTCATCGACTGTAATATTGAGGCTCCATGAGTATCGGATGGATTCCTTTTATTTCTATGTCTCTTGAAATTATATCTTCTAAGATAGAAATAATACTGACCTAAGTTTATAAATAATAGAAGGTAAGTATTGAGCTAAAAAAAATAAACACAACGCTTTACGTCTAATTATGATGTCACTGACTCAATTTAATACATTTTTTAAATCTCTCAATATGTCCACCCATTTTAACTGTTAAATACAAATATTTCAAACATAACAATATAAAATCAAATGTCTCATAACATTTAGGAAAATATTTTATCACGAAGATAACATGCAATATTTCTTAAAACTTGACATAAAGAAGTAAAATTTTGCGTTCACAAATATAAACTTATAAAAGAGCCAAATAAAAGAAAGAAACTACGTGATGTGCCTGATGGTCATTCAGATCATCACTGTCAATGCCATCATCATAATTTTATACGCATTATTGTCATCAACATCAGAATTAAGATTCCTATGAGTAATATTTATAATATATTAACTTTAATGTTTCTTGATTAATCTAAACGCAATATGGAAACAAATTTACATGGCTCTAGCTCTGTTGTCTAATTTATATGGAAATACGTGGGTGATCCACGAAACCCTTAATATGATTTACTCTAAATTTGTATTATTTTGTATAATGCAAATAACAATTAAAGTCGTTAAACTTTTAATAGTTTAAATTTGAGTGAACTAGGTTCTGAATTTTTTGTATGTTGCCATATTGATTTATGAAGTCTCATTTAGCACTAATCGTACGAAGTAGTCTCGCATGAAGCATTACGCTTTTAACGAGATAAAGCGTACAATATTTTCTAGGTGTAGAGATTTGAAATTTTTCACATTGATAGGACATGCTAAAAACTATTTAGGAAAATTATTGTGAGCGAAATCGGACGGAATAATTCATTTAAATTATTTTTTCATTTTTAATTGTTATTTGGTATAAATAATCTCATGCGTGTATAACAAATAATTAAAAGAAAACAGCAGTTTCAATTTTTTTTGTGAACACTTCTAATTTTGAAATGGCTTTTTAACCTCCAGCATCCGATAGGCGAGAAACGTATTCGTTATATAACTCCAAAAGTTATTGTCCGATTTCGTTCAAAATATTTTTCTTAATAAGTTTTTAGCATGTTCTATCAACATAAAAAAATTTAAGTGTCTACATCTAATAGTTTGGAAATCCTATGGGGGGGACCTTGAAGGCGGACAGACGGACGAACGGACAGAGTAATACTATAAGGGTTCCATGTAGAAATACGGAACGCTCCCAACGACTGGCAGCTAGCAGTGACCTTTTGACAGCTTTACACTACGAACACAACAAATTATTTTGTTCCTATATACTAAAAGCGCCGTAAAAAGCTACTAATCCATATTCCTATAGAAAAAGTCTAGTATTAAAATTCAATTCAATAAAAGAAATACAAGTACTAAGTTTAAATAATTTACTATAAATAAAAGTATCCGTTACAGTCGAAATAATAAATGAATTCGGTAAAAGTGTTCGGTTTCAGTTGATATTAATTGTCAGAGACAAATTTTATTTCATTTTATTATATATTTCTTACGTTTCCAACGGAACTATTACTAAAACATATACAAATTACACTAAAGAAATAAGATAAGTAACGTTCTAAATACAGGAAACAACGACATTTACTTACTTAAATAACACAAGAAACATACAGGATATAAGAGCGTACAGATAGACGGAACACAGGCATTAACTTTCCTAACTTAGAAACAGTTGTGTTATATAGTCCTTATATATTTATTTATTTATTATCGCACCCACTCCTAACACAAGCTTTTAATTTAAGCTTAGTAGGAGGCGAAAAGGGAATATTAGACAAACCTAAAAAGTATTCCTAATATTCTTTAAAAAAAAGAAAAAAGATGACGCTGCAGTCGGTATTTAGGTTATCTTTTTATCGATTTACACGTTCGAGCAGGACAACGTCACTTGTGGCGGATGGGTAACTGTGCCGGGTTTCCCCACGCGAAAAAAAAGGACAACGTCTGCTGGGTCCCCTAGTTTTGGATATAAAACACATGTGCTTAAGTAGTAATACTAAAATAAAGAGGACAGCTTATTGAAAAAGCAAGAAGGGTTCCGTATCTGATACGCGATAAAGATATTTGTTGAATGACTTTAAAAATTGTTGTCTGTTAAGCTTAAAATAATTTCCTTAGTGAGTTTTTATCATGCCCTATCAACGTGGAAAATTTCAAATTTCTACATGTAATAATTTGGAAATCCTAGAGGAGGACCGACTTGCAGGCGACGGACGTATGGACGGACGGACAGCGCCAAACTATAAAGGTCCCTGGAAGGGCTACGGAACCCCAAAAAGTACCAGGCAAGTTGAAACCTTATCAGTCTTCAAAGTCAGTTAAACACATTTAGTGTTTGAACTCCTTTACGACTAGATACGCACGCTGCATGCGAGTTATTGTTAATAACATCTTTATGGGTAACACATTTGTTATGAAAATGTATGGGGTTGCTTTAAACGGTTTATAACGATATAAAATGTATGTAACCCATTCGCACGAGCAGATAAGGCACACAGGAGTCCGCCGGCAACATTAAACCTGCATGTAATAATCCATTTACGCAATTTCCAAAACGCCTGAATACGATGTAGTATGCGCTTAATTATTATTACATTAGACACGTAATCATGTAATCGTCTGCCCCTCCTCCCCTCCCTATAAAGTGGTACTCTTATAATGTATTTATAATATTCTATAATATATAATACTAGCAGCACCCCGCGACTCCGTCCGCGTGGGCCAGCCTTATCACTTAGGGGGATGAGAAATAGATTTTGACCGATTCCCAGCCCTAGCCAATATGCACGCAAAATTTCATGAAAATTGGTCGAGCCGTTTCGGAGGAGCTTGGCAACACACCCCGTGACACGAGAATTTTATATATGAGATTAAATTATGCGCATTAGGGTCGTACAAGCGCGTTGTACGAGAATATATATAATATTCTTATAAAGTGTTGTACTATAACGTGGAACAAATCTGCCGTGTTATATGAGGGATTACAGTATTTATAAATAGCTGTTACAACGACTTATTCCACGTTTTTTACACATTTAAAATTGAGATTCCTTCGACCTCCTTAATCCGGCCCTGACGAAAAATTCTTTCTTAGTTGACGTCTATTAACTATGAACTACGTCCCTGCCAAATTTAATCTTGGTATGTCCCGTCGTTTTTGAGATTTCGTGATAAGTTACCTTTCAATTTTATATATATAAATTACATATAATTCGTCGTATTATATTACACTTATCTATACATAATATATGTATAAATTTGAAGAGTTTGTTTGTTTGTTTGCTTGAACGCGCTAACCTCAAGAACTACTGGTCCGATTTGAAAAATTCCCTCAGTGTTAGATAGACCATTTATCGAGGAACGCTTATAGGCTATATTTTATCACGCGAATATTGAATTGATTTTTTTTTTCCTAATTTTACGCGAACGAAGGCGCGGGCACAGCTAGTATATTATAGTCATTGAAAATTTTACTACAATACCAAGGACTATTAAGGACTCAAGTAAAACAAACATGATCGAGCAAAATGACTTGTCTATCAAGATATACATAATTACATGTAATTCGGTTTCATACAATTTGCCACCCCGCTTCTATCTGATGCGAATCAACATTCGTGAATGTAAATAAAAAACTCGTATACACGGGGGAAATACACCGGTGTCGTTTTGCATTTCTTTTTCTTACGAATTATAACGTCTCAGTACGGGTCTTGTGATTATGTGAATTTCACTCAGCTAAATTAAAATGAACGAATGCTGAGTGTAAAAATTTAGCACGTTCATATCTTGAAGTAGCCCGTTTTTGTACTTTTTACTGTAAGTAAGAGTAAGTACATTGTTTTGTATTCATATTTCAGAATCTATATTTCTTTGTACTTATTTTTGCTTGTAGACATCAATGTCTAGAGTATAGGGGGAAATACACCGTTGACCATTTGCATGTCTTTTTCTTACGAATTATAACGTCTCAGTACGGGTCTTGTGATTATGTGAATTTCACTCAGCTAAATTAAAATGAACGAATAGTGGGTGTAAGAATTTAGTACTTTAAAGTTTTGAAAAAGTGTAGAATTTGTAACATACTTGAGTTCTTTGGACTTATTTTGGCTTCTAGACATCTATAGCTAGAGTGTACTGGGGAAATACACCGGTGATTTTGCATCTCTTTTTGTTACGAATTATAACGTTTCCGTAATGGTCCTGTAATTATGTGAATTTCACTCAGTTAAATTAAAATAAACGAATGCTGACTGTAAGATTTGAGCGCGTTTTTGTAGAAGAGCAAATTTTGTACTTAAGAGATTTTATTGTAAGTAAGAAGTAAGTCTTCCATTTTCAAAATTTGTATAATTATTATCTGAGAATAGTTGAGTAAAGGTAGGCGTCCACATATCCGCATCGTGCGCGTCGCATTACACGAATCGCAGTATTGTTTGTGTAGAAAGCCATACTAGTGCCTCCACTGATACGCATCGTACGGATCGCACGAATCTACTCGTCGCCAATGCCGATGCTGCGATGCGTGCCGATAGCGTCATACAGACTATAATATATATAAGACATCCGATCGCTGCTGATACTGCTGACACGTTCTAAAAATATTTGTTTATTACATATAGAGTGGTATGAGGAAAATACATTTAAAAACATAATTAATTATGAACTCAGTTCGATTTTCAACGCTATTGTAGGTACATACAGCATTGAAATACAAACAACAACAACAAAAATATACCAACCAATATTCGTTTGATACGATGCGTCCGATGCGGATATGTGGACGTGTGCCTTATAGGTTTCTATGCTGTAAATTATAAGTTTATTCAGTGGATTATACATGGACGATTTTCAGTGAAACAGTATGTTTTATCGTATAAAAATAACACAGCGTTATTTTATTATCCGTGTCTATTAAACTAAACAATCAATATACAGAGAAATTAATTAATTTCTAAGGTGTATGGTTAATCCTTTGTTGCCACCTGTCTTCATGGGAATGCACAGACACAATGCAACAGAAGGGGTGGTTCTATGGGACTATGCAACCGCAACTATGTAGAAAATCTAGTTTGAGAAAATGTTATGGAACAGAATAAGTCTATTGGACGCTTTGATAGAGATAAATAAGTATTGCACAAAAAAGTAATGACAAAGTAAATTTGCTTTTTAAAACAATTATAAAATATTGGTATGGTAAGGTCATAGCAATCTCTAATAGACAACCTCTTTGGAAAGAATGTAATATACTATTACTTAAGCTGTACGCTGCTAAGGAATAAAAATGTTTTTTTTTAAATATAATAATGGGCAAACGAGAAGCCGGCTTTCACCCAAGTGACTACCGACGCCCATGGACAACTGCAACACCAGAGGGACCGCAGATGCGTTGCCGGCCGCGATTTTGTGTACGCTTAGTTCAAGTTTCAACTATTTCTATTATTTGAAAGTATAAAAGGTTAACTTAAAGTATAAATCTTTCATTCGCATAAAGTACTAGCTGTGCCCGCGACCTCATCCGCCTTAAATTATGTAAAGAATAGACTCAATTTAAACTATAGCTTTTCTCGATAAATGAGGTATCTAACGCTGAAAGAATTTTTCAAATGGGACCAGTAGTTCCTGAGATTAGCGCGTTCAAGCAAACAATCAAACAAACAGACAAACGAACTCGTCAGCTTTATATATTAGTATAGATATACTAATATATAAAGATATATTCCTAATATTAGCTCATGCTAGTTTTCTCGTCTGCAACGCGATGAACCCTCACCGCGCGGCGAATCAATGGAATGAAAGAAAGAAACTTTATTCAGACATAAAATAAATAAACAACAACGCTATATCGGGGGTCTAAGGAGTCTCGAAAAATTTATTTGAAAGTCTTTCCTTTCCCGACAGAGCCACATTAAGAAACTCTGGGAACTTAGTCTAAATCTCTTTCATTTTTTTTGCTACAAACTTGAATTTGTGCAGAGAGTAGTCAGCAGACGTGAATGAATGACATTCATCGGCCCACTTCCTATAAGTACTAAACTAAATTCACATAAATCGTATTTACATATTCGATCATATTCTGGACATAATTATTTCTCGACATACAATAATCTATCTTCTATCTTCTACTCTATATATATTTTTATGGACTTTTTTGACTAAACTATGACGCTGGCCGCATGGACCAAAGAGACTGACAGGACATTGACGAAAAATAGGTTTAAATATTGTTTTGGTTGCTATGGAGGCAGAAAAACAACATGAAAAATATAAGATAATAATAATAATAATATATATACCCTCGGGAACTATGTTCACAGAGATAAAAGCGCCCTTATGGAAATCCGGTATGTAAATTTATATATCGGACAAACATATCTTGTTCCTACAAGACTTGTTGGGTTCCGCAATATATACAAATATTGTAAATAGAAGCTTAAACTTATTTATTATATAAAACGTAATGCAAAAATGGTGTATTGTTTAAAATCAATATTTATTTTGCTTCGCTGAACAGTTTTCTAATATTAATCATGTTTTAGTATTTAGGTATATTTTTAGATTTATGAGGAGGTCGTGGCCTAATCAGAGGTCGGCATTTGAGTCGATCGCTAGGTTAAGTTGCTCTTGCTGTGGGGGATAGTTGGGTGACCCATTCTAGCCCTGGTTTATATTTGATATCCGACCTCCTCCATGTTTCGGAAGGGACGTAAAACAGTGGGAAGTCTTTTATCGGTCAAACGGCGTCTTGACACTTGAGAACATTATAAACCTATTTTTCAAAATTCGTCGTCATACCTACTGCTGAACAATTCAAACAAAGTTGTTCCAACACAAGTGATACAAGAACCTTAGCACACGTTCAGACAAATCGCCCGTACGTGATATTCTGGTTTTATATGTAATAGCCTGTTACAGATAATAAAATAAAGGTTTTTATACAAAATGCGGCATGGGAACAACTTTATTTTAAACAACGACTAAACTTAAAGATTTGGTGATATCTTAATATCTCCAAATCTTTAAATAAACTTGTTTGCTGGTATAATCATTTATGGTTGGGAAACAGACATTAAAAAAAGAGATGTGTTCAAGATTAAACACAGATCACAGAAAACATTCGCAGCATTAAATTAAGAAAATAACAAATACTCTTTGGTGCACCGTTACGCATCTATATAAGCCCCTCCGGCGCATACATATGGCGATACTTTTACGAATATCAAAGCCTGATCGGACGAATATTGAATATATTACATAACACAAAGTGATAAAAGCCGTATATTCAAGATTAATTTGCTATTGGGTTTTCTATATTCAGTACCTAAATCTTATCTGCAGTAAGTTTAGTATTGCCGGTGAAGCAGTATATTATATTTTCATATTACTGGAAAATGTAAGATTATGGATCTATTTATAACGAGTAAGTACCACGATAATTAATTTTAATTTGTCGATATTTCGGTCCAGTTAGATGGACGATGGTCCAATAGTTTAAAATCTTTAATCTTCATAACGTCAAGTTAAAATATGAATTTTGGTATTATAGTACTTGAAGTATCTACCAAATCAAAATCTTTAATAGCCAGGTGTCGTTATAATTAAATTTATGGCTTACAAAATTATAAAATGAAAAATTCGTAGTTACAAGGGGATAACCGCGAACCGTTTGAGCCGCCCATTAAAAAGTTACAGTTTTTATTGTAGTAAAGCCTTATATAGGAAAATAATAATATTTAACACAAAAATGGACAGAATTGGAAAGTTAGTATAAATGTTTTGTCTTTGAAGGGTCCCATTGTCCTTTTTTTTTATAAAACAAGGGGCAAACGGGCAGGCGGTTCATCTCAGCGACTACCCACGCCCATGGAAAACTGCAACACCAGAGGGTTCGCATGCGTTGCCGGCCTTTGAGAAATGAGTATGCTCTTTTCTAGAAGGTCCCTAACTCATATCCGTTCGGAAATACCGAAGCTGGCAACTGATTCCACAGAGAAGTTGTGCGAGGCAAAATGTTTCTAAAGAAGCGCACATTTGTGGATTTTGGGACATAGAGGTGATGAGGGTGGAATTTCAAATTTTGGCGGGCGGTAAATAAATTCTTCCGATCTGTTCCTCTCCTTTTTGTTTTTGAAGGCGGTTTTCTTTTTATTTAAAAATAATTTCTAAGATATCAAAACTAAAATCTATACGTAACACATAACTGTACCAAATTTCAAACATTTATGTTTAAAATCGAAGAAGTTAGTTAGGACAGACGGACGGAAGGACGGACAGACAGACACAGCGAAACTATAAGGGTTTCTTGTAGTAACACGGAAACCTAAAATATGAAAAAAATTGCTCTACCGAGAGCGATAGAAAAAAATTCGCGATAAGTTTTTTCGCATATAGTCGAAAAAAACCTTCTTTTCAAACAATGGTTCTTAATTATATGACCACCACTAAATATACATATGCTATAAGTAACAATGATAAATAAATATATAGGACTATATGACACACGGACGTCTGTTCCTAAGGTAGACAACTTAATGCCTGTGTTATAGGAAGCTACGATTCCACACAATGACTGTTAACTATTAAATACTAGGTAGCTATGCAATATTACAAGGATTTAATTTTTTTTAGGTAAACCTCATTCTAGTTTCTTTTTATAAAAACCTTCGTGGGAATTCCAGGAATATTTTAAAAGAATACCTATCTACAGACATTAAAATCAAATCAATCATTATCAGGAATACTTTGAGATTAACCACTATTTTCACCACTGAGCTCTTGACGTTATTCGTTTTATTACTCAAAAGAATACCAGGAATGGAAGAAATAAAAGAAAAAGGAAGGACATTTTTTCTTCTTTAAAATATATGCCCTTTCTTAAATTAGCTGATTGTGTCCCGCTGCTGGGAAAATTCCTCCCCCTCTTGATCCATCTACCTCTTTCCTGGACAAATCTCATGCACAACTTCCCCGCACAACCTTTATAAATTTATATCTGTGTATAAATATATTAAATTATTAAGACAAAACCTCACATACACCAGTGCAAAGTGATTTATACACACATGTATACATTTTATGATAGGATTGTGGCAAAGCGTACTTATGATGGATGACCATGACAAACTAAACAGCATATTTTGTTAATTATGACTGTTAATGTGTTTAAATTGTCAAATAGATGTTCTTATACTAGGATAAAAATTCAACATATCTTTAAGTAACCATTTTTTATGCTACTAAAGCTACTAAAGATTTGTCGTCGAATTTTGACCAGCCTGTGATATCTAATTGTATCTATTGAAATATTTTGTCATAAACAATTTATCAACAGGAGCAAATATTAAATAGCAGAGGAAAAAAACACTCCAAAAAGTCAGGCTTTGATACAGGTCTAGCGGAAATACTTGAGCAACTTCCTAAACCCAGCATCAAAGACACTCTACCATTCGGGTAACAACTAGTGCATAATATACATGTTAAACGAAATGGATGGAGTGATAGATGATATAAAAAACTACCTACATTGTACAAAATTGTCCCCAAAGAACGCTAAGGTTAAAGATGTAATAATAAAGAAATTATAGTAAAAGTATTACAAAGTCTTGTTGCAGGATTTTCCAGTGACCAGTGGCCGTTTCTATAAAATTTATTTATTTAGTAATTAACGCACTGTACATTACATAATAAACAAATAGAAACTAAATTTAAATTTGCACTATAAATGCCACTGCAATTATAAATGACACAACTTAAAATAAATATGTAGTAGCAAGTTTACGACTAAAACTATAAAGGAAGAAATAAAACAGACAGCTTTCTATAATACAGTTTGTACGTATATTAATTTCCAGTGGCACTGTATGCACTTAGTGCGGTCTACTTTGCTGGGGTCATGGTTTGAGTATTCTAAAATTTTCTAATTTTTCGCGCAATTTTCTAATTTTTTTTTTCATAAGAACCTTCTCCTGACAACGACAAACACAACAAAAAAAGTATTAGCAAAATCGGTATAGCCGTTCCGTGTTCAGCATGTCCTATCAACATGTAAAATTTCAAGTTTCTACAAGTAATATTTCTAGAAGAAATCCTAGGGGCAGTCTACCGGCAATGTCCCTTGAATTATCGGTAGACAGACGTACTGAGCGAAAATATAAGGGTTATAACTATAAAGAATAACGGCTCCTGCAAACTTACACCATGCTTGAACGAGGTTCAGAGCAATTCGAACTAGAGAATACCTTCACGTACGCCCACGCGATGTCAAACATGGTTATGAATAAACCATCTGAAGGCATTCGCGGACGCATACGTTCATTCTTACTCCTGTGCTATTGACACACTTGTGACAAAACACAATGCTCCCACTCGAGTTCGTGTGTTACGAACTATACGCGCATGGGAGCTCATGGCAATGCGTAGGGTACATGGCATACTTATAAGCTTATTACATTTAGACTGGCCCGTTGGCGCAGTGGGCAGTGACCCTGCCTCCCGCTCTAGGGGTCGTGGTTCGATTCCCGTCTCAAGTCCGGGTGTATTATCCATATGTATGTACTTACATATTTCTAAAAAAAAATATTTGTGTATAACAGGCGGCTGTTACCTATAATACAGGTATATAGTATATATATTCGTAAGTATTTTAGGGCAAAAATTACGGTGAATAGTAGAATAGCAATTTAAACTTAGCAGAAGTTACGTATGTACTATATGCATCAGCTAGCACCATAAAAAATTGACCTCAATACGAGCTCCTTACACTGAACTTATGTATAGTCGACCAAGAAAGTGCTTAACTATTTTGACAGTTTGACAGTTCCTACTTAAAGAAAATTTTGCTTGGGGTTATTGTCAGAAATTAACTTAATGTATAACATTTTAAGAATAACCTTTGTAGAGTTACAGTCTATCTCCTGATGGTACTTCGGTGTCGAAGCGAAACGTGCGTTGTGGCACAACGGAATGTTAGCGTAGTGCTGTGCTTTGGTGGCGGATTCGGTGGTGAAGCTTTGTGGTTGCAGCATTGCACCGATTTTCCCTCATATTCACTGCGGATACAAGCAAAGAAGTTTAGTGTTTCATGCATGTCATGGATTTCCGCAAAGTATCGCCTGATTCTATCAGTTATTTGTAAGGTATAACTAGCCAAAAATAACATTTTAGCTTATTGAAGTGCATACGACATTCGACCTTAGCATGGCAAACCAATTTCGTGTTCGACTGTACATACCAAGAATCATTTTGTTATTGTCTCGTAATTCTCGCCGCATAATCTCATGTAACACCTTGTAAATAGATACCTAAAACTGTCGTTGCCATCTCCAAACAAGGTCGTGATACATTATCATTGCCATCTTAATATTTATCTATTCCTCTGATAGTCAGTTTACATAATGATGTTACCGCGTTATCTTATTTGGTAAAAATCTTTTGCTGCAGATAATTTTGATCGATAGAGATTCGTTTCGCGGAAATTTTCTAGGTTAGTTATCTTCAAGGTTACGATGATTTTGTTATTTAGTAAAAAAAATCGACGTGTACTTAAATATCTTCTTCCGAATTATTGAAGTACTTACGTGTAGATAAATGATAATAGGAAGCGTGAGAAATATTATACATATTTATTGAAAAACTAGTTGTGTCCGTGACTTCTTTCGCAAAACAATAGATTCAATTTAATCGTGATGATACTATAGCCTTTAGCCTTTCTCGATAAATAGGCTATCTAATATTGGAAGAATTTTTCAAATCGGACCAGTAGTTCCTGACATTGGCACGTTCAAGTAAAGAAACAAAAACTCTTCAGCTTTATATAATAGCATAGATTATAGGCTATCATTAAAATTCTTGAGAAAGTTAATATTTAATCTTTGGCCCAAATTATGAGATATGAAGCCCCTTTTTAATTCGTTAGATAATAAGTTATCTAACAAATTAAGTATAAAGAAAGTATTAAGATACTTACTTCCTTTGACGAAAATCAACTATTCTAAGATAATACAATTAACGATTTTATTAAATTAAAAGGGTTAAAAAAGAAGGATAAAAAAATAAAGGTTTCGTTCACTTTGCTCTGATGGAGTGTATCAGATAATTCACGTAAATCTTTATATTATATATAAGCGAAACGTCACCTAAGACGAAATCTCGAAAACCGCGGTACGTACAAGGATTAAATTA
>JANCMC010024009.1:5576063-5604551 GCA_024363005.1 Charaxes varanes | reverse complement strand
ATCTTTATATTATATATAAGCGAAACGTCACCTAAGACGAAATCTCGAAAACCGCGGTACGTACAAGGATTAAATTAGTCAAGGAGATAGTTCATACTCAGTTGACATCCATTATGAACAAAGTTTTCGATAGGTCCATGTTACGAAGTCTATGGGCATGTTTAATTTTACACGGACGAACTCGCGGGAAACAGCTAGTAATTTACACTCGTTTGTCCTTCAAACACAGGATTTCCTTTACCCTTTTCAACTTTCTTTGAGGTTAGTTTTGACGAAATACGCTTATTGTGCGAAGGGACGACGCCGCCAAGGGTTAAGCTGTGTTTACTCGACAGTAAATAATTTATGTAGGCTGAAGTTTTCTTTTCAACAATGGCGTCATTTTTTTTTGCTTTAACTTCTTTGTTTGACTGTACTACTATTAAATTTATAGGTATATATATGTCGGAGAGTATAATATAGTAAAGCACCACCCATTAGCAATCTTAGAGACCGGCAACGAAATAAGATTGATCACCATCACCATCTGAGATCAGATCTGAACTTGTCGGACAGGGAAGGTAACACGGGTAATGGAGATGAGTTTTCGTGTACACTTTAAATGGATCCCTCAAATCTACACATGGGTCACAAGTCTCAGGCACTGCCCTGGTTCCTTCCTCTGGAATACGATGGACTCGATACACGCACGGTCAATCCATGGACCATTGCTAAGAAATCCGTCTCTTTTAGATTTCAACTTCAAATGCTGTGTGAATTAACCTAGGTACGGATGATGACAAATGAACTAAACCACTGATGAGCCTTTAAATAAGAGAAAATTTTCGGTACCAGTTTACGAAAATTGCGCTGACGGAGGAGTATGAAATTTGACACAACTATATTTTATATAGAGGAGGGTGTGTTAATGCTAATATTTTTATAAAATATGCATTGTAAATATATTAAATTGAAAAATGAAACCACACGTATACCAATGCCAAACGATCTACGTCAAATAGGTTATATTCATTGTCAAATAGAACAAAATATGTCGTTTTAGTAAGCACGTGATGTACAGAATTTGTTTCGTTGTATAGACGAATTACATTTATAATGTGTGAAACTAGGCTAAGTAGTTCTTAATTTAGAAATTAAAAGTATAAATATTAACCAATTTTTTTATTAAATGGTCTTTTTTGGCAATTCTGCTGTAGGTAAAACTTTTTATACTTCTTTTGATTTTCTTGTACCGTAGATTTACGAGGAATATTACAATGTACCTGTGTAACATAAACGGTCACATTTCAGAGATAAATTCACCGAGAACAGAAAGGAATTGTATTTAAGTCTGTTACATTTGCAATTTGTTACTTAAATTGTCTTCACTTGTCTTTAAAAGTCATTAGAAAAATTATTCTGAACGAAATCGGACAACAACTTTTGAAGTTATTTAATAATACTTAATAAATATGAAATAATAAGTGTGTCTTGACATGCACATGTATATAGATTTTACCTAAATTTAGTTCACTATTATGTAAGGACTTAGTTTAAAAATTTTAACGTGATGTTATGCCTATAGGATTCTTCGATAAATGGGCTATCTAACACTGAAATAATTTTTCAAATCGCACTAGTAGATCCTGAAATAAGCGCGTTCATGTAAACAAACAAACTCTTTAGATTTGTATATGTGTATAAATTACCTACAAAGAAGCCTTGAAACTTCACAAGTCGAATGCGTTTGATCGTGCAAAGTGAAGAAACCAACGTGACAATATACTCAGGTATTAAAACTTTGTACAGGACTTGCCCAAAACACTCAAGACGTAATCCTATATGACCTTAATGGTCAATTTATTTCGCACGTCCTTTTGCAATTGGCAATTAATTTACAAACGTTTCTGCGATGTTGCACTATCTTTTTCATGCTACAGCGATGTTTAGTATTTTTAAAGGGTATTTTGATAGGGAATAAAAGATGTGCTCTCAATTTTAAGCGGACGAAGTCGTGGGAAACACCTAGGCAAGTACACAAAGGTCAATATAATGTCGATCAATATAATGTTGTGTGTCGGTCAATATAATGTTGACAACAATACTACCTTTTTCTTACCAACACTATTTGTCACAATGATGTAAATTATAAGATATACAGTCTTTTTTTAATAATGATTTTATCGCGAGCGTACAACTATCAAGAAAAAATACAGTACGTCCAACATCACACTCATTTCTATGAAAAGATATTCAATAATATACAAATTGCTGTACGATATTACTGTTAATATCTTTAATTCTAAAACTACTTAAAAATAAAAGATAAATACATAATGAGATAGGGTCGTTTGGCCAAAAAGGACTACGCCTCGGCTTGTATGCAGCATTCTATTGAGTACTGCAACGCTGCTGATTTTCAGGCGTAACCTTTAATGTGACGCCACGATCACCTCATCGATGATTTTTTTTTTTTACCATCACATATAATACATGAAATACACATCCACCTTTCTGTATATTATTCATTAACCGCACATGCATTTTATTGATATATATTATACAGGGCTTTATATCTAGTTATTCGTTTGTTGTTTATTTAGTAGAAATTGCCTTAAATACTCATCATCATCACCTTCTACCTAACGTTATCCCGGTCTAGTACCAGGGAATTATATGGCTAAAATTTAATTTGGCAATGTTATTTTGTATAACACCAGCTGTGTCCGCGACTTCAACCGTGTAAACTATATGAATAAACGATTTTGACTTTGACTTTGACTTTGACTTTGACTTTGACTTTGACTTTGACTTTGACGTTGACGTTGACGTTGACGTTGACTTTGACTTTATACATAGAAATAAAATTGAAGTGTCTGTTTGTAATCTTCAAAATTGTAATTTTTTTATAATTGCTACCTATAAAAAACGCCAGTTAAAAGTCTTATCTGTCTGTCTGGCCGTTTGTTCCGGGTAATCTCCGAAACGGCGTTTCCGATTTGGACGGAACTTTTACTAGCAGACAACTAATGTTATTAGAAGTAACACTTTGTTGATAGCTAAATTATTAGGGTTCCGAACAAGAGATAAAAACCCTCAATTTTAACAAAATCGCTAAAATAACGCAGACGAAGTAGTGTGGTGGAGTAAATAGAACTCCTTTCCTAAAGGCTGGCAATAAATCGGACATGACGCCCACTTTCGTCTTTTTAGTGTCACTGTTAGTTTTTATTATAGAAAATTTGAATACAATATTAATAACCGAGTGTTTTTGAATTTCAAAAGCATAACTTTGTGTTTGGTACCCTTAATCCTTGCAGCATCAGATATTTGCCAGCAAGGGGTCAGCTTATCTAGCCGTTTTGGAAGATGTTTCTTAGTTATTCTAGTAGATAGTTATTCTTTAATTAGTATATAAACACATATTGCCTCCTAAATCTATATATAAAAATCGTCCCTTATTTGTGTTTGCACAGTAAATTTTTAGGGCTCATGCAAAAGTTCGTAAAGTAAACAACTTCGACTCGAGAGATTTGCACAAATTTCTTCCATAACAAAGTTTGGAATCCACGACGTCTCCATACCCTCGCGGAGCTGCGAATGAAACGAATATAATGCGACTGGAGTTGTTTTTCGTGACAGATTGAATGACATTTTGGACCTTAAACATTCAAGCAGAAACGGTTTCTTACCCAAAGTAGTAAAGTTTTAATACTATGTTTAATTTTTTTTAGAGTCCTAACCTGTAGGTACTTGGGGTGAAATAAAGTAGTAGCAAATATACCCAAGATGGAGTAATAACAATATTGCTAAAATGCAGATTTTATCTTGATCAACTTGTTCCTGTGAGGTCGAATCCTGGGGAGCGAAAATTTTCTTTATTTAATAAAAACTGTCTGCTGGCCGCTGGGTAGCACTTAATAGTATATATACTTCGAATATAATATTGATTAGCCTAATACATTAAAAAAGTTAGAGTTTAAAAAGTATTACTAAATAACTATAGTTACTATTAAATATCTATACAACTTACCTATAAGAAGTGCACTTGGTGATAATATAAATTGAACTGATTGTAATTTTTTTAAACAAAAGTTCCGAGGATGACGTCAGACGGCAATCGCTCATCTTAAGTCGCCCCACAGCCACATCCTCTGCAATCTAAGCGGGCCCTGGTACTAGATCGGGGTAACGCTAGGAAGAAGAAGAAGAAGAAGAAGAGTATAAGTTCTCTTTTAGAAGATTACGGAACACTGGCAATGAAGGAGAGCGTTTATTACGAAACAAAACTCAATCAAATCAAAACAAATTTTCATGATTTGTAGAAAGACAGTAATCTGACGTGGTTGACCGCTATTAGTGTCGCAGCGTACAAAAATATTTAAAAAAAAATAGATCAAAATACTAATCATCTAATTAAATGAAATTAATAACTAAAAAGGGTACGAGGGACGATGACTAGGACGGGATAGAAACAATATAAGCAAAAAATAATTTAGTGGAAATTGCAAATTGAAAACCCTCTGCTGCTACAGTGAGGCTGTAATCATGTGAGAAAGAGGTACTGGTACCCGGACGCGCCGGCCCATTTCGGCTACAAGCATGGCGCTACCTCTAATTAAATTGAAATAATTGAATATATTGAAATAGTTCTATGACTGGCTGATACAGGACGTTGAAACGAAGCTGCCTGTATCATTAACTCACTTTAGACCTAAAACCTAATCGTTTAGCTTATGACTATGCGTACGATATGTATATATGTAGATTAAACAAACCACAACACAGAAAAAAATATTGAAATACAGAGTAGCTAAAAGTAATATTATAAATTGTAAATATTTTTGTTCTTAATTAAGATGTATTGTTACGATATTGAAACAACTGTTACAATGATTAACTGTATTTTATACAGATTTTAAAACATGCTATGTATCGGGGATGTAGCTCAGTGGTAGAGCGTTCGCTTTGCATGTGAAAGGCCCCGGGTTCGATCCTTCCGGGGATGACGTCAGACGGCAGTTGGTTATCTTAACTCGCCCCACAGCCAGATCCTCTGCAATCTAAGCGGAAACCTGGTACTGAACCGCTAACGGATAACGCTAGAAAGAAGAAATAAAATTGAATAAATTTTGTTTTGTCAATTTCTTCGCGTCAACAAATAATGAAGTGAAATTTTATATCGAAACTATTTTATCGTGTTTACATAATAATTTATTATAATATTATATCATTTATTATTTATTTTATTTATTTTATTTTTAGTATGCACATATTTATTCTTATATATGTTCTTTATATTTGTCTGTCTTTATTAATATTACTGTACACTGCCTACTACTCCGTTTTCTTCTTTTTTCAATTTGCAACCCAGGTTGTCTGGTAGAGATCGCTAGTTAGCGATAAGACCGCCTGATTGTACTGTTTTACCACTGCATTTACTGTATACCAGTAATTCCTGAGATTAGCGCGTTCAAGTAGCTCTTCAGCTTTATATATTAGTATAAGATAAGAATAGCTTCAACTTATGAATTCGCGCGCGTTGTTTTCTTCTACTTTCATACAAACCTTCACCCCATATGTCAGCACTTTCAAATTTTATTTTCGCATCAAAGAGTAAAGTGTTCTTCTCCAAAGTCCAATCTATCTTTATACTGATATTCATCAAAATTGGTTCAGCAGTTTAGGCGTGACAACGTAGCAGACAGCGTAACTTTCGCGTTTATAATATTAATAAGGATTGCACCACACTTAGAATGCTTATGCGAAGTTATAGAAAGACCTTGCGACCGAAATTGTTACGAACAATGTGAATCAAATATTAGAATTTTTCATGCCTAAAATCCAAAATTGAACGCTAGACATTTAACATCAGAAATCACAAAATAATCATGTAATTATGTTTTAAAATAAATTATTAAAATATTTCTGATATTTTTGTATATTATTTTTTCAAATAAAGTAAGGGGAAAACGGTAAAAAAATATTTTTTTATATTTATTTGTTTTTACACTTTACTGCTCGGAATTCCAGTTTAGAAATATGTGAGAACGGAACAAATGAAAGAAGAAAAATCAAAGAAAGTAATCTCTCGCAAAAACTCAATAAATTCTGTTTGTTTTGTGTCATTTCGCTTATTTCAGGGAAGGTTTAATAGAATAAAATATATATATAGAATAATATATAATGAAAGGAAAGGTTGAAAGATTATATAAATATATTAAAAAATGCAAAATTGGTCACCAGTGCAAACAGACATTTAACTGACGTGCTATGTAAAATTATTATTTCACAAACCATTCGGCCAGTGTCAGTTTTCTTTTTTATTTACTTATTTTTGTGCCAATAAAATTTCCAAAAAAAAACACAAATACCAAAAAATAATGTACAATGGATAAACTTTTCCCTATAAGAGATCTCTTCCAGTAAACCAGAAAGAGAAAGGTGGAATAGTAAAAGGAGAAAGGTGCAGATAATCGAGAAGAGAAACAGAGGAGTGTAAAAAGAAATAACAGTAAATAAATAGAGAGAGATTGCTTTCAGCGATAAGTCCGCTTTGCGCTGCCATATTTTGATATATTAAGCAAATCATGATCAAGTCTTAAGATGTCCTTTTTTAGTGCAATAAAGCTTTATCTATCTATCTATAAACAATCATGTAAACTAAATAAATATAAAAAAGGAAATCATACCAAATAGAGGATAGATAGAATTGTTTTAATCTAGATCTCAAAGTAAAAAGAGAGGGGATTACATTTCACAAGTATATCAGAGATGGAGTTGGACAAACGAGACGACTTTTATTGGGAAGACGAAGGGGATTAGTTAATTGGCTAATAGCAAACGAGCCTAATTTCGGGCAAGACATCGCCTTCCGGGTCCGATAGTAATAATATAAGTCTATGAACAATAACCCATTAGAAGCGAGAAGCGAACCGACAGCCTCCATATTTCAGGCCCAAAATATTTTCACCGAAAAGGGTCCGTACAAGCGCTTTCCTAATTTTAACAATCATGGTCCTATTTACCAAAGTCAATAACTTCCGAAATCTTAAGCCCCAGCCAAGGAAGGTTTCGTTTATCGCCAAATATCGGACCTCGCCAACCTCTGTCGGACCTTCATATTGTTCTATATAAAGAACTTGTGGACGAATCTAAACTAAGCTTTTGTAGCGTCCGCAGAAAAATCACTTATTTCTGAAATTGAAAAAAAAAGTGACCGAGGGCGTCTCAAGACACTCTTTATAGGAGGGGTTCCGTACCTGATACGCGATAAAGGTGTTTGTTAAATAACTTCTTAAGTTGTTGTACGATTTTGCTCACAATAAGTTTCCTAGTAAGTTTTTAGTATGTTTTATCAACATGGAAAATTTGAAGTCCCTTCTTCTAACACTGGAAATCCCTCAGGATTGGGATGGGAGGACCACCATTCAGATGGACACATAGACGGACAAAGTGAAACTAAAAGGGTACCTTGTAGAGCTAAGGTTCCCAAAAAATTTCGCAAAATTAGTTCTCCGAGTATCTCCTGAAACACCTTTGGATTTAATTGCTTTACTTTTTTTGCTGTAGGTGTCTTATATGTATGTATATGTAAGTATTCACACACAATTTGAAAAAATAGTTTCAACATTACAAACAGACCTATGTATATGTAAAGATTTTTACATCAAAAAGAATGCACAATGACGGCAAATGCAAATTAATAACATTTTAAAGCTTTAACAATGCTAAATTATACCTAGTTTAGCACAGTTAAATCTTAAAAATGCTATTAAACAAGAAATTAACACATAACAAAACTTACTACTCTAAAATTATAATAATTAAAATAGATAGTCACTTGTGATGTAGACCTGTATCCTGACACCGAAATAACATAAATGAGTAACAATTAAGACAGAAGAGAACACGTTATTGACCCAGCTGAATCGTGACTTGACCGAGGACCGTAATTTTAATTCGCCTTTTTATCCTTGACCTATTGAGGCTCACGATAAAAAAAAATAGAATATTTAAGTACTGTAATATTTTTTTGCCGACCGTAAACAGTTTAGCATAGACGGGTTATGCGGGTCCGCTGAAATATCGTGAAATTGCACGGTCATATTGGATATGGCTGGTTCAATTTGCAATCTGATCTTATTACATCTAAATTACAATATATATAGCTTTAAATCATTGATTTAGAGTTATTCTTGTAAGTAAAGTGACAAACAAAGGTACTGATAGCCTGATGATAAGTAGAGACGAATGTCTTAGAATTTCATGGATTCACCGTGCGGGTGCCTGGTCCATCGCGTTGCAGAGGAAGGAACCATAGCAGTTCCCGGGACTTGTGTTCCAGGTAAAGGTTTTTACCATACCATAACCTAGAAATACTTGTAAATACCGTGGGTATTCACTTGATGAGGTTGTTAGTTTAATCAATGACCGGCATTGAAACCCTCGACCGAAGCACAGCACTACTCTGGCTTTCCGATGTGCCTCAATGCGTTTTTTGCTTCGACACCGAAGCATCATCAGGAGACAGACTCTACAAAGGTTATAAGTAAAGTGAATTTTACGAATAACCTTTGACCTTTCAGGTACAGAGGAAATTCAGTGTAGTACTGTGCTTTCGCGGCGGGTTCGAGGATGTGGCTTTCGGGTTGCCGCATTACACCGATTTTCCCTTTTAGTTATACGCGGATTTAAGCAAAGTAGTTCAGTTCACAAATCGACACAAACTGCGGAACTTATAAAAAATCGATTTTTTTGTTGATCGTACAATATTCAGTATAATGCCCCGTCGCTGAAATATATCGAAATTACTCCCTCATATCGGCTCGGGCTGGTTCGCTGGTCTACAATCTGATTTTATTGCAGCAAAATAACAATAAATATTTGTTCGAAATGAATGAATGGCGCACGGATTTATCTCTGTTCGCATCCTAACCATTCTATCTTTGCTGTTGATATTTCTGTTCCAGCATGAAGGAGCGCCTGATAATGCTTCTAATACTTTAGAGAATAAAAGATAAACGAAAACGCTTGGACTTGGAGGAGATGAAAGAGCAACTAATAAAGTTGCTAATAACTTTAACTCAACTTACAAGAAAAATGAAATTTTATATATTAATGCGAGGACTTTTAAAGGAGAGACGAATAAGGTTCACTTTTGATATACTTGCCTGAGGAAGTTTAAGTTCAGAAGTCGCGGAAAGATAGAAGACAAACCTTTTTAAGTGACACAAATATGGAATAATTCACGATAAATAGGAGATAAAATTAGATGGTGAGTAGAAAAAATGGGAGATTGCTGGGCCGAGTAGGGAGAGATGAAGAGTCACTGTGCGTGGCGATGTGTCACCACATTATTATCCTATAGCGTTCCGTTGCATGTCGTGGCGACCCGTCATATATACTAGCTTCAACCTGCAACTTCGGCCGCGTTTTGTTTGTCTTTTACATAAACTTTCAATCCCTATTTCAAGTCTTTCAAACTTCCTTTTCGGTCTAATTTATCTCTGTACCGTAATTCCTCTCAATTTTATTAGCGGTTTAGGTGTGAATTCGAATCAGATAGAATTACCTTCACATTTATAATATTAGAAAAGATTTCACATCAAAAAAGCTTTTGGACTGGCCCGTTGGCGCAATTGGCAGCTACCCTGTAATGTCTTTAGGGTGTAATTGAGTGAATGACTTCTAAACGGAATGCAGGTCACTATCCAATTTACTTTTAGAGCTAACTTTTAAATTTAATAGATTGCTTTTCTATTTAAATAAGAAGAATGCTATTTTAGTAGGAGATTTAAATACAGAGGACACTAAATCAATCGCTTAAATAATGTTAACATCCTACCATAACACATTCTCAAAATAAATTCATCTCATTCCACTTAAATAAAGATAAATTTGTTTATTTTAGTAATAAACGCATACTCAACAATGCCCGAGATATTAGCGTGCCTTTTAGAAAAGAGCCCAAACGCATCTACGATCCTTCTGTATGGGTAGTTGTATTAAGGCGGCACTAGTCAACTGTCATTAGGTAAACCTTCTACTAGTATGTTAAATGAAAAGAGGACGTTCTATGGGCAAAATCAAAATCGTTGATATCAGTCCTCAAAATTATCAAATTGAAGTGGCAATAGGCAGACCGTATAGTCCGAAGAACTGGTCGCTGATGGGGAGTAAAAGTTCTGGAATGGCGTCCTCGTAATGGTGAACGAGGACCTGGAAGGCGTCCTACACGATGGACCGACGACATAGTTAGGGTAGCAGGAAACCGCTGGATGTCAGTCGCGCAGACATGATCTCTTATATATTTACATTAAAATATTTATTAACGATTTTACACCTTTCATAATTATTATTAATTATTCAAATTTTGCTTTAAGTGACTTGCTGTTGATTTTTAAATGCTAGAAAATTGTTATAGGACATTCTTTTTGATGTCGTTTTCTCCCTCATCAAAGAAGGAGGAACAATAAAATAAACCAGGCAAGTGCGAATCACACTAGTGCACTAAGGATTCCGTACCATCACGACATCACTTCACCAGGTTCTTTTCTGCTGGTCTTGAGGATGAGCTATGAGCTGAAGCAATTACAATAGATCTTACTGGTCGTAGTAACCCTATCGTTACCTTTTAGCCCACCTCAAAAAAAGAAAAAGAAAAGAAAACTGGATAAGACGCAGAAACATTTGAATATATGAGGAATCTCAAACAAATTATGGATAGATGATTAATCTCGATAAGATGACAAACATTTTTATTATCAGCACAGAAATTAATAGAAGATTTTAAATTCTCAAATGATTTTCATTGGGTGAAAAAGTTATGGATTTCCTTCTGATATGGGCAAAAATCTAAAGAAATGTGACAATCAATAGTCAATGTGTAATTGGAATAGTTGAAATTACATTATTTTTTACAAATACAATAACAGTAGATCAATAGAACAGTTGAGCTTTTATTCAAGGATTCATGCAAATTAATTTCATTGTTGCTCCTCACCACAAACAAACTCTTCAGCTTTATATATTAGTATGAATTTTACATTTTTAATATCGCTTTTAATGTCTTCTACATAAATAGGTAACTAGACACTTATTTACAAATAATTATTTCACAAGTGTGGCCCGCCAATATCTAATTTCTTTGCGACGTGGCCCTTGCCTGTCAAAAGGTTGCCCACCTCTGTTGTGAAGATATAAGGAAGCACCATTTATTCGTAATATCTCAAGGAAAGACCGTCAATTTCAAAATCGACGTATTTACTTCTATGCATCTAAATAGTTTAAAATCTACAAATAGAGGCAAAACTTTCAACTTCGTATGGAATGTCAACAATTTGAAAATCCCTTTGATCAACCCTTGTTCAAACCCCTGGAATGTTTGGGGTTGCTTATTTGAATAGAATGCGGTATATATTCGCCTCGGTCTATTTCTGTTTTATGTGTTTATTTTATTTAACACGTTTGAATTTTACACTCAAAAATTTTGCAACATTTCATATTAACGATTTTTAAATAATAAATATGATGTCCAATAGATGGTACTGTCGATGACGAGAAGTCTTATAGAGATTGTATCTTTCGAAAAATGTTGACATCTTTCAACTCAGTTGACAATGACAACCAATTTTATTGACATCTCCCGTGATGAGCAATGTAAAAGAAATTTGTTATCGAAAAAATTGGTGCCAATATTGAAATTATCTTAAAACTACATCCTGATTAGGTTTAATAATACATTTTTGGTGTAAAACATCTAGTGCAGTATGCCAGACCCTCTAGCGTAGTGATGAATCACCATGGTATTTATCGCCACGCATATGATCTAGTGCAGAGGTTGGCAGGCAAGGGCCACATCGTTAATAAATTAGGTATTGGTGGGCCACACACACGACGGAAGCTAACATATCCTTTTTTGTGCAATAAAGTTTTATCTATCTAATTGATAAAAGCTGCTTTTCTATTAGTGTTTCGTTTTACTAACAAAAAAGCAATTATTACCCACAGCTAAATAATATATAAGATATTCTTCAAAAAAACATGTTTGATGGAATGTTCTGAAATAAGTGTAAATTCACACAAATATATACCAAATAAAAGCTCAAGTATCAATTAGCCCAAACATCTAACTGAGGATTTGAACGAAACCAACTGAAGTTTTGTATAGATCTTTGTTTTAGCTTTACAAATGATGCCTCAAAAGTCACAATGCTTACTGCTACTGCGTGCTTAGATATTCAAGGTCAAAGGTCACAAAAATGGTTCCTGGTTCCGTTCGATTCTTCAGATATCCCCCTTTATTGACTTACATGACTGGACCAAATATATTTCAGTAACTTAAACATTTGATTGGAGCAGCAAGACAAGGTATATTCTTTATAAATGGTGCACGTTGCATCATTAGGTTTATTCAGTCAGTCAGTTTAGGCAAATATGATCTTTTAGCCTTTTCTTGTTTTGTAAAATAATTTACTAGTAATTCTATAATAGTTTATTAAAAAAAGAAAACAGAAGTCATCGAGAAACTCTGAGGTCTGAGTACCACTTCAGATTACAGATAAAAAAGATACAAAAAATGTATAGAAACTCAATGGTAGAAGGGATGAACTGATATTAGCAAGATACCTGGAATTATCTCAGCCACTCCTAACACAAGCTTTCAATTTAGGCTTATTTATTCTTTGAAAATATACAAAAAAATACCTAAGGAGTTTCTTAAAGGTTTTCATTTATGTTTTCAGGAAGATATAGAGAAGATTGATCTCGCAGATCCTGATCTGAACAAAGCTGCGACCAAGATTCATTTACTTTCTTAAAACAATATTTAGCAGATAACTAGAGAATTATAGAGCACAAAAGGTCCAGTAGGGTCGAAGAGTATCCGCTATGCGGGCCCCATCAAGTTACATTACAACTGAACAGACGAAATTCCGATCAAAGATAACTCAATTTATACTAAAAGAACAGTACATAATTACGTTGTCATGTGGTGGTTGTTTGTAATTTTTACTTTATGGGACGGATAAATCGTATTATTTCTGATTTGAAAAGATGGTCTTCACTATCGACTTCTAAAGGTTGACACTAAGCTCAGTTTAAATTAGTTCATTTGCTAAACCTGATTATTGATCAAAATTGATAATGAAATATGAAATTACGAGTGCATCATGAGGCGTCAGAAACGAAACAAAAGGTTTAATCAATCTTCCTATTGTACATTGCTATTTGCTATTGAGCCGAGATACAGATATACCGATTTTTCCTCGTATTTATTTGCGGATTTAAGCAACGTAGTTTAGTTTTTCATGTCATTCATTGTTATATTATGGCATCTACTACCAGCTTAGGTATTTCCGAACGTATACGACTTAGGGACCTTCAAGAAAAGAGCATACGGATTTCTCAAAGGCCGGCAACGCATCTGCGAACCCTCTGGTGTTACAGTTATCCATGAGCGTCGGTAGTTACTTATGTGAAAGCCCCCAACTCGTTTAGCTCTTGTTAAATTTAAAAAAAAATTATTACGGCAACATTATACTATTTTTAATAATGTTTTCAAGATATAATTATATATCTTAAAATTCAAGTATCGTTAATTCAATAAATAAAAACGCTACTCAAATTTTAATAAAATTTATAGAAGGTTTCACATCAAACTGTCGTTAAAAAGTAAATTCACACCTCGGAAATTGTCAAATTCAAAGTATATGTTAAAATATGAAGAGAAGTAAAAAATATAACTCCACCAACAATGGAAGCGCCTAAATGTTTATATAATTGTCCTAACGCAAAGTTGAATCTTATCTTACCTTAAAAGGAAAAAGGATTTATTCTTACTGAGCAATAATGCGATGTACTAAAAATCGGATATCGTTTTGGTGGCATACAATTTTGTTGTACTGAGATTTTTACTAGATGATAAGCGAATGGCGCCTGATTTATTAAAATAGCAATGTAATGATTAAATAATTTTGCTAATGTTCTAAAGTATAATGTACTATCAGCTTCACTAGTTTGTTTGACGCCGTTAATAAAATTATCTATTAGATTTTATTATTAAGAATGCGTAAAATATTAAAGAATTCAAAGATAATCTTAGCCTACGAAACTATCTAAATTGTATTGCATTTAATTTATAAAGCAAGATTTCCCATAGCGTTGGACTACAAAGCTTCAATCCTCCATAGCGTTGGACTACATACTTCAATCCCAAGTTTCAATGGTCTACCTGCTTCAATCCCCCGTCCCGCTGGAGTATAGCCGACCAAGAAAGTGCTTTACCATATTGGAGGACAGCTCCTACTTTAAAAAATATTTGCTATGGGTATGGGTTAGAAATGAACGTAGTGCATAACAAGGAAAAATGAGTCTTTTAACTTATTAACATGCAAACGAAATTCGAATCTAGCATGGCAAACCAATTTCTTGGTCAACTAAGTATTCCTAGAATTTAGATAATTTTACAAATATTGTTTTCAGACAAACTAAATATGAACATAAGAAAATATGAACTAAGAGATTTAAATAAATATTTATTGATTATATATTATTAAAATTTATCATTCATTGTCTGAGTATTGTTTTGTTTTGCTTCACAATTGGGTCATTGTCGACTACCCCAACAGGCCAGTCACAGACATACGTATGCAAGTATATACATACATTAATTTACTACAAATATATGAATTTATTATGGATTTTTCATAACATGTTATGGATGTTTACTCGCCCGATCAAACTTTTGCATAACACTATATTGTATGTAATTTAAAGTAATTTTCTTGTAAAGATCAGGCTTAAGAAGGATATGTAATGATTTTTTTAGATACCTTTTATATATTTTTGGTGCTATTATATTTTTATTATATTGCTAATGTGTTTACTAACACTATTGTTTCTTAAAAACATTTTTTTAATAACTGTAATAAACTTACTTATATAGTTATTGAACATAGTTCAATGATTTATTGTGAAATGTTGCAGAAAGACAAAAAAAAACTTATACACCCTCCTCTATACAGTATATTTGAATCAAATTAGAAACACTTCCAGTTTAAGTCTTATTCCGCTCATAATTCGATAAAAACGACATTATAGTAACAAATAAAGTATTTTAATTACAGCTAATGAAGTGATAAATGACAATGAATTATTATTTTAATGATATTTTATTATATGTTTGTCTTTTTTACAAAAACCTATTTTAGTTAAAAAAGTCACAAATAGCCGTATCTCAGCGTTGGATGCAGATTTCTAAGTAATTCTTACATTGGTTGATAGAGGACATCGAAACGATGCTGCCTGTATCATTAACTCACTTTAGCCCTAAAGGGTAATCGGTCAGTTTACCATTAAGCATGCGATAAACATTCTGTTGGATTTACTACTTTTTTAAATTTTTTATGCTTTTATGGGAAGGCACACCAAGGGGCAATCCAAAAGATGCCTTTGTAGTTTATCCATATCGGGATAAATCCATCTTGTTACATTACTCTTCAATAACTATTACTTACCTTACATATTATAAAAAATTGGCTACATTAGTCATGTGAGGACGCATTAGTTACGTAAATAAAAATAAATAAATAGAAGATGCTCGCCGTTGCCGATGTCAGCACGGAACGCATCATCATTATAATAAAAGAAAGTCAGTCCGCAGCCGCGTCTGTCTGTTCGCGATAAACTCAAAAATCATTATGCGGCTTTCACCAGTAGATACAGTAAGTCATAATTAAGGTATAAATATATATATATATATAAAACTTATATTTACAGTATATAAAAGCCTAGAATTTAAATTATTTATAGCGTGATGTGGTAAAAATAAATATCAATCTAAATCAAAAAAAATCTTTGTGCGCTAACATTGCGTGCTATTACAATGTGTTATTAAAAAATAACTATTTTATCAACGAATTAAGCACCTAAATAATATTTTTTTTAATAATGTTCCTGCTGCCTGCTCGTTTGCCCCCTTGTAACATAAAAAAAAAGATTGTGTCAAAACGTAGTCATATTTATATGTATACTTCTATACTAATGTATAAAGCTGAAGTGTTTGTTTGCTTGAACGCGCTAATCTCAGGAACTACTGGTCCCATTGGAAAAAATCTTTTTGTGTTAGACATTTATCGAGGAAGGCTATTATGGGCTATGTATCATCACACTAAAATCGAATCTATTTATTCGATTTTAGTGTGATGTCGAATTGAAATGAATCGAAGTCGCAGACACAGCTAGTATTTTATCAGTGGCGTTGTCTACAAACTTTAAAGTTTATGTACAGCTTTAAATAAGAAAATCTTAAGGTGCGTGGTCGAGTTTCGACCATATATGTATGTACAAAATAATCAAGAAAAGTTTAATAAAAACTTTTTTCTAAATTAATATTTGCGCACCACATTTAAACGGGTGAAGTTAACGTTCGTCTCCTGAAAATAGTTGGAAATTTAGTTTCCCACGAGTTCTGTCATAGTTTTAACTGCTTACTATCTTCCATTCCATAGTCTACATAACTTAGGTAAGTACTAAAATTCCATCACAACTTTAACTTGGGCACCGAGACAGTTATTATCTGAATAAGTAGAAAATAGAACTTACTAAAATGTAATTGACAATTAGATTCGATTTTCCCGTTTTTCCTTAAAATTTAAGGCATTCCTTTTTATACGCTAAAGAGACAGAGAGGGAAAGTTTGTTTCCCATGTAGTTTCTGTAAAGAATATGTCCTTTCTTCGGTCGAAATAAAAACTTCTGTATAAATGCACGCAATAGATTTTTATTTAAACATTTACAGCCTCATAATTCAATTTCGATTTAAACTTAAACACAAAAAGAAAAAATGTAAAAATTCGTTAATCAAAAAACATCCAAGACGTCAAGGTTGGAACAACTAAGCGCACTGTAGTCTTTATAAGAACGTCTTTATAAAGAAGCGTTGAAATTATTCAAATCTTAAGATTACGTTTAAGATTTTAATTGAATGGTTGTAATTTATGTAAATGCTTTGAATTTTTTATAACATCTATCATTGTAAAAATAAGCAAACTAAAAGTGAGAGGTCACCTAGTATAAAACCTCGAAAACCGCGTTACGTACAATGACGAAATTTGGTAAGGAGGTGGTTTATACTTAGTAGACACGCACTAAGAATAGATTTTACTAAGAATATTTTTAATTTGAGTGCTTTTCCCTAAAAATGAATATTTCATGTTTAATAGATGCTTCATATTTTGTACTAATTAAGTTATTTTCGTATTATTTTATACATACGAGTATGCAGTAGCTTTAACTCATCTCTCTTTATTTCGTTTCTCATATAAATTTAAGGTACATAGTGTAGGGACCTCCTAGTAAGCATAAAATACCTGTGTCAGGATGTTCCCACTCTTCCCAAGAGAAAATTTTAAAATAAACAAAAAGAGAAAAAAATCCTTAATTACTACATTTTTTTATTTTTTCTACAATTACGTTAATTTTTAAGTAAAACTTTGTTGTGTAATAATTGATTTTAAGTATCATTTATTTTAGTTTATTACCACTTTTTAGTGTATTTTTTTCACAGTCGAATAAACGTTTTCCTTTTCTTCTTCAATTGAAGCATCGTACTTACCAATTCTTATTTTCTTGATTTTATAATAATATTCAATATTCTTCACAGCGTAGGCATAAAAGGTCTTCCCGTCTAGACTTCAATTAGGTTACGTGTTGCTATAGCATCCACAAAGATTTAGACTTATATTTATTTCGTGCAGAGAGAGGAACCTCCTCACTATACGTGCCGTCTCAAGCAATACCGCCTTCTGTATCCGACTTTTGATCCAACCATAAAATTATTTTTACGATTCTAATACATATTATTGTGTTTGCTAGCATCCATATTAGCATATCAGTATAGAATACATATTCTATAAGTCTCCCCAAGGAAATCTGTAAAACAAGTTTTGTAATTATTTTTTACAATACTTGTTTTCTTTAATGTTTATGATATTAATCATAACAACAAATCTCAAACATAACAATTTACAGAGAAACATTATATTTGTACAAAATTTTTCTTTTAAAAACAGTTTTTTGTAATAGTTTTATAAGTAATGTTTTCTCTTTGTACGCGTTTCTCTCGACCGACGCGACGCGACGTATGAAAATTATTTTTGACAAAACAAAATATTATTAGTTTAACGCTTTAACGATTGCTTTTAATGGAAATAGATTAGTGTTAGCTATATATAGACTGTATCTATATATTATTACGTCACATTCGTGTATTGGGCTTACGAAGAAGTAAAAAAATTTGCACCATTATTAAAGTTTACTTAGTTGTGCCCGCAACTTTGTCCGCGTAAAATAAGGTCAAAAAAAAGATACAATTTTAGCGCGATGATATATAGCCTTCCTCGATAAATGGGCTATCTAACACTGAAGGAATTGTTCAATTCGGTCAAGTAGTTCCTGCGATTAGAGCGTTTAAGTAAACAAACACACTCTTCAGCTTCATATATTATATTAGTATAGATGTATAAATAGATTAAAAAAAAACAAAAAGCACGTCTTTTAGAATTAAAGGAGAAAATTTGAGGAGGTCGTGGCCTAATCAGTGGTCGGCATTTGAGTCGATCGCGAAGTTAAGTTGCTCTGGCTGCGACCGGGTGTTGTCCGTCTGTTTGGTCCGGGTAATCTCCGAAACGGCTAGGCCACTTGTAAAAAACGGTTTTTAATTGGTTTGGCTTCAGATAACTGTTAATAAAAATATTTATTATTATTACTTTGATATCAATAATAACTAATAAACTCACGCGTTATTCCGCGAAGTAGGAAAAATTACACTGAAGTTACCTTTGAAATATTTTTGTACGTGATAGTTATTTATACAATTTTCGAATGTCTAATAGTAGCAAAATACTTGAGTTACAAAAACATTAATGGCCACAAAAAACCGATTGACAAACAGAAAAAAGCCACTGAAGTATACTATTTACTGGCACTTTCCCCCTACTTTGCTCGCGTTAAATTGTAAGACCCCTTAGGCCTTCTTAATCCGTCCCTATATAAAAATCCGTTTTTAGCCGATGTCTACTAAGTGTGAGCTCGCCAAATTTCATCTTTGTGCGTCACCTGGTTTTAACTTCGTGTCAGATGACCTTAAGCTTTTATGTGTATAGATAAATAATAAACATTTATAAATAGTACATAATCTATATATGTTTAAAAAAAATCTGTAATACTCACAAACTTGTACATTTTGTTAGTTTGTTTTGATTGTCCGTTGAACACTGACTGCGCCGGAGTGTCCCGACAATATATAGGGACGTTGATGACACCCGCTGGCATGGATTCGGCGTCCGCGCACCGAGCAAGGACGTGCGCGATCAGGACGTGCGCGTGCTCTGAATAATGTAGCGTTGCACGTCGTATACAGCGTGCTCCTACCAGTGTATTACAAATTCGTAAACTTTACGAATAACCTTTGTATAGTTTCTCTCCTGATGATGCTTCGGTGTCGAATCGGAATCGGAAAGTCAGTGTAGTGCTGTGCTTTGGTGGCGGAGACGGTGGTTTAGCTTTCGGGTTGCAGCATTGCACCGATTTTCCCTCGTATTCATTCGCGGATTAAAGCAAAGTAGTTTAGTTGTTCATGCGTGTCATGGATTTCCACAAAGTAATGCCTGATTTTATCAGTTATTTGAAAGTATAAAGTGTCCAATACACTATCAGCTACACTAGGAGTCCGCGACTTTATCCCCTAATAGGTTGCGTTAATTTATAGCAGGCGTTCACATGTTTGCATCGTACGGATCGGATGTATCATATCAAAGGGATCGTAGTTTTCTTTGTATTGTTATACGGAATGCAAATCTCGATAGTGTGGCGTCGGCAATCCGGTCGCTGCTGATCATGTGGACGCATTGTAAAAAAAATTGTAAAATTTTTTCAGTGTTAGATACATAATTCGCGAGCGCGAGATTAGATACGAAATCGCGAGCACAGCTAGTATGAAGATAAATTTTATGTCCTTCGATTATGCCATATTGACTACTACACCTTTTTCGTTCAGGAAAGTTTTACATTCGATATGTAAAACTTTTATGGACGACGAACGTAATCTCAAGATAACAAGAAATCATATATAGTCTTACGAACAAGAAAGTAAGACAGACTTCGCGAAATAAATTAAAACTTTGTTTTCGTGCATTGATATTGCCGCTGAAAGTCATATTAATGTCTATCAATTTGTCGGCATATTACTCTTAGAGTTTTAACTTTGAATTTTAAATTTTTATTTATTATTTAAAAACAGATCCTTTACGTTTATTGCTTCCAAAATAATATGTCGTATCAAATACACTCGGGTGCAAGGAAATCAATCGCTCATGCAAATATTACTTTGTAATTTTTTTTATTAAAAAGATATATATATTATTAATATGGGATTAAAGGTAATTTCAATACCTATCCTCGAGATCTCATATTTACAAAAATGTTCTCACGTGCGATTTCATTGCACCCGAGTGTATATGTACCGCTTCTTAGCCTTTGTGGTTCAATTACAACTTTAAAAAATTGTGGTCTAAGTTAACAAGTAGCAAGACCCTCTGAAATTTAAATATGGAAAACGAAAAATAACAATTATTAACATGCTCTCAAACACAGAGACACGTAAAACTTATAACGCCTCTTTTTGTTTTGGGGATTAAAAGAACTACTAACATTCAAACATTATTATGTCATAAATCTAATATTTTATATATAAAGTGCAACCTCGATATAAGGAAACTCAATAGACTTAAAAATAGTCGTTATACCGCGTAATCTGTCACAATGAAGATTTTTTAGATTGGACTAGGATTTGTTTTAATAAGGTAAACGTGTCTGAGCCCGTCGAAACATGAATAACTATTGTATAATTAAGTGGGAATTATTGATAGGATACGTTATATAAGGGTTATAGATTAAAAATATAGTAAAATAGAGGCTTTCTATCTTAATGCATGCAATGCATTTGTTATATGAAGGATTTAATAAATATGTTTATAGTGTAAAGGTATATTTTACATTAGCTCTTTTGGACAATTCTAGGGAATTTTGAAAAAAAAAAAAAAAAGTTAAATCGAGATATTTGTTATACAGAGGCTCGTTATATTAAAGTTACACAGCAATTAATTTGTCTATTTGTGGCGTCAATTTATAAGCGAGAATAGCTTTTATACAGCACTATCAGGCTGATTTCGTTCTAATAACAGATTTTTTATACGAACATCCTGTATATAAAATTTAATCAAAGCGCAAGGATCTAACGCTATGTGTAGAACATTCGAAGCAAACGTTCTTGCCGCATTCAAATTATTTGAACATCCTTAATCGGTGAACAGTAAGGACACATTTGAGTCGACCTTGAACTTGAATAACATGATCAAATTATAAACGGTAACGTGACATTAAATGTGTCGCGTAGAGTCCGGCTTAGTGGAATTACTGGCATCTTGTGAATGTCTTATGAACTGGTTGTAACGGAAAAGTATATAATATTTTAGGCCTATATCCAGCAACACCGCTATTTGTGGAAATTGATGGAGGAGGCATACGTTCAGCAGTGGACGCACCCAGGCTGCAAAGATGATGAAGATATTCAGCAGTGGGAGAGAAAACACTGTGGATGATGATGATGATGAATATTTTGTTCACCTTAGAACCCCACCTCAACGAAACGCCGTGGCGACGTCGCCGGCAAGGTAGCCATGGTTACCTGCTGTTACCAATAGTGTAACCAGTAGTAGTGGCAGCTGCAGTTCGGCTCAACTGTACTAGGTACGTAGATTTGAAACTTGACTTTTGTTTCACCGATAAAAGTTTGCACACAAACTGTCACGCGCGGAAACGTCTACTTACGCCAAAAGAGTAAGAATGTTTTTTGTAATTTAAGAAGTTTTTGAACGCAATTTTCGTCCTTTATATAATTATTGTTAATTTAAATAAAAGTAAACAATATTCGTGGAACTTGATGGAGGAGGCCTTCGTTCAGCAGTGGACGCACCCAGGCTGAAATGATAACGATAAAACAATACATAAATATGTACTACAAAGTCAATATTAAACGTTAATTCTGTTGAATCAACTGTTGCAAACAAATAGGCGAGCTCCGGATCTCGTCTCAACCTTTTTGGTTACTTTTTGTCTATATATAAGGAAACTATTTGTATATTAATCTAAGTACGCCCATGTTAAAATTAATCACTTTGGCAAGTAGGTGTATAAAGTAAAACACTGGTTTCCGCGTGTACTCTTTAAGGGTGTGTTAGTATATCGCTTCCCCGCCCCCAAATCGATGTACGTCGTCGAACCAATTTTGCAACTTAATAAAAATTACCAAAATTTTAAAAATTCATATCTCGAACCTACGAGCTTCCGCGTACTGCTAACGCATTACCAATGGCTGAAGAGTTCAAGATCATAATGAGATCTTAAGTCTTTTACATATCTTCACTCTAGATTTCCATAAAAAGAGATAGAAATTGTTTTGGGTGGTTTTAAAAATAAAACAAATGTATTCTGAGATGAAAACTAATACATTGGAATTCAGACAAAACTTTCAGTGAGGAAGTTCTCATAGTTAATATGGTGATAGGTTCTCTTAATCTAAAATTAAAAAAAGAATAATGCTACTTCCAAATTTTTAATACCAATTAATTTCATGTTGTGATGTCAACCATGTTGGATTGACTTTGTGTTTGTTTCGAGTTGGTAATCTCTGTTTCTTGAATGCAAAATTATCAGTTCAGTTCTTCATTTTGGCTTTAAACCCGTGTAGAGGTTGAAAAATTAGCTACATATACAACATACAAGCCATTCGAAGCAATTTACCGTATTCAAATTATCTCTTTTACTCTAATTTGTAATACATAACAAGTTTACGTCTCACGCATATCATAAAGTGCTAGACGTAAAAAGATTTATTTAAGTAACTTTTTTTACATTCATTTTTATTATTTTACAGCAAAAAACAAGTATTTCCTTAAACCTTACATCTTATTCTATTATACGGGTAACGTTAGCACTAGTTTAAACTGTAAAAGAGGAATAAAATATTCGATTTATTCGCCGTAATTCGAAGAATTGATAAAGTTCCTTTTGGTTTTTTCCAAATTCTATTATTCTGTTTTTTTGATGGTGCGCGCTCTTGGAATTTTATTACATAAATTACGAGCCACACCGAACAGAAATCAAAACCGTACTGCCTTATGACTCAATTGTTAAAAAGGTGAGTTAACTTTAGGAAGGTTGCGGTTTAAGTCCGGCTGGAAAACGATTGGGCAAGATGAGGTCTCAATACCACTCTTTATTGTGTATGTATGTTACGCTAAACCGATTTGATGATTCTTTTTTTGGTTGGTGGAGCATACTTCAAACATGGTACGATATAAATTTTATCATAATCGGTCAAGCGCTTTTTTGATAATTCAACAAAAGTCTAAAAATTTATAAGCATACGTATACACTATACATGTTTATACGTCAATGATGTTTTCATTTACTCCGAAACCTGTCATTTCATCTGTCATTATAAATGACAGATGAAGTTCCGGAGTTCCCATTAAACGCAGTGCTCTAGCACTAAACTAAAAAGTAAACAATAATTAATACTTTCATACGACTTATGTTATATTATATTCGGTAGGGGCCCGCATGTCGGATGCACCTCGACCTTGTTGGATCTTTTGTGCTCGCCCCCTCCCTTTGTTCTCTCAGCTGCAGTGCTCAAAGATAACAATTAAACTTTCTATTTCCAGTATAAATTTAACTACCAGTTAGGAGTTGTTAGTTCAGATTTACTTTGGCAGCCTTTGTTTTTGCACGCTGATATAATTTATAATAATGTCCCAGTCTGCTTTGAATGCAAACCGTTAGCTTTTAACCGTTACCTAGAATTTTTAATTATAATATATTGAAAAAAATTCTTTAAGTTGGTTCTTTAAAAATTTGTAAATTTTGCAGGAGTGTTTCTAGGATTTATTTATTTTAAGCTATTCTGTTTCGTCGTCGATTTTTGCTAAGGGATTCCTAATCGTAACTACATAATAAAATACAATGGGAGTTTTCAGATATTAAAATAAAATTCAGCATCGAACAAAGTCAAATTTCTCAAACGGTAGGCTCATGTGAGTGGTTCCGTATATTAAGTTAGAGTCATTCATGTAATGTGGTCACGATGTTCCGCTACGAGCTTTTCTTTGATCCTGGAGGAAGTAATCATTTTAAAATTAGAAATATCACCATTATTTATAAATAATTTAAAAAAGTAAAATTTATATTCATAAGTCACTATAAACTAATTAAAAAAAGGAACCTTGACCTAAAATGTTTTATCTAAATTTCAAATAGCCTATTAAAAGTCGCACATTTTCTGTATATTATTCATAATATAAACATTTTTATTGACTTTTATCGCGTGCAGTTTTAATTTATTGTTACTTAAGATTTAATAGTTTAGACTGTGTTAACTTTTTATTTAACTCTTTCAATTCATCTACTTTAAATCTATAACTTAGATCTTACATACATATAGGTACAAGAAAATCGCGACAGTTATTTGAAACGAAAGCCGCACCTTTTGTTCCTCATTGCCTTTGGAAACGGGAAGCATTGCTTTTTTAATTAAAAATATGACCTCTATTTATTGAATAAAAAAAATATAAATAGATATATTATTCTGTGCAAAACCCATAAAAAATGGCAAATTATTGATGAAATAGAATAGAAAAGTAATCGTATGTGCAATAACAGATTTAACATATTAAGAGCTGTTGATGTAAAAAATACCCAAAATAAAAACTAAAATTAAAATTAAGAATACCGAAACCTTAATAATATTAAAAAAGACCTTTAAAAAAGCGGTAAGCAATTACAGTTAATTACTATAGTAATACTTAATTATTTAATTGTAACACAACATAGATATATTACACTTAGAACTAGAAATTTATTTTATAAAATAATATTGTATTTTTAATTAATTACGTCAGGTTTGCTTTTAATATTCGTTTTTTTATTTAACTAAGAGTGGGTGCGACAGTACCTCCTGTAAGGACAGAATATAGATATTTCTGCTCTTAGACGTGAAATAATTTTTAAAATCAGTCCATTACTTTCAGAGCTTATTCGGAGCAAACAAGCAATCAAAATTTTCCTCTTTCTAATATTAGTATAGATACCAGATACGTATCGTCGGCAATGAATTTAATGATTTATGACGGTTTTTATATTTTGGTGAAGAACTCTAATTGTTTTTTTTTTTCTTAAATCACCTTCGAACTTCAAGAAATAATTTAAAAAACCCTTAAAGTCGAAACCCTATGGTGTGACGTCACATATTCCAGAAAACAAGAGTTTCTTAAGTGTGTTAAAAAATTAAAAAAATAAATTTTTTGATAGGTAACTTAGCAGTTTGTGCGCGATCGCTCCGGCCGATTCGCGATTATTTTGCGCCAAATGCTCAGTAACGCTGTATTGTAGCATTCATAGCTCGAAAATTATACAAAAAGTAATAATAAATGCTAGACCCCCCCTATTTAAAGTATATTACGTAATGTGTTAAAAAATAATTGTCATCTTTAAATAACTTGTATTATTGGAATTGAAATTTGAATACCTTGCTCAATTCTACCTAGTATTTAAATTATTATTTATTAACTTCTGTACGTCCACTTCATATTCTATCTATAATTTAAGCTTAACGTTATTGTACTAGCATTAAGGACAAACTTTTGTAGTTTTTATAATGCTTATTTATTGTTAATAGTGTATTTTATGTTGATAAATAAATAAATAAAAAATAATAATAATATAATATTAACCATTTAAAAAGAGCGTTTCTAAATATTTTTGAAGTGACAATTTTTATAGGCAGGTTTGGACGGAGACTAAACTTACGTCGTCATAACTGTTTATTTATAGTTGTAAGCTACACTTCTGCCGGCAGTTCTCATGACTGCTGTGTGTTTTTTTACATGACTAGTACAAAATAGTTTAGGCTAAATTATTGTTTTGTATAAAGTTACCGTTTAGGAATCAACAGTGCACAGAAAAACCGACTATGGTTTATGATGCACTGACTATATTTTATAAGAAAATTGTCTCTAAATAAAAAAATTAAAATAACAAATAATAAATTTCTTAAATTGATAATCGTTAAAAAAAAAAAATGACTAGCTAAAACCTGCGAATTCATCCGCGTGGAATTCAATGATTTTCTCAAATTTCAATAGTATTTAATAAATTCATTTTGAATGAGGAGGTCGTGGCCTAATCAGTAGCCGGCATTTGTTCGATCTCTAAGTTAAGTTGCTCTTGCTGCGACTGGCTAATAGATGGGTGACCCATTCTTACACTGATTTATATTTGATATCCGATCTCGTTCGTGTTTCGGAAGGAACGTAAAACAGTGTTGCAGAGGTGGGGGACCGGAACGCTTTTACACAAAATTCACAAAAGTTACACAATTCACAAATAATTGTGTTAATATCTATGTAAAATAATTTAAAAGCAAACACGACATGCATAATATTAACTCTA
The DNA here is from genome assembly GCA_024363005.1 of Charaxes varanes. NCBI lineage: Eukaryota > Metazoa > Arthropoda > Insecta > Lepidoptera > Nymphalidae > Charaxes > Charaxes varanes. The sequence goes on along the minus strand of JANCMC010024009.1, from coordinate 5,578,001 downwards.
AACAAGGACAAACTTGAATTTAAAAAACGATGTATTTAAATTTCATTACTATTAAAAAATAAAATGTTACAATAATTTAAAAATCAGCTAAAATTACTTAAAAACATGAAAAAAAATGTAATTGTGTATATAAATAACTCCTGTTTATATAATTGAATGTAGTTTTGTGTTTGTGTATTTAAATTATTCTTTTTTTTATATTTCTATTCGTTAGCTGGATTTTTCGGCGTATCGTAAATCATTTTTAATGCTATAGGAAAAAAAAACCTACAGCAATAATTATAGTAGCTGAGGTAAAATAAGCTCGAGTATCAATATCTATTCCTACTGTAAATATATGATGTTCAACAAGTTTGCCGCGCCACGGTTAGCCGCGACTTTATAATCATTGTTTTAATCCGTTTTACCGAGCAAACTTTAAGAAACTCTTATTTTTATATTCGTAAACAAAAATACAATCTTTACCCGTGAAATTCTTTTTTTATTCTTCTTCCTAGCGTTATCCCGGTTAAATACCAGGGTCCGCTTAGATTGTAGAAGAAGTGATTGTGGGGCGAGTCAAGATAACCGATGGCCATCTGATGTCATACTCAGAACCCCCACGATTTCTACAACCTTACGACTAATATCACAAAGTGACAATAATGGGGTTCCACTGTTTTACGTGCCTTCCGAAACATGGAGGAGGTCGGATATCAAATATAAACCAGTGCTAGAATTGGTCACCCACCTATCCCCCAGCCGCAGCGAGAGCAACTTAACCTAGCGATCGACTCAAATGCCGATCACTGATTAGACCGCGACCTCCTTCACATTCTTGTTTTATTGACAAGATAATAAGAAAAAAATCTAGTTCCTTCTTTCTTACTTTTTTTAGCAATTAAGATTGTTCTTTCAGGGAATAGAAATGTAGATAGGTATCCCATAATAAATTACAAAAAATGGGAACTTCTTAATGACTTCTGACTTATTCTTACTTCTTAATGAAGCTACGCAAATAGTTCTGTTTGTCTTTGATTATTTACAGAGTGCTAGATACTTTCCATTTGGGTAATTGTATAACTCTACCAAACTCTACTTCTCTACGAAAGATATCTCACGATAACAGGATTTTTCCTCCGAAACCACGTGTTATTATGTATATTGAAAAATGAGAGTCATCCCAATATGATCCGCCGTGGAATTGGGGAATCCGTTGTTAGCTTTTGTCATCCCTTTACTACTTACATAAATACTTTTGGCGTAGTGTAAGTACAATTTTCATATATTTCTTTATATCTTACAAGGGGCAAACAATGAGGCTGTCTACCAAAATAGTCACTTAGGTAAACCGCCGTCCATGGACATCCCCACAAACAGAAGGCTAGCAGATGCGTTGCCGGCCTTTAAAAAGGTGTTTAGGCCATCGGGAACTCTCACAAACTGAACGCGACAACAATACCATCATGATGTAAGAAAGAGGTACCGGTACCCGGACGCGCCGGCCCAATTCAGTTGCAGAGCAAAGTGACTGCAAGCGTGGCGCTACCTTTAATTTAAAATATCTTTTCAAAGGTACAGAAGGCGAGAAGAATCAATTTACTTTGCAAGAAAGAAATTAATGATTTAAAATAGAAAATAGATAATGTTAAATAGAGTATAACATTCTTTAAATGTGAATCTAAAACATAGAAACACAGTGAACTATATTATTTGAAAGTATCTTCATGTAGAGAAAGTATATTAAGGAGATGTATTGGGTTTATGTTGACGTACTTAAAAAAAAAAAAAGAAAAAAATGATAATTAACATTTTAAAGAAAAAAGGTCTCTCTGCAAGGTTTGAATTTCTTTGCAAGTTAAGTCGCATAATCTACTAAATTACGATCTTCCGTAACTTTGCATCCTGAAGACGCTCCAGTTAACTTAAATGTAAAAAAAGAAGAGTAATTTAACTCTT
>JANCMC010024009.1:5493416-5575963 GCA_024363005.1 Charaxes varanes | reverse complement strand
ACGATCTTCCGTAACTTTGCATCCTGAAGACGCTCCAGTTAACTTAAATGTAAAAAAAGAAGAGTAATTTAACTCTTGAAATTACGTGAAAGTATCTTCATGTAGAGAAAGAATATTAAGCAGATGTATTGAGTTTTTGTTGACGTTTTAAAAAAATTAAAAGAAAAAATGATAATGAACATTTTAAAGAAAAAAGGTTCCTCTGCAAGGATTGAATTTCTTTGCAAGTTAAGTCGCATAATTTACGATCTTCCGTAACTTTGCACCCTGAAGACGCTCCAGTTAACTTAAATGTGAAAAAAGAAAGAGTAATTTATCTAATTATATATGCAACATGCTTTAAAGAACCTTATATTTATAATTAAGATAACTCTATGTCTCAGATTCTTGCCGTTTCTTCTAAGTGGCCCAATCTTTTCGAATCAATATTAGATTTTAAAGATTCAATTTTAGGCTAACTGAAAATAAATTTAAATGAATAAAACTTAAAATAATTATTATAAATTAATTTATAAACCAAAGAGCTTGCAAAAACGATTTAAATAGAGCCTATTTAAATTTGAATATTCTATAAGATTTCTTTGTCATTTAAAAGTTTTCACACACTCACACCTATCAATACCAAATAACTTACAAAAAGAGATAACAATTAAGAAAAATCTTTGTAAATAAACAGTAAAAAAAAATATTATGTGTAATTTTCCAAACATTAGATATTTGTTTGACGATAAACAACGCAAACAATGTCGCGGGTATCAACAAGTACATGATGTAAAAGGCTGTACTGTACAGGAAATAAAGTACGTTGTTCCTCTAACTTGGAACGTCTTTGGCGATAAAGGCACCAAGTTAACGACCTTACGAAAGTCCATATCCTGGAGACGCCTGACTTGGGGCTCAAAGTACACAAAGACAGACGTAAATTAGATCCTTTGTAAAATTTATAACTGCTTAGACCACTTTTGAGCTTTTGAGTTTTAAATCATTAAAGGTTCAATGGCGGAAAATATGGAAGGAAACCTAGGACATCGTTGGAATAGTACAATACACACACAGAGGACACAGACGTTACTTTTGTAGGCAATGAAAATGATAGTCAATGCTAAGATGCAAAACACAAACATAAAACAATAATATTTGTACCATCTGCAGGGCCAATACGGCGAAATTGTATTGCTCGAATATTATTTCACATATTAATATATATATTAAAATCAGGTCATGTAATCTATAGGGAGATCCGATAGATCTGCGTTGATAATATTTTTGCGCTTACTTACGTTTATTTTGCTATAATAATGGATATTAAATACGGTATATTTTTTATTAATTATAACGATCCAGATTTGCATAGGTAGCAATAATAGCTGTTGAAAAAATTTAAGAAAAATATGCATCACCAAAAAAAAAATAATTAAATACCATCGCCACCAAACTTCGAAGAATCGCTAACAGAATATGAAAAAAACGTGCTTCCCCATAATTAACTAATGATCTACTTATATCGTTTGTGAAGGAAGAATACTTTTTTAAAGAAGAAGTACTTGGTTCTTAGCTTCTCTACTTCAATAATATACTAACAAGGTATAATATTCTTCTTCTTAGTAGCGTTTTTCTGTTATCTAGTACCAGGAAAGTAGAATACAGAGGAAGTACCTGTGGGGTGAGTTAAGGTGACGGACTGCCGTCTGACGTCATCCATGGAATTCCCACAATCTCACGATTTATATCACTCAGTAACATTAACTGAGACCCACTGTTTTAAAACCTTCCGAAACATGAAGGAGGTCGGATATTTCAAAACCATTGTCTAGAATTGGTCACCCATAAGTAACCAGCTGCGGTAAGACTACTTAACCTAGCGATCGACTCAAATGCCGGCCGCTGTTTAATCTATGACCTTCTTACTAACAAGGTAAGTTATAAATATAATTTTAAGGTGTGGTAGGTTATGTCCGAATCAGTGGTCGCCATTAGAGTCGATCGCTAGGTTAAGTAGCTCTTGCTGTGACCGGGTGATAGATGGGTGACCCATTCTAACACTGGTTTAAATTTGACATCCGACTGGATGTATGTTTGAAGCTCTTTCACGGAAAAAGTACTGAATGGATTTTAATAAAACTTTACAATAATATAGTTTATACATCATAATAACATATAGGCTATAAATTATAAGGATATTCCCTTATTAAGAGTTCGTTTATTTGCAACCGTAACTGCTTAACCTTGCAACGTTTTGTAATGCAATTGTTCATAGGCGTCTGTGGCCACTTATCACCGGGTTATTATGTCTATTTGATCTATGTCGTACAAAAGAGCATTACTATAAAAAATATATTTCGTTGTCTTTGAAAAAAAAATTATGAATTTAAGATTTCCATTTTCGTTCTAGATCTGCATATGTTAAACGATATGTATGTTATAAGATTTTTTTTTACTTGCAATGTAGGTTTGTTCGGGTGGAGTCTTGTAACTCAATTTTGGAGCAGATATCTTCTACCGACTGAGCTGAAATAACTGCGCCTACATCCACATCCTTTACATTTAAAGCGTGCCCTGGTACTAGACCAAGGTAACGCTAGGTAGAAGATTCTCCTTTTATTGACTTTGATATCCAACAGTCGATAACTATGGAATTTCTAAGGAATTTCATGTATCGCAAACATCTCTATGGTGAAACCTGTTCTTAATGAAATGTCGCTACAAATTATTGAAATTTTCGGTTTTTATCTTCTATAATATACATGTATTATTGATAAAAACCTTTTCATTGAATTGCTCTGACTATTGGTGAACACTGCATTAAAATCCGTTGAGTATTATAAAAGATCTACGCGTACACGGAGAGGAGGCGATTTCATTATTTATAATATGTAACGATGATTAAATATATCGTCTAATTAATTGGTTTCCTTTTTTAATGCGCTAAGAATATTAAACAACAGCATCACAATTCCAGTAGACACCGTGGGCGCGCGAAAAACACAAACTTGTTGTTGTTGTTATTCAACGACCGACTCGCAACGACAACGGACAGCGAAGGTGCTGAATGATAGCTACTACACACGTTTCGACAAATCGTTGCGCAAAAATTGTACAGTTAATTCATTGCGAAACAACCGTGCTGTTTAATCGGAGTGAAAAACTGTGCAGATTAAACTACAGTTTATTCGCAATGATTTATCGAAACGTGTGTTATGACTGAAGTACACTATGTACGGAAGCGCGAACCTTTCCTTTTGAACATAAGTGAGTGAAACTATCGAGAATGTTCGCGCTAGGCCATCAGAGTGATTCAAAAGCTAGGTTTAAATATATATCTGCCTATATTGCACCCGTGCGACGCCGGGGCGTGACGCTAGTATTAAAATAAAACGCAAGTATCGATTTTGATTATAATTTACTAAGCTAGCAGATCTCAGGAACACATACATAAAGAGTTTGTTTGCTTGAACGCGCTAATCTCAGGAACACATACATAAAGAGTTTGTTAGCTTGAACTCGCTAATCTGGTCCGAATTGAAAAAATCTTTCAGTTCGATAAAATTGACCCTTTAAAAAAAAAAACAAATTAAACTAATTTTACGTGAAGAAGTCGCGAGCACAGCTAGTATATATAAAAGCAAAAGTTCACCTAACACGATATCTCGAAAACTGCGGGACGTACAATGATCAAATTTGTCCAACAGTAGTTTATAGTTACAAGATATCCGCTAAGAAATGATTATTCGATAGGACCTGATTAAGGGGGTATAATCGTACCGCAAGCTTTGTGATAAGGCTACTTATAATGTCCTAAATAAAATCACAAAAATCATTCATCTCTGAAATGAGAGGTTACAGATATTGCCATCCTCATCCCATTTCAAACTCGACTGAGCCATACATTTCCACTCCAGTTCTCTATAGTTTGGCATTACAGGTCAGTGCACGTGATAGCTTCCTCAATCATAATCCATTTCTATACGATGATAAGTCATCGTCGGGCCACGATCGCAGCAGATGGAAAGTGATATTGAATTCATGATTAATTTTAACGGTACCTATGAATATCATAATGCCAGGAAAAACTGACAAGAGTGCTTATATACGCTTACATACATAATGACAATTTTTTTCGCGAATTAAAATTTCTAAGATGTTTTAGAAATGTAAAAAACATCGATGTCTTCCTTTTAAACAAACAAAATATCGATGTGTTTCGATTATCCCTAAAAACGATACCAAAAAACACGGTGTCGTTCGATCAAAAGACTACGGGTTTTTGACAAAAACGTTACAATAGCAAAGTGTTCCAGTTTTACCACAAAAGTTGACGCATCTGCGATCCCCCTGGTGTTGCAGTTGTCCATGGGCGTCGGTAGTCACTTGAGAGTACCGCCTGCTCGTTTGTCCCTTGTTACATAAAAAAAAATATATATATATAAATTCAACAAAGCGTAAATCATATGATGGTTAAAGGCGGGGATATTCCTTCCCTCTATTTTTTTGTGTTATACTGTTAAATGTGCGTCTAATTAAAAAACTGTATGCACTAATAAAATACAAGATGCTTCTAATATCTTCTTTACACACAAATAGAAAGTGGCGGTAAATTTGATTAAAATTATTATACCCAGTAGCCTAGCGTTAGCCCAGGCGCTGGTTACATAACGATTTGATATTCAAGCGCAGTCTGCTGTTGGTACAGACATACAAAGTTACTCCGAAGTGCTTAAAGTGCAGTGCGGGACTTTGTTGCGTCAAACTCATTACTGTCCCGAGCTTGTTACCCGCCAGTTCTTTCGCATAAAATTAGGTAAAAAATTTTATTATGACCATATTGAGCCTATAATAGCCTTCAAATATTTTAAAATTAATAACAAGAGAATTTTATTCTAGAAAATCTTCTTCATCTATCAGAGACTGACTGTCGTCTACTAGTTGTTACCCGCCAGTTCTTTCGCATAAAATTAGGTAAAAAATTTTATTATGACCATATTGAGCCTATAATAGCCTTCCTCGATAAAAAGGTTATGTAACAATGAAAGAATTTTTAAAATCGGACCAGTAGATCCTAGGTAGCGCGTTCAAGTAAACAAACAAACAAACTCTTCAGATTGATGTATTAGTATATATAAAGATAGAGATTACAAAGATACTCATATCCTGCTTGTCGTGGACTTTCTAATATTAACTCCTTCTATCGATAGTTCACAAAAGTAAACGTAAATTTAACTTTTAAAGGGGAACAATTTCGTCATACATTTCCTAACTTTCATCGTTTACGCACGCAGCGGAAGCTCTCAAAAGGGGAAAAACCGCCGATTTTGAAACATTCTTCATTGCTGTTACGCTCCTATTAGTCTCAGCGTGATGGTAGATAGCCTATAGCCTTCTCCGATAAATGGGCCAACTCACGCTAAAAGAATTTTTCAAATCGAACTAGAAGTTCCGGAGATTAGCGTGTTCAAACAAACAAACTCTTCAGCTTTATATATTAGTACAGATACGTAAAATAAAAGACGAAACAATTTCAACATTAATTGTATAATGAAAATATTAAAAGAGAGATTATTTCGATCATTCCTAAATTTACTGTAAAGGCGTAGTTTGTTGCATTATTTATTTAATATAATATCTTTCTTAAACGACACAATAAATAATTTCGTTTCGTACCGTACAGTTCACAGGTCATGTTTGAATGTTTACTTTTACAGTTATTGCATTTCATATTAATTTACTTATTTAGTGATTTTGGTTTTAATTTAGATATAATTTAGTATTTCAATTAGTGTTTGTTTGTTGTTATTTAAGTATTCTTAAAAAATTCTAAAAAAAAAAAAAATCTGTACTTTTCGTTGTGTTTGTTACTAGTATATTTAGGCTTTGTAAGGTAAATAAATGTTTTTTATTATTATTATTATTATTTTGGGTGTTACGAGGATGACGTCAGATGAAAGTCGGTCATCTTAACTCGCCCCACAGCCATATCCTTTGCAATCTAAACGGAACTTGGTAATAGATCAGAATAATGTAGCTAGGTAGATGAAGAAGATGACTTTACACTAATATTCCTTGTATTAAAATTTTGAACGATTATTTATTTTTGGCGAGACAATGTTAGATAAAAACAGAACAAGCTAGATAAGTATCAAACATCATTGATCCAAATCATTTGCCCTGTTTGAGCAAATGGCAGAATATAATTTATGAAGCTATTTGAACGTTGCCCTTTAGTAAAGAGGATAGGCTGTTAATTAAACGGCTAATTAAGCTATCTGCCTGCGATATATATTTATAGATTTAGCTAAAGTAGTTTTATTTCAGTCATGTGGTCTAAAGCACGCTCGTTTTTTTACCATAAAGTGTATTTGATGAATTTTAAAATACATAAATATTGTATGTTTTCGTATTGCTTAGAAATTCAGACCACAGAAAAATAAGAACTAGTTGGTATTTTCTAGTTTTTATTTTTCTATGGTTCAGACATACAGTTCGTGTGTAAATACCATTACAAGACAGGCAAAATTTTTGTCACTGGCAGCTCATGAATGAATCTCCTTTGTGTAAAATGTCATGTCAGTATGTATTTTATTTAATAATCTATTTTACTAATATTAGGCTTTTTCATATTAATTAGACATTGAAAGGCAATTAATGCTGAGGACTTAAACACGAGTTCGGTCGGCATTAAAAAATATAAGTTGTATAAAATGTGAACTTTTATGTCGTGCGTTAAGTCGTATCGTTAATAGCGGGCGTTAAGTCCAGTAACCTAGTTACCGATAGCTTTGGTTCAGTAGACTTCTCTCTGATCCTCACTTACGTAATGACTCCATGGTACGAGAGCTTTTCATACAAGATAAACTGTTCAATTCTTTAATTATGCGAAGAATTTTTTGTGCGTACTGTCTCATTCATAACAAGTTGAAAACGTTTGTACACTTAACTCGTACTAACGAATCAGAATAAGAATATTTTTGACTTTAAATGATATTTAAGGACACTTTCATTGTATAAAAATTAATTTAAAAATATTACGTTCGCAAGTTTCATTAATGTTATGTCATATGCTTTTTGAAACATGCATTGATGTATATTTCCGATGAAAGTATTTATAGACGATTCTTATCCGAAAACATTATTACAATAAATTAATTAAAATATAAAGTAGTGTAGGCAGCAACATCGAATTGGAATTAGTTCTGTAATGATGTTTGTAAAAGAAATAAATAAATGAAAATATATTATAAACAAACCTCATATATCATTGTTATTTAAGATATTTATTGCTCGTTTAGTATTCAACAAAACACTATACTTTACTCTTGTTTATGATCTGTTGCTCTTTATTTATGGGTTATTATTTATTGTCTATGCTAAGAGCCGGCAATGGAGCCGAGACTGTATGTGACCACATTAATAAACAAAGAACACAAAAAAAATAAAGGCAGCCGTATCGCTAAGCAGCAACTTTGCCAACTTATTCAATTATACAGATATAATTTTATTAGTGATTCCGTTAAGTACCTAAGTAAACGAAAAGTCTTAAAATTGATTTACAAGCAGTATAGATATCGTGAAACTAATTAGAAACAAATAAATTGTAACAAATTAATGACGTATCATTTGGAAGACTGTCAAAAATATTTTGTTACGAAACAATACTAGATTGTAGTACATTATTATGCAGCGATTTCAATTAGTTAATGTATCGTAATAAAGTGCCTATTTCTAAAGGTGTAATTAACGGAGACACTTTAATTACCTGTAACGTTAATTGAGATATGATACTAACCTTCAAACTACAAAGTGTAGGTTACTGTTAATTATACTTGTTAAGGCGAATATGTCAACAGGTATTTCTTTGAATTCTAGACAATATTTACACACCAACTTCTAAAAAGAAAAGGTTGAAAATTTGTTTCATTTTCATTGTTAAAGAGAGTAAAGTATAGGAAAGTATACTAAGTAAAGTAAAGATGTGTCAAAATTATCTAATTTATAGTAATATGCGAACAAAGTTACGAGTACCAGCATATATATTGTATTATGTATCACCTATATGTTGGCATAGAAATATCTAGACGTTTTATGTAGCACTAAAGAGCAACTCGTAAAGTCTCCCTTCCCACCAATTACTCAGACCAATCCAATAAAATACGGTGGTCGTAGAGTCGAAAGTCCAATTAAGAAAGAAAAAGATTTATGCCATTACAAACAAAACTTGTTAAAAAAAGTCTCGTAACTCAGATCTTCTACCGTTAAAAAGTTGTGAGATCCATGTAATACCAAGTCGGTTAATTTATTCAGTTCTTATTTAAGGGACTTTCTGCCTTAACTCATTCGACGCCGTCGACACAAGACATGGGTTCTGCTTAACCACTCCGACATCCCGGGAATCCTCGAGAAATACCCTATAGGTTGTGATTCCCTTAACGAATGAACTAGTATGACGAATGTGACATAAATGACCATATCTTTTGATTGCACAGTATTAGAGGTTTGTTTTTTCGAAAACTTTAAAGGATAACACACCTCAGTATTTGATATTAATTTCAACTTAAAACCTCTACACGTTTCTGAGAAAAAGGGTCTTAACGGTCAGACAGAACAGAACGGTTCGAACTGTTTGTGCTAGGACCTCAAGTTAGTATAGTGTGATGAAGTGACGTCGAGCTTCCTATTCGAACAATGTCCATCAAGATCAAGTTCCAAGGTATGGTGGCCCGGGTCAATTTTCGTAAATTCCTTCAAAATATCATCAGCCTTGACCCATTGTTCTATTTTTATTAAATAAACTATATTGTGTTATTGATATTGGTCACGATAGGTTATCAAATGTAAATAACAATTGTCACTTACTTGTTCGGCTAAACACTTTGAAACAAAACTAGGCTATCTTTGAAGTATCCTTCGATATGAAAATCTTAATTATATGTTAACGATATTATTATATAGCGATAAAGATAAGAGATAGATCGCTTTTTTTTAGTTTCTTCGAATTTATCAATTTTCCATTGAATTGTTTACTGTTTTTTCATTAAATCTTTTCTCGGCCTTCAACTAACAAAATATAGAAATACGCTAATATATGAGTAAAAAAAATGTTTCAGCTATGATCTCGAGTATATAAGAGAACCCGATAGAAAGGAATCTTTCAGCTTTTCCAGTACTTTAGTCCATTTCGATTTATAACAATTATAAAATCCCTGATTCTTTAAGAAAAAACTTTGTGGTTAAACTTATAATGTATGCATTTATTCTGTATAAACATATATGTAAAATACCGTCAACCAGTTCCGTTCAGCTAATCAGCCAAGTCTATAAGTGTGACCCAATAATTAAACATGTGACGCAACACGTGATGTTAGAATTAGAAATGTTAGTTTTTAAATTAACATGACTATCTCAAATGACGTTTCTACTCACTCCCAATAAAATTTGCATTCCATTTCCAATACAGTTATAGTCACGTAAAAATGCATTTCCAATTTGGTTTTAACACAACGATAAAATAACTCTATAACCGTCCGCTGGTAGAGCGTGCGTCTATTAAGTACTCGTTTCGAATGGACTGTAAATCTGGCTCATCTGACCAAAAAGATTTTTGGGTTGATGATCTTTGAATGGATCTCTCAAACTAAGGCTAGGGCTGCACTACAAAATGCATTTAACTATGATCTTAATTTCTACGCAATAATATTTATGTTGACAGATAAGTAGATTGCGGTCATGTGTTTTACGATATTATTAACCCTACGATTAAAGAGCAATAAAAAGGTTTTTACATAGAGGTCAGTAAGAGTCGTTTATGACTTTATCAGACATGTACCATAATTTGTACATTTATGATGCTATATATTTTGATAAAGCAATGGAATGTCATAAATGTGTTTTTAAATGGGAACATTTAATAAATGAACAAATGTACCAGTCTTTTCAAAATTCTGTTGGGTTTTGTATACCTCAGACCTACCACCAAAGTGACAATTAAGTTAGGCCTAAAACAGACTTACGTAAACTTATCGCTGTATTCATAATACGCGGTTGCTCTCTTTGGTCTTTGGGTCAAGATCAACATCTCTGAGATCGCATTGCTTATGACGCAATAGCATAAAATATAAAGGGCTATTATACAGATATCTGTAGATAAAATGGCACGCGCTCTTTAAGTGCAATATAATATAAAGCCAGAACGAGTCGCTTCGACGAGATTCGTTTGACAAACCCTTAGCCCTTGTAACGCAGTTGTATTATCCTGTGGGTTCTGTACCTGTAGGGAAATAAATTAAATAAGTCACCGCGAGTCGTTTCCGGATGTATCGAGTCGGCCGGGTCTGTTCAAATTGACTCTACATTTTAGATATAAAACGTTTGTATGGGAAAAAGAAAAGGGCTGTTTTTAGGGTTTTCCCGACAATTATTCGATTCTTTCTCGCCGTAAAAACCATCCTTGGACTTCAGCGAACATTTAAAAAAAAGAATTGTTTAAATTAGTCCAGGCGTTGTTAAGTTATGGGCTTACCAACACATTTTGCGATTCATTTATATATATATAGATATTGTAAAAATATAAGCATTCGTCCACCGTCTTCTAAATAGACTATAATCGTGTCATATTTCACATTCATCCGTTCGCACAATTTTCGTGCAATGGTACCGAAAGTTTTTGCTTTGCATAATAATATGGTAATATTAAACGATATGTATTGAATAAATAAATAAATATATACAGGACTATATGACACACGGACGTCTGTTCCTAATGTAGACAACTTAATGCCTGTGTTTGTAAAGGTATATTTTATATTGACTCTTATGGACAATTAAAGGGGATTACGAAGAATTTGTTAAATCGAGGAAGTCGTTATATTGAGGTACGTTATATTAAGGTTGCACTGTATTAGTATAGACAACAAATTATGTACATCTCTAACTAGTTTTATTGTGTTAGTTTTTTAGTCATCAATCAAGTTAAGTTAGCTTCATTTTTTTATTATTATAAATAATTAAAAGCAATCAGTACATTATGAAAAAGTGTGTACAATTAATTAAATAACAACATGTAATTACAAACTCACTACAGTTTTTACATAAATAGTTACATCCATAGTAACTTGGTGGTGGTGGTCGTGGCCTAATCAGTGGTCGGCATTTGAGGCGATCGCTAAGTTAAGTTGCTCTGACTGCGACCGGGTGATAGATGGGTGACCCATTCTAACACTGGTTTATATTTGATAACGGCTCGACCGATTTTCATGAAATTTTGCGTGCATATTGGCTAGGGTTGAGAATCGGTCAACATCTATTTTTCATGCTCCTAAGTGATGAGGGTGGCCCACGCGGACGGAGTCGCAGGGTACAACTAGTTTTAATATATTAAAAAAATAACTTTATGCGCAGGCTATCTTTCGAAAATATATATTGGCGAGGTGAAATTAGCTTCGAGCGAAGGCAGATGTTTCTGACGGCTGGTTTACATTTGGGTTTTAGTGTAGTCGTCTGTGGCTGAGTTAATTAATTAATTAATTAAAAGTAAAAAACCTATATAGCTCAACGGTAGAAGTATGGAATTGTATTGCATTGCATTGCATTGTATTGCATTGTATTGTATTGCATTGCATTGTATTGTATTGTATTGTATTGTATTGTATTGTATTGTATTGTATTGTATTGTATTGTATTGTATATAAGCTCGAGTATCAATATCTATTCCTACTGTAAATATATGATGTGCTCAAACAATAAATCCAAGTAGTCCAATGGGCCTACCTCGTTCGCGGATTTAACCGTAGTTTTACATTCAAAGTTATCTCACTCAATGTGTAAAAAATAGCGAAAGCGTTTAAGTCGAATATGAGATGACTTTAGGCTGTAGGTGGCTATTTACAGCGTCTTATCCCTAGTACTAAAATGTATTTCTACCTAATGTGTTTACCTTTCCCTTTTTCAAATTAAAAAATAAAATCTGTTGACTCTTAGCAATCACCATTTCTTTAAAAGAAAAGTTACAGAAAACAAATTTATTTTTTAAACAATAAACAAACTGTAATATTATTATGTTATATAATGTCTATAATATCTGTATATTTTATTAGTGTTTATGTAAAATTAATTATTCATAAATATTTATTTGTATTTACCTACCACTTGGTCCACGTAAAATTAGGTGAAAAATTTTTGTGTTGTGATAAAATAAAAAATTATTCAAATGTGACCAGTAGTTCCTGAGATTAGCGGATTCAAGTAAATACAAACTCTTCAGCTCTGTGTATTAAGTATACACTATTAAAAGTATTCTTTGATCCATATTTCTGCTTTAAAGCCACGAAATTTTTATTAATATCTTAGTTTCAAAACCACATATCGCCAAGCTTAGCATCTGCATTTATTGTCGCTCGTACATATTGCTCGTAATCCAATATCATGCAAAAATAAATCAAAGGTTTTCATACCTTAAATTCAAATTCAAATCAAAAAAATGCTTTAGTCAAGCAGACTTTGCAGTCAACAGACAAAAAATCATAAAATATTTTAAAACCACTGATTCAGAAAAGTTAAGCCACGAGAAAAATCATCAAGAAACTCGCCTGCGTGACTGTAAATTATAAATTGATGTAATACCCTCCCAGGGTGGTTCAAAAATATTGAATAAATAAATAAAGATTACTTTTAATTAACGATTAATTAAACTAATTAGTCACGATTGATATTGGTCATGTCAATAAGCTTTTAGAATATGATCTAAATTAATTAAGTCATTTAGTATGAAAAAGACTAGCCAACCGTAGCTTTTAGTAGTAAGAAGATTGGTGAATTTGCGAAGTAATAATATATATTAAATTTTATATAAATTATGAACTACATAAATTACTAGCTGAATAAACATTTAATTCTCAGAGAGTGAGACTGAGAGCCTCAATAGCTCGACGGTATAAGGTATGGACTGAAATCCGTAAGGTACCCGGTTCAAAGCCTTTGATTTTCCTCGACGTTCAAGCTTTGTTGACCGTGCGGAGTAGCGTGATTGTAGCAAACAATAAATTTTATATGTGTGTGTGAGACTAAGATATTATACATGTAAACGAAAAGAACAAAATATAAATTATATATATATATAAAAAAACACAGATTTTAGGATAATCGCAAAAAACGTTCTGTTATTAACGACTTATTCCGATTATAATTTGATAAAAATGGCATTATAGTAGCAAATTGTGTATTTTAATGATAGTTAATGAAGACATTAATGATATTGAAACGTTATTTTAACGATATTTTAATATTTGTATGTATTTTTAACTAAAAAGTTATTTTAGACAAAAACTAGCTGTATCTTGGTGTTGGATGTAGACATCGAAATAATTCTTATATTCGTAGATAGAGAACGTTAACACGAAGCTGCCTATATCATTAACTCACTTTAGACCTAAAACGTAATCGATCAATTTATGATTAAGTGTGCGATACGTTATACGGAGCTCCAATAAACGTAATGTAAATTATAATAAATACTTTCTACAATATTAATAAAAAACATTTAATCCTTGTTTCATTATTACCTGTATAACGAACTAGAATGTAGATTTTATTTGATTTAATTGTCTACTCTCTTTGGCGATTGCAACTGTTACAACAGCCGAATTAAAAAAAAATGTTGTTGCCAAAGAGATAAAAGAAAAGAAAGGGGTAGTGTCAAATTAGAAGATATATGAAAAATGCATACAAAAAAAAAGTTCGCACATGCTACTACATGCTGTTGGATTCAATCAATTATATATTTGTGAATTATTTAAAAACCAAACAAATTTTTATAATGCCTTAAAGCCGATTTGCATCAGACGAGCAAATGCTTAACCTACCCCTATTCTATCAAATTCTTTTTATTAAATAGACATACAGCATTCTTTTGTTGTTCTATCTGCGTTCACATAGATTCATCATGCTAAATGTTTCCATCATGCTATAGGGAACCCTTATAATTTCACCCTGTCCGTGCGTCCGTCTGTCTGTCC
The DNA here is from genome assembly GCA_024363005.1 of Charaxes varanes. Classification (NCBI taxonomy): domain Eukaryota; kingdom Metazoa; phylum Arthropoda; class Insecta; order Lepidoptera; family Nymphalidae; genus Charaxes; species Charaxes varanes. The sequence continues at coordinate 5,561,963 of JANCMC010024009.1, read as the reverse complement.
GCCCGTAAGGTGGCCCCCCTCTAGCATTTCCAAACTATTAGACGTAGAGATTTGAAATTTTCCGTGTCGATAGAACATGCTAAAAACTCATTATGAAAATTACTGTAAACGAAATTGAACAACAACTTTCGAAGTTATTTAACAAATACGTTTATAGCGTATCAGATACTGAACCCTTCTATATAAACGTGTGACACGCTTTTGACCATTTTTCAAATTATAATTTCGTCGTTACAAACAAACCCTCTAATTTAATTTACTATATGTATAATTTAAAAACGTAGTACTTTTTATTCCCATATTAAAACGATTTAAAAACAGTGATGCAAGCGTGATCGGTAATCCGTATGGAAATATAGCGGCTTCCACGACTCCATGTTAGGTTATCTTTCTCTTTAGTATATGTAGATTCACGAGATAGCTTAACCTCGCTACTTCGCCCCTTAAAATATACTTTTCAATTTCACAACATAAACAATACATCGGTACGATGATGGATACGCATCCCATGGGTTCAGTACATAATTCTAGAGTCCCTCAGTGGTGAAATCTTTCGTGGGCTCTTTCTCGAAATGTATATATTTTTTAACTGAATACTTTTAAATAATCCCAATTTTTGTCATATCTTTTGTGTCTTCATTTCATACATAGCGAACCTAAAAATTATTTGGAAGAAAATTACAATATGTGTCATGCTATGTATTTTTAATTCAAGAAAACAAGCGGACCCAACAGACATTGTCTTCTCGAATTTTGGCTCGTCTGCTATTAGCCAATCTCCTTAACGCCTTTTCCATAAAACTTGTCGCTGGCCGAATGTTTTACGGTCTTCGCGGTGCTCGCGTGCGTTCACGCCTGTTCCCCGATCAGAGTCGGTATTTCGGTTCGCGCCTCTTGCGCGCTGCCTTCACGGGTACACGTCCACATTCAAGGCCCCGTGAAATTCAATTTCGCCACTGGGTTCAATCAATATTATAAATTTATATCAAAATAATTCTGATAATTGCTTCTTTATAGAAAGTCTGAAAAGCAATTTTTATAATTAATAAAGACAGTTCTACTCATGTAATAAGGCAATTCAAAAGATCAGCAACGTCCATTTCGCGGCGAGTTCCAGGAACGACTGTCAGCGTCCCGTGAATGTGGAGGGCACGAAAACTATGCCTTGAATTCGCGGCAATAATGTGCAGCCGTCATAATCTGTGGGACGTAGTAATGCTTATATTTATATTATTTCGAGCAGAATAATAACAATCTTAATATAAATATCGGTGATAAATTGGCTGAAAGGTGAATACAATTTTCTAGAAATAACGATATTCTTCAATTTGTGTGACAAATTATTTTTTATATCGATACACATATCTTAATCAATAATTAATGACCATAATCCATCCGACTTCGAGTTTACGCAGATATTGTGTAAAAATAACCGCCTCTTGGCGAAAATTTTGGGAAACAACGCCTTAGCGGTTCTTTACGAGAGCTCAACGTACGTTTTTGCTAAGCGATATGGATCCCACTAAAGTAACCGATGCAGAATTACTCCAGTGTAGCCGTCAAGATGGAGGTGACTCTTTCCGTTGAACGCGGTCAAATGGTGGAAGTTGGTGTTGGATTCTTTTTCAGGCTTCCACTTCGACTGCTGCAGATGAGGCTAAACCCGAGGAACTAGTGAAGTTAACAGAAGGGGAAACTACAAGCTCCTGGCCGCAGCACGTCTATTTGGGCGCTTTAGCCGTGGGCATTGGCACTTCTTTGGGATTCGCTGTGCCTTTCCTCTACACACCCGCCTACTTCACCCATTACGTCGGAAAAGTGCCCAAGAAGATTATGGTAATTCCTTATACACTATCTAATCAATATTAAGTTAATAAGCGAAACGAAACCTTCGGCACCGTTTAACGTTAATCGTGCGGACGGATGACTATGAGATCTTATCACAATTATAGTTTATATACAGGAGTACGCGAATGCTATTTTTTTTTACATAATATGCATTAGAAATGTATTAAATTGTTGAAATCAATATAAAATCTCATGCAACCAAACGATAACACAGACACACACACACACGTATAAATTTTAATATTCAATGATAACCAAGCGTAATTATGACCTTCAAGAAATGAGCATACTCATTTCTCAAAGGCCAGCAATGCATCTGCGAGCCCTCTGGTGTTGCAGTTGTCCATGGGCGTCGCTAGTCACTTAGGTGAACCGCCAGCCCGTTTGCCCCTTGTTTTATAATAAAAAATGAACCATATTATTATTTTAGGAGGTTAATACGCCAAGGTTAGATCTAGGGTCATATCGTTACTTCGACCAGTAAGATCTTTTTTATCCCCCTTGACTTAGAAATCGTACTCAAGGTCTAGAGAGTACTTAAATCCTGCAATGGCTTGGGGGAACTACTGGTCCAATTCTTTAAATTCTTTCTGTTTTAGATAGCCCATTTTTCGAGGAAGAGTACAGGCTATGTATGTTCACGCTCAAATTGAACCATTCTTTTTTAATTAATTTGACGCAGACATAGTCGCGGGCACAGCTAGTTTTAGATACTTTTGTTATTTTTTCACAGAGTTAATATGAGTTTAGATTGACTTATCACTTCCAGCGAGCAACCCCCACCGTAACACAACAAATCTATCAGAAGTGTAATTCCGGACAATAATGGAACAAACAGTGCATTAATGAAATTTCATTCATTTCAACAATATTGCATTGTTTGTAAGCAGGAAAGGAGTCGTTTGTGTGATGGGTTGTGCAATGATTAATGATAACATTATTGCGTACTTGGTAGATAATGCTATTTTTTTTCTTTCATTATGTTACAGGCGAAATACTCTGTCGGCAGTTGTATAATATGTATAATTTTATTGTGGATTGCTATATGTTTTTGGGCACCGTTGATTTGGGACCCTGAATCCAAAGGGGTAACAAGCTACTCTGTGGGAGGGGAAACGACTGCAGCGGCTGCTGAGGGTGGTGGAGGCGAGGGTGAGGCTCTCGCATAACCTCGACCATCTACTATTACAAGCGATTTTAATATTTAATCTAATAATAACCTAGTGTGAAACAAACCAGGCACGGATCCACCTTGATGCACAATGGGCATGCCTGCCACATCGACCTGTGACCTCATACTTTCACGGTTTATTGAGATCAAGAGCCTGATGATATTATATCCGATACCTTACAAAAAACAATGTATCAAAATTTACAGTCTATGTATTATAGACATATCCTTTGTAGGAAAACACTACATCAATCAAGTTACATAAGCAGGTTCATAATGCATTTGGCTACAAATTGAGTGACTGAGCCCATCGCCTTTTGTAAAGGCGGGATCCGCGCCTGAAACAAATTCATATCGCACATTAGGTGGAACAGTCACAAGAAACCTTTCTCTTTTACCTTTTATTTTTACCATTTGAATGTAAACCCTTACTTATGAATGAAGAGAAATGTTATTTTAAAGGAACATTAAGATAAACCGACTATTTAAAACAGACCAGTAAAGATGAATACGAATAATACCTTTGGATTTGTTTTTGTAATTTCACTGCACCGAATGTGCGATATGTAATGCATAATACTTAACTTAATATTTTTCCTATATATAATTAGGGTTGTTTTTTATATATCTTGTTTTTATTTAATTTTGAATTGTTTCATTTTGAGTTACGAAAAGGAAAAGTGCAAAAGTTTGTCAACAGACTATGACAAAAGGATTTCAAGGAGAAAATCAATCCACGCATTGTATATGAATCGTAGCTGGGACTTTTAAACAGGACTGTTGACGCAATTATTAGACTACAGGAGAAATCAAATGTCTTCATATACAATGCGTGGATTGATTTTCTCCTAGACAACCTTATGTCGTAGTCTGTCTGGAAACGTTGACGACCTTCAAGGTGTAAATCAGATAAGTTGTCTTTTTCTTGTCGCATTGGTTATGACTTGCAGCAGCGGTCGGCAACGCGTGTCCCGCGGGCCGAATGTGGCCGCTGACGCCTCTCTTTATGGCCCGCGCCTGTTTTTTTTTAAATGGCAATCTAGTTCTAATTAAAAGATAATAACTACACTACACGAGCGCAAAGGTTTGTAGTGATGTGCTAGAATTTAGTATTTTTAATATTGCTTATAACATCTGCTACATAAAATAACTCCTATTTCCAAATAATTATTTTACAAGTGTGGTCCGCCAATATCTTATTTATTAACGATGTGGTCCTTGCCTGCCAAAAGGTGGTCCACCTCTAGCTTACATCTATGACCGAGTAACACAGCGCGTAGTTTCATTTTTCTCCTTGCCTGACTCCTAAATCTGTTTTAGTATGAAAAGTTTGTCAACAGACTCAACGGTCTAATAGTCTGACTACAAACGTTGATAAACTTAAAACGTTGATCAACGTTGATAACGTTGAATATTTTTCACCTCATGTTTGTCGTTATTGTAACTGAACAACATTCTTTAGATAAATTATACAATGATTTACTTTTAAAAGCTTATTCTGTGGTTACTGTTAAGATCTCAAATATTTAACGTCTCTTTAAAAAGTACTAATATTTTTTGTGTTCGTGGCGTCTGCGAAAATTCAAGTTAAATTTCAATATCAGTATCTTTATAAATATAAACTTAGTATTATCTATTTAATAATATAATATATAAATAAGGCACAAGAACTTTTATTTCAAAGGTTTTCAAATATTGTTATAAAGTCTCGCTATAAATTTAAACCATTCTATTCAAATATTACACCATTTTACACAAACAAAAAGACAATATGTATGGTATAAGGAATGAAGAAACAAATAACATAATAACAAAGTTAATGAAGTATATTCAAATTAAAAAAAAATCCTAGTGGTATTCTTTAAAATAAAGTACATTTATCTGCCGGTGTGATCATAAAAAGGATATTAACACTGTTACAATTGCCGCTGTAATGAAGATATCATACAAGCCACAAGGGTTGCTTTTCGTGTTACTGAATTTTGGAACGGGACCGTCTGAAGAGCTGTCGACTCGCCAAAATTGGGGCAAGACGATGTCTACCTGGTCCGCTAGTTACTTATAAAAAAAAATTGTATGCGATTTTTATATATAAGACGATTGTGAAGAAGAAGTACCTTTGAAAATTGGTCTCTATTAATTAGAAAACCTTACAAGTCCTGTTAATAGATTTATTTTTTTCAAGAAATGCATGTATGTAATGTAATGTATAATGTTTAACGTTCGGAGGTTATTATATTTAATAAAAGAAAAGAATCCACATAAATGTACTCATTTTCAGTAAAATTGTAAATTATTTGGAACAGTGACGTTTGAATTGGCTAACTTCACCGTGGAGCTCCGCGCAGACCTCGGGGCGGGCGAGCGCAGTTTGGTCGCGCTCACGTTCCGTGAATTCTCCTTACGTCGAGACCATCTGCATCCTCACGAGTCTACGCTGCAGGTGCTTACAAAATGTTATTCTTTGCCAGATCGGGAGTTAGATATTTGCCGTAATTATTTATTTCCCATTTTTACTTTTATTTAAAGTCTAAAGCCTCAATTATTAAGGTTTCTTTTAAATTGAAAATAGATAAATTTTATAACGCATCGTTATTAAAATCTTAACATAAATTTATAATGCGATAATTGAAAGCTATTGCATTAAGCAAGTGTTTCTTTTTTATATAAATCGTCAAAAAAAATTTTATGATTAAATACCGTTCTTAAGATGAATAAAGTAAGAATATTTTGTAAAAAAATATGTAATCGTTGTAGATTTAACACTGATTTTTTGAGTTCACAATTCAGAGGAATCTTCCAGATGTTTAAAATAGCATTTCCAACGATCATTAAATCAAATATAAATCTGGCAACACTGGCTCAATTGCCGCCAATTACTAAGGCTTAACTAGATCCATCACGCGATCGCTCTGAGCGATTGATGTGTTTTATTGCCTACATAATTTTGGGTTTTTTATTCATATTTCCTTAGATTTAAATGAACGCAATTTCTTTTGCTTCTAATTCTTAAAGTGCCTTCTTCTTCTTATAAAAGTCTCAATGACAGTCAGTAATTTATAAAATATTTTATAAGAAAATAGAGCTTTTATTGCAGCCATATAAAAACTTCCCAGTACGTTGACACAAATCCTTGTACATCCTAAATAATTCAGTCAGGTCAGATTGTAACAATTTGGTTTCACATATAAAAGAAAAATAGCGATTCGCGTAATAGCCAGCGTCTGGAATTATTCAGGAATGGGTGTGAAAGTTAAAAAGGACACGGGTAGCGATTGATGTGTTTTATTACCAATATAATTTTGGGCTTTTTCATTCATATTCGCTTGGATTTAAATGAACACAATCTCTATTTCTCTTAATTCTAATCTTCACTTTGACATTTAACTTTATTGACACTCTATCGAACTTAATAATTTCAATTACATTCAACGTAAAAATACCTTATAAAGGACATTCCATCCACTTCAAAGCAGGTATGCAATATATATCTTGAAATTTGAATATTTATCACTCATATAATTACTGAAAATATATCTCACTCTTAATAATAAAGTGACCTAACTCAAAAAAGCAGAGTTTTGGGAAATCGCAAAGAAACGTTTTTTCATTTATGACTTATTCCGTTTATAATTTGATAAAAACGGCATTATAGTTACAAATAATGTATTTTAATAATTGTTAATGAATTGATTAACGATATTGAAATGTTAGTTTAATGACACTTTATTATATGTGTTTTTTGTGATTGTGATGTGACGCGCTTTTAAACTAAACTTACTTTAGTTATAAAGACAAAAATAACTGTATTCTCAACCCGGTCACAGCCAAAGCAACTTAACTTAGCGATCGACTCAAATGCCGACCACTGATTAGGCCACGACCTCCTCAAAGTTACAAATAAATGATTTAATTTGATTAAATTTACCATTTACGCTCAACTTAGATTTGTACTTATGTACAAATCAATTGAGACGTGAACGAATGAAGTTGTTAATAAAACTTAAACGGAAAAATTATATCTTGTGTTAAATATTGAACGTGGATCAATAGAAACGTCGTTGAAATATGTAATAGATGCCCTATTATATATTCTTAGCTATATAATTAATTAATTACTATTTGCATACATACAACGCATCCCTATTTTCGTTGGTATCGCTATAAACAATTAATTACGAACGGCCTATGTACCTGATTTAAGTTTAACTCAGTTCTTTTAACAGGAATAATTGCGTTACAAACCAATATATACCACTAGCTGTGAAGCTAAGTTTATCTGGAAGTCTAAAAATTTCGGTCCAGTTTTTAATTCTGAGCATTATAGGATATGTAGTTAGATTGAACTGGGTTGTATACAAATTGATTATATACATATTAAAAAAAATAATTAACGTTGCCAAACTTATGTTTTTCTGGTACATTCTATATAACGTACAGCTTAAAAATAGCCGCAATCATCCTGGCAAACTCATTAACGGTTCTTTTATTCACAAATTACTATAATTTACCAATTGTAACATGCCAAAAACACCTTCCCGGAGCTGCGTTAGTGGCCCTTGAAGTAAAAGCATAAATTGTCAGTTAAAGTCAAGCGGTCGATAATCAATTCAACACAACGTATCTGATAAAAACGCCGTCGCTACCGGCCCACACTCTGGCTGGCCCGTTGGCGCAGTGGGCAGTGACCCTGCCTTCCGCTACGGGGGTCGTGGTGACGTCAGATGGCAATCGGTCATCTTAACTCGCCCCACAGCCAAATCCTCTGCAATCTAAGCGGACCCTGGTACTTGACCGGGATAACGCAAGGAAGTAGAAGTCACAGCTGACCTAAGTCACGGCTTTTTATGTATAGGTTTCTAAATATAATAAAAAAGCACATACAAAACATTTCTCTGTGCCGCGCTTCTGATTCTTAATCTTCTCATTTATGACGAAAACGTTTGATCGCAACAGCTAATACATATAAAAAAAAGATGGCTTACGAGAAGCTGAAAATTTAATAGCACGTTTCGTGTTTTTATATCATGGCTTGAAATGAAAATACCTTGTATGAAAAATGAACTTCATTCTTGGAGTTAAGCGGCGTACGTCTCTTATAGGGTTAGCACTCTATCCAAACGGTTCCCTGGATTTGTGAGGGCCAATGGACAGAACGTATAAAATTTAAGAATTATTATTCATGATCTTTAATTAAATGATGCTATTTTAAAGGAACACAATTTTTTGAGTGTTGCGGTTTTGGAATTAAGTATCTATGAGTAATATTAAAATTCTTAATATTAAGCCTTTTAAATATGTATATAGGAAAAAAATACTTCTAGATCAGTTTACCCGAGCATAACTCTTCAGTGTGTTTGAAAACGTTTTTATAAAAAACCTAAATAAAATAAATTAATAAAAAAGGTAATGTGATTATGGAGGATGGATATTAAAATCAGAAGCATGAAGTTGAAATTAAAAAAAAAAAAAAACACAACTTGCGATAAATCAACGAATAGAAGTCCGAGTACTGAGTAACCTATTAAAACAAAATCAACTTGAAAAAGGGTATTTAAGAGTTAAGATTATACTTTAAGTGTAAAAATACTATTTCAAAATATTTATTATAATAAGACTCTGATCGGGGAACTGGCGTGAACGCGCGCGAACACCGCGAAAACCGTCCACATTATCGTTCACGCCTGTTAACGGAGCTTCACGGACTAGTGTGGAGCCGCCGTTACATATTCCCTTTGAAACGCAATATTGTAAACAATATAAGAAATAACAAGCGTGTAACATAAAACATGTTATTATCGTTCACGTAACTTTTTTGGCAGTCACAAATAAAAGCTTTTGAAGTGTTTGTCAAGTTTTCCGAACCAATAAGTATTTATGTAACAGAGATTTTTCCACGTGCGACAGAGTACATAATTTTTCATCTTCATTGCCTAGTATAAAATGATATCGTTTTGCAGCGTTGTAGACGCAGATTTTTCAAACTACGCAACGGATTTTAATGCGGTTTTTACCAATAAACAGAACGATTCAAGGAGAATGTATTTATTTATAAAATATTAATGCTGCTTTTCGCTTTGGAGGACATGGGTTCGATTACCCGCCTCGAGTCTGGGCGTATTATCTATATGTATATATTTGCATATTTCCGAAAAAAAAAATTGTGTATAACAGGCGTCTGTTGTCTATAACACAGGCATTAAGTTGTCTACCTTAGGAATAGATGTCCGAGTGTCATCATTGGCTCAAGAGTGGTACAAGCAGGGAGAGGCCTTTGTCCAGCAGTGGGAGAGAAAGGGCTGTGGATGATGATGATGTGTCATAAAGTCGTGTATGTACATTTATATATAAGTGTACTTTTTACCCTTTAATATGAAAGCTTCTCTACGCGAGCCTGGCAATGTTGACATGAGAAGAAACCTCTGAATTCGCGACACTTACCGCTACCGACACCAATATATGTATATATGTTCAAGTTTTACTTTTACTTTTGTTCGCAATCTCGGATTGCCACTTTTTTTTGTAATAGTATTTATTACATACTTGGCTTTTGTACATAACAAAGAGACGTTACTCTTATTTGAAGACACGAGAATATCAGACATTCGCTATAAGGTACTTCTGGTATTATTAAAAAAAAGTGTTATATAAAATATGACTTGATCAAAAATTCAAATTACTGTCTTTGAATATCTATGTATGTAAATAAATACTTGTCACAATAGTAACGTTTGTCACGTTTATTATTAAGTTGATTTCATATTTCTAGTAATGTTATAACTAAGCGCGATAAGGCAAACCCAGATCAAGGGTTAAGGTCGTAATTGGGTTATCGCTGGTATTCACAGAAGTAAAACATATATAATAAATATTTATATCTACGCTAATATGTAAAACTCAAGAGTTTGTTTGTTTACTTAAACACGCTGATCTCAGGAACTACTGGTTCGATTTTAAAAACTTTTTCAATGTTAGATAGCCCATTTAGCGAGGAAGGCTATATATTATTACGCTAAAATTTTACACCTAATTTCACGCGGACGAAGTCGCGTGTAACAAATAAGACGTTGTATCTTAGGATTTACCCGGATTGAATATCTGATATATTTAAAAAATAGGTTTTGGTCTAGGTAAGACTTGGATGTTAGAGACATTTCGATATGCTGTGAATACGAACCATTTTGGAACTTACTCAAACAGTCAAACACTTCAAGTCAATATTTAAATGAAAATTCTTGTAAGTTAGTTATATAAAAATTGTCGCCAGATAAATGGAACTCACCAAATAGAAAAAGTTGTCACGGGTTAGTAAAATACTAAAGTGTGCAAACACAACACACTTTTCACACAAATGACACTAAAAAGTGATCAAGGAACGATCCTAGTAACGTATTGAGACGTGCACCTTTGCGACTTCCCTTCAGGGTAGATTGGATGATGAGTTTTAGATTGGACATGCATGGAAATGCGACTGATGCTGATGTAGGTACCAGTGTTATGTCCACACATTTGATAAAACGGGTAATTTGAAAATCTATTAGATTATTTAGTTAACTTTTTTTATTGTATAACTTCATTTATAACTTTGATGTACGTTAGAATGGGTGAAAGCATGTATCATGGACTGACAACAAATAACTGATTAGTCGTGCGATGGTCACTGAAACAAAACTCTACAACTAAAAACAATATCAGACATCACTTTTCTTCTCTATCTGCCTTACCATTTCTTTAATTTGATATTTGTCTGCCGATAAAGTCTCGAATTGTCTAATTGTCATTTAAAGTTAAACGTCAAATAATTTTAATCGAGAAATTAACCTAGCTAGAAACGTATTTTTATTCATTATTACTTAATGAATAAAATAAAATCAATTGCTCAAAACTTTAATCAATGCCTATAAAACAACACGTTTATTATTACGCAATAAACAACACTTCAAGTAATTGCTCAATATTAATTGCTATTTGTGAAGCAATTTATAAATTACTTTAAATTTTCAAACACATATCCACAAAAAGCGGCGATAATGGTCATCCTTTCCTATTTAAATGATTGAAAAGAACAATTTGTAGGCAATTTACCGAGTATCGAACATATGGTGTTTACAATAGACGATGGGCGTGCAGTATGCGTGAGTTGTGTGCCAGCAGGGTTGTAGGAATATTAGAAGTCTTCTATTGTTAAATTACATTTACAAAAACTTACGATTTCATATCCTGATTAAAAAAAACATCGTTTTGTGTAAAGATGGTTTACGGACGTTAATTTTACGTGATATCGCCAATCACTTAGACCTCTCTGTCGGTGTTTCGCGCTCTCGCTTGCAAGCTCAGCTTACGCGGAACCTGACACTTTTTCTTGCGTGCAGCGGACTTTCATCGATTGATAAGACGTTATCACGTCAAAACCTAGACCGATTTGTGGAAAGTTGCCTGCAATTGACAACAATAGCATCAACAGCATCAATGTCAATACAATCAATCTAATCAGTTTGTGATAGCTTACTGTAAGAGGTTAAAAAAAAACCGATAAAGTTTCAAATTTTATTCTGTACATTAATACTAGTCTTTTGTAATATGACTACAAAGTGATAGAACATAGACCATGTAGCATGCCCACAATTCTGAAAACATTAATATACTCTTAACACAATTTAGACATTCGAAAAATCATTGCATTCCCTTGTGTCTAAATTATAAACATTTTAGCATACATTAGAGCAGGCGAGTGCTGCTTCCAATGTAAGCGTTGATGAGATTTATGGTTTTTTTATAAAAAAAAATATCCCATTTGCAGAAAGAGGTGCATTAACACTTTAAAACGATCACAGCATACCGCGGTTTCTCGAGCATTAAATTTTCTTTTTAAATATATGTTTTTTTTATGAAGTGGAAAAAGCAATCATAAGACGTGCCTAATGGCACCAGCTGCCGCAGCCTATAGACGCTTGTAAATATAAATACATGAATTTTATTTATTAGTTTCTATATCTAACAGAATTAACATATATGTAAGTTAAAAATAACAAAACTCAGGCAACCCTGGATACCACAATGGATTTGCCTACAATACCATAATAAAAAGTTATCGCATTAACAAATCCTCACGAAAACTCCAATTTTCCTTAATAACGAGAGTGAACTGTTCAATAGTAATTTCCCGTTGAAATTTCTAATAGTCTAACAGACACAAGCGAGAAAAGTAATAAAGACATGACGAATTTATAGGTTTCGCCTACCGTGGAAGCAAGTAATACGTAACCATAATTTCGTTAACTTAGTGTTAGCTCCGCTTCGTAAATTCAGACTTGATTGCACTTCCCATAAATACAGGGAAATATTTCAGGTAGCTAGGCTTTGTTTACACTGACGTAAGCGCCATTAAACTCCGCTTTCCTAAACGCAAATCAAATATCTCATCAGCTATGGAAATTAAAGATATATTCATATTATATAACGTTTATACTCCAGCTGGATTATATCTATAGATATAATCCAGCTGCCAGCCAAGTCCCCCTCAATATACTGAGGGGGACTTGGCTTAATCGGTGGTCAGTATTTGGGTCAATCACTAGGTTAGATAGCCCTTTCTTTTGTTTATGGTTTTCAAAAATCTGACCTCTTCAGTGTTTCCGAAGGCATGTAAAACAGTTGGTTCCTTTTAACTGAGTGATATTAGTGGTGATATTGTGAGGGTTTCGGGGTTGACGTCAGAAGGTAATATGGGTCATTTTAACTCGCCCCACAGCCACGTCTTCTGCAATCAAGTGGACTCTGTTACTAGACCGAAAAAACTCTAGGAAGAAAGATAATTAGATTGAATATAACACAGGCATTAAGTTGTCTACCTTAGGAACAGACGTCCGAGTGTCATATAGTCCTGTATATATTTATTTATTATTTATTATATTATTTATAAAAAAATCAGCCTCCCCGACGGAATGTCACTCATTAGAATGTAAACAACAACTTCGAAAAGAAAAAAACAAAAATATGCATTTCAGAGAAAAGTTACCAAACTGCATAATTACCGCCATTTTTTTATGAATTGTTAAAAATATATTTCAAACGTTTATATAAAGATTCATTGACTGACCCTGGATTTCGAGGGAAAAGTCTAACGGCACACCGCTATTAAACCACATTGTTTTAATTATTTATAATAGCAATACAAGATGTCCACTTACGTTAGTATATTGTATAGATTCAAAAATACTAATAAACTTAAAATTATGAGAACCCTCTGATTTATTGTAATTCCTTATTAACCCTTTATAATAAATAAGGGATCCTCCTTCCTTTAAAAAATAAAGGTTTTTCTTTAGATATTTAATAATATGCGCAAACCGAGATATAGCAGCGTAATGGATTACGACCTAATTTTCGCTCTCCCATAAGAAATAAGGATCATATTCCTACAATTTTCTGATATGAAATGGCATTAATATAAAATGTTAAACATTTATAAAACTAAGTGTCTACTCAAATATGATTAATTAAAAAAAAATAATTGCTCAATGTTTTCTTCAATTCATTCAATTCAATTGTTGATAAGAAACCAAAAATTCTTATTTTATGTTTTATTTTGAGTTATGCACTCTAACTTGAGAACAGCTTTTTCACTCAAGCTTCACAGAGAGCATGATACGTTTTCCTCTTAGAAAATTCTCTGAACTTTCACATGTAAAAACACGCAGAGCAAAACCGGCGCCCAATACAAAAAACTTCTCTCTTCATCTCGTATTTTGAATTCCTGTAATGCTCAGGATTCTACTTTAGGAACCCTCATTGCGCTCGGGATTCTACTATGGAATCCTTCGCTTCGCTCTGAATTCAAAATCATACCCTCGACTGGAAAAGAATTCGTTTTGGACAAATAACTGAATACCCATTATATCAACACTAATATTATAAAAAAGATAGATTTGATTGTTTGTTTGCGTTCTGCTCTATTAGGGCTCTGTAACTACTGGACCATTATGAAAAAGCCCAACTACTGTTTTTTTTTTACATAAAATTAGCAATACTTTTTTAAAATCAAATTACTTTTACATCTGATAAAATCAAACAAGTACTTAAACCTAACCAATGAGCTCACTAAAAACGGTTATAAAACCAGCTTATACGCAGTAGAGGTAGGAGCAAGGGGTTTACCAGCAAAATCCCTATACAAAATATACATTACATCATTTCTTAAAATGATCATTTTAAATTCGGTAAGGAAACACCTTGAAATCATTTTCATACATGGATACCTCACTTGGATAACCTGTGCTGAGATATCTAGTAATATTAAAAATATTAATAATTTAAAAAAATTGACACTGTTTATTACTAATATTTGTCGTGAAATCGCTAATCTTACGACTACAATAAATATTGGTATATTAAAATATGCTAATTCTTCAATAAGCTGGTTCAGACCGACATGGTTCGTCTGGCACAACTTTAAGGAGCGATAAATGTGTGACGTCACAGATCTATCGCTCCAGCGTATAGTCATTTATAGTTACGTCACTCGCAACGAGTTCAATGGCAGTCAATCATAATTCGAAAAATATTGCATTCACGCGCTACTTACAATTTATCATCAATACAGTGAAAATGTTATTTTAGTGAGATTTCAGTGATTTTATTAAATTGTGGTTTTTATTTTTATTATCTTGTGCGGATCTCTAATTATTTAGATAAATAAAGTAATCTATGTTTATATCTTGTAACTTGTAAAATCAGCTACGTACCAGTAAAAGTTCTGTCCAAATCTGTCCAGTTGATAAAGCTTACCCAGGACAAACATACAAACAGATGTTTTGCTAAAGGTATCTTATATATAGTTACATGCAATTAGTAAAAATGAATTATTACTACGTTTCAAACAGAGCCTAGTTATTTATATGTATAGATTTTCTTTTCACTTGTCGGAGTTTATTATTTTTTAACATTTGTTTTAAAATATAGAAAATTAAATACTTATTATAATGATAATATAATTAATAATATAGCAATTTATTTTCTGTTACTGAAACTTTCGTAGGAGCAAGATTCCCTTAATACCTTTTTTCAAGCCATGCTTCAAAGAGTTTGCTACAAGGGCTTTTTCATGTACAAAGGAGTTTTAGACATTTTATAAATATTCACAAGCCGAATTTCCTCATAATTGCCAAATGTCTTAAAGAAGTTAAAATGTCTTTAAAGAAATTTTAACTTTGACATTATTATCAACCAAGAACCAAATTCCAAGATGTTTGTTATAAAACTAGTTGCTACCCGCGAGTTCGTACGCATAAAATTAAGTGAACATTTTTAGCGTGATGATATATAGCCCATAACCTTTCTCGATAAACGGGCTATCTAACACTGAAAGAATTTTATCAAATTGGAGTAGTATCTGAGATTAGCCCGTTCAAGTATACAAACAAACGAATTCTTTAGCTTTATATTTATAGTATTGTTAGAGTAGCTTCCGGTCGCGCCTGCGCAGTACCGGATATGTCAACTGCGCATGAGCAAGTTATAGCATAATATTTAAGAACAAATAAATAAAGTGTGAATAAAAATAAAATGTAATAATTTTCTCAAGAGATTTAAATTCTCTTTCCCA
Organism: Charaxes varanes; assembly: GCA_024363005.1. Classification (NCBI taxonomy): domain Eukaryota; kingdom Metazoa; phylum Arthropoda; class Insecta; order Lepidoptera; family Nymphalidae; genus Charaxes; species Charaxes varanes. The sequence goes on along the minus strand of JANCMC010024009.1, from coordinate 5,546,340 downwards.
AAATTCAAATAAGCGGTTATAAATACAGTAAAAGAAATTAATAAATTATAATACAACATAAACATCTCTTCCATTTTTTCATTTTTTTTTAATTTATTAAATTTAATTCTGTCAATCTTAAAACGAATTTGGTTATTCTGTATTAATTGCGCTTCTTATATTCTTATAGTTAAAAGCAAATTTATCATTTTAGAAACTATTTTCGGTTATGTAGGTTGAATATTGCTCAGTTGGTACTTAATTTTACCAAAATATCAATAAATAAAATAAAGAAATAGTTTCCCTGGAACAGTTAGTACCGATCGTAAGAATACCTACGCAAACCCGTTCATAACATTTCTTTTTTAATTCAATGAGCAATTACATCCCAAGTAATTTGACGGGTTGTATTGCATCATCAATCAACTGCAATTAAACAATGCTGGCGTGGACGAAATTTGTTTTTTTTTGTACTTTTTTTGTTGCCATTGTATTTGCTTGAATAATGTTATTGTGCTGTTTAATTTTACTGTAAACTTACTATGTTTATTGCCAACTATGGAAATAATAAAAAAAATGTATATCTGCTAGAAGAAATTTGAATAGGTATAGTCGAATAAGAAATTGATTTGACACGCTAAGGTCGAATGTCGTTTGCACGTCAATAAGTTAAAAGGCTCGTTTTTGCTTGTTATGGCAGTACGTTAATTTTTAACAATAACCCTTAGCAAAATTGTCTTTAAGTAGGAGCTGTCATCCAAAATAGTAAAGCACTTTGTTGGTCGACTATAGAAAAGCTTATTTAAGATTTTATTTATCAAAGATTTCTGTAGTCTTGAAACGAAAACTGATTTGTTCGGTTTGCTCAGTCGTGAAATTAAACGGCCAATATTGTAATAAATCTATCAAAACTTTTCAATTGCGCGCTGGATATTTTACTTTTCGAATAAGATCTGCTATGAATGGATAGACATACGAAGGTAGATAGTGACGTATCTATGTATGTATGTCCTTGATTTTTTTTTATTATTCATCTTTTAAAACATTCCAATCATTTTTTTCTACAAATAGGCTTACAAATCACTATAATCGTTTTACCTGAAATATATCGAATGCTAACAAATGCATACTTCATTTCTCCAATCATATTGCATGTGGTACTGATAAAATATAAGCTGTTACTTAAGTAGGAGTTATATGTAACAATGCTACAAAGACCATTGCAACGAGTGTAATAGTAGTTGAAATTCTGTACTGTATTTCAAAGATATTTTCCACGTGAAGATTTCGAGTAAGTAATGTCGACACGTCAATTTATTCGTTCGAAATGATCGCTCTCTGATCGGGCCAATAGTTTGACACGTACGCATATAAGTGAGAATGTAAACGCATTAATTGAAGTAATTAAGCCGCGGCTATTATAAAGCAGTATTGTCTGGTCGGACAATTACCTCGTCGCTCATAAATTGGCTCGCGAATATTTAATAATAATTGGCTTGCCTTTGTTTAAAGGGGGTGGTTTGCCCGCCCACCTTGTACCGTCCGCAAAAGAATACACTGTTTATTAAATACATATTACAAAGGGCAAACGAGTAGGCGGTTCATCGCCAAAGTAGCTACCGACGACCATGAATATCTGCGCCACCAGAAGGCTAGCAAATGCGTTGCCGGCCTTTAATGACGAGTTTGAGTCACTGGGAAGTCTCACAAACCGAACGAAACGCGACAACAATACCATCACTGGGCAAAGGGGCAGAATGTCCACCTGATGATAAGTAGTTGCCGTCGCCTATGAACATCTGCAACATAAGAGGTGTCGATTTTAAGAAGTTTAGCGTGACGTTTAGCCTTTCTCGATAAATGGGCTATCTAATATTGAAATAATTTTTCAAATCTGACCTGTAGTTTCTGAGGCTAGCGCGTTTAAGCAAACAAACGAAAAAACTCTTCAGCTTTATATATTAGTATAAACGTATACTCTTCGTTGTCTTCCTATCCCGTTCTAATACTAGGATCCGCTTAAATTAAAGAGGATGTGGCTGTCGCGTGAGTTAAGATGACCGATTGCCATCTGACGTAATCCTCCGAGCCCCCACGATCTCTACAACCTTACGAGTAATATCACAAAGTGATATTAATCGGATCCCTCTGTTTTACGTGCCTTCCGAAACACGGAGGAGGTCGGATATCAAATATAAACCAGTGTTAGAATGGGTCAATCATCAATCACCCTGTCGCAGCAAGAGCTACTTAACCTAGTGATCGCCTCAAATGCCGACCACTGATTAGGCCACGACCTCCTCTCTCAAGTATCTACCTCTATTACTTACAAAATCCTAGGGTTAAGGACCTTGCGACCGGGCAAACGGACGGACAGACTGAGCGGAACAATAAGGGTTCCTTGTAGGACTCCATATAAACCTCCATATTTTTTATATGCTGTTACTTATCTCTATTTAATTGCCTACCCATTTGCCTAATGATCTATTGTAGATTTTCATGATTTTTTTCTCATAATTACAGGGCTGACGACTTGCCCGGTATCCGGCAGATGTTCCCGCGGGCTGTGATCACGTACGTCCCCCAAACTGGACACGTTATACACGCAGAAGACCCGAAAAGCTTTTTGGAACTGACCATTGCCTTCCTACGTACTCATAAGTGAAAAAATCATCGTGTAAATAAAATATTTATTGACCTGTTAGTAAAACATAACGTTTTAATACTATAAAGTATATATAAAAATATAGATGTATGAATAAAATTAAAGTATATGTTATTTTTAAATAATTGCCTCTAGATATCAGCCCAAATAACATTTTTTTTTAATTGCTGTCTTTTTGTTTGTTTATAATCTTCGCAAAGATTATGTAACTTAGCCTATACACATTTTGGTTCAGAGAAGACATTAAAGAAATTATGCAGTATACATTTGAAAATATATAAATACTCATATTTCCAATACATACTTAAGTCAAATATATGTGTTTAAGTGTCATTTAAATTACTGATAAACACGATTTATAATGAACGCATCTTTTCTTCGTCCGTTCTCGGAGGCGAATTAATTTCTCTTTGTTGAAATTGGACAGTTGTCTAAGGCGTGGCCTAGACCTACCTTATGAATGTTCTAAGAAATAACATAGTGTAGGTGCACAAGAGATTTTAGTACTGAAAATCTTTGTATTAATTTTTAATTTATATAATACGTTGTTTCAATTGCTATATATAGTTCTTGTTCACATGAGTTTCACAACTATATTTGACACTAAGAGTAATCTCTTTTGTGTCTTTTCCATAATAAAAGACACCAAAAATAAAGAAATCTTAATTTTGACACAACATGCGCATAAAAAAACAATTCCTGATTTTCGTAGAACTACGATTATTTAGTGTGTCAATTCAGCTACCTGCATCTGTATTTGTTTCCATGAATTAGAAATTTAAATTTTTACCGTTTACTATTTCGTCTTGCCGTTCGTCTCTCCTTCGTGTCTTTTCCAAAACTCCAGACTCTGGCAGGATGTTTTGCGCCTAAGCAGTGCGTTTAAATTCGAACTGAGAAATAATTCAAGCAAGAGAGATAATTGCTATCGTCATATATCTCAACGTGTTGAAATGGTCACGTAAATTAAATATTAGACATGGAATGGGTACTCTGTGTCGAACTAAAGTTACCTGCCTCGTCAAATGTTTTACCAATAAAAAAATAAACGCGCGCAATGCTGTTAATTTAGCGTACAAAACCTACGGGTCTGTTACCAGTAATTCGGAGCCAGTTATTATAGCTCATGGGCTGCTGGGTTCTAAGAGAAACTGGAATAGTATGTCTAAGAGAATCAACGACGCTACACAGAAGCTTGTAATTGCTATGGACGCGCGCAACCACGGCGAAAGTCCGCACGCTAGCAGCCATACTTACCCAGATCTTGCGAGCGACGTGTCGACTCTGATAACGAAATTATCAATAAAGCAGGCCATTATTATAGGCCATAGTATGGGAGGCCGTACAGCGATGGTTTTAGCGCTAACGGAGGTAAAATCTATACCACTTAAGATATTAATTGTATAAATATACTCAGGCCTTTTTTGTCACAGGAACACGTTAATTATCGAAATTTGTATGTCCGTAATGTTTTGTTTTTTGTAAAAATGTAACTTCAGTACCTGTCTGTAATTTCTCTAATACGCGTCAGATTAAGATAAGTAAGTTAGTTACATTGAGTTAAGTTTACATTTCAATAATTTAACGAATTCAGTGGGAAATGAGAAAATGGTGTATTTACAAAGTTGTAAAGAAACGTCCGCTAATCGCTTATCAAATATTCGAGCGCGATTATTTTTCTTTATTGGGTAGGAGGTCCTTTAAGGATTACAGGTAAAATATCTGGCAATTTCCTCAAGGCATTGTAGCTAAAACCATCAATAACGTACAAAACTTATTATACTCACATAACTTACATCTTAACATCATGATCTTACCTTAACATAACTTTTTTTAATTGTGTTTGCGCCTAATCGTACTTAATCCAATAGACCTCCACAGCGCTTTAGTGACTACAAATTTGGCATCACGGGCTGCCTACTTCCCTTCTCTTCGTTCTTGGTATTTTAGTACGTATTTTGTACCATATCCAGTATTTATTTGTCTGTCTGTCTGTTTATCTTCATGCTTGTCCAGTGAATTTATCGAATTGATCTATACACGTTATTAGGCGAATAGAATTTGGACAATGAATAATTAAGTTAACTCTCGCCATCATAGTTCCCAAGTTGAATCCAAATTACATAAAATTCTACATGTTTGCCAAATAAACGAGATATTCGAAATTGCAAATCATTCAATACTTTTGTTACTCCTCACCCTTTTGTCCCAGTATCTGAGAATTCCCCACCTAGATTTGAGTTGCCGTGGTTAACTCGGAAATCTATAAATAGAATCCGCACACAGTTTAGCCGAAGTCCTCGCCCTTTGACGCAGTGAAGGTCACTCTGGCCAACAGCATTACCCATTCAGAAAAAAAAATAGAACTTGTTCAGGTGATGATGCTGGAATGACTCAAACTTGGGTGTTTCTGTGGTGCTGTCCTCTAGCAAATGGAGCTCCTTATGTTGTGTCCTTTCTGGCCTACTACGTGTACGTAGGAGGACCTGATGCAAGCTACAGATGATACTGTTCGCGTTGCGGAGTTTGATGTGCCATCAACACGACAAGAAAGAGATCAGAACCGATTCAGATATCTAATTGTAATTTTCGTTGTAGCCCTCAAAAGTATCAAAATTAGTAGCAGTGGATATATCCCCGGTCTCTACAGCGGGGATCCTTAACGACTACTTCCCCAAACTCATAGACGCAATGAAATCAATAGATTTCAAAAATACTAAGAATATCAGCGAAGCTAGATCTCAGGCGCGGGACAAATTGGTCGCTGCTGGAATGGGGAGTGCGGAGAACCTGGGATTTATCCTGATGAATATTGGGGAAAGGCCGGACAGGTCAGTACGAAATAAGGAGAAAAAAGAATAAGAAATAAGAAAGTATTTATTTGCGAAACATTACACTGCATAAAAAAAAGAAGGCTCGAGGCGGGAATTGAACCCACAACCGATAGAGCAGAAGATAGGATCACAGCCAACTGCGCCGGGTCAGTCAAAAATATGACATCTTTCTTTTCAACTGAGTATTAAATACAATGAAACCGATGAGGACGAAATCGCGGGCCTTATATTGTGTTTTACATGAAGGGTATACCAATAGGGAGATGTACTTATTACCTTATCGAGAGAAATGACCCTTTTACTCAACTCCTTTCACATCCACTGCCGATAACCACAAAATAACTCATATCCTGAATAAGAACGCTTCATTAATACTGAATAAAGCTATTTTTATTTTATTTTTTTTATTTATTTTATTAAGAAAAATAAAATGTCCAGGAGCGTGTCAAGGAACGCTTACATGGAAGGGTTCCGTATGTGATACGTGATAAGGTATGAATTTGTTAAATAACTTCAATAGTACACAATAAACTTATAACAGAAGCAAAAACTGTCTTGTATGAAATCAAGCTTTTAAAACTTCAATTGAAAGTACTGCTTTTGACTGATGTTCCATGGTCAAATGGGCTTTGACCCAAATCAGATGTATATAGTTGTCACCGTTCCTAAAATTACTGTAGCACATTTACTAGAGGAATGGGATCACCGCTTTGAGGCACGAGCTCGTATCTCAGGTTGTAAAATTTTTTCGTACAGTATAATTTATCAATTTTTTTTTAATTCTATCCATGCTTACGAGATACATTTTTTCACAATTATCACGATGCCAAAAATCTAGTACGCAGTAAGGTTATTTGTTAAATACGTTCAAAAGTTGTTCGCCGACTCCGCTCAAAATAATTTTTCTAACAAGGTTTTAGCATGCCCTTTGAACATGGAAAATTTCAAGTTTCTACTGCTAATAGTTTGAAAACGCTAGGTCGGACCACCATGCAAAGCACATTGAAGGCTAATTAATTGAAAATGGTACCTATAACAAAAAAGGTGTGTAAAAAACTCCTCCTTTATTTTAGAAGAGTTATCGAATGATACCCCACACGATGGGCTGGAATGAGAAAAAAAAATTGAGCCCAATTTCACATGTACGGGAGCCACCACCAAAATATAAAATTATTATTATTTTAAGATGCCAAAAATAAAATCTTTACGCAACACATAACTGTACTAAACTTCATTTATTTACGTTTATAATTCTAGACGTTAGTAAGGGCAGACAGACGGACGAACGGAACTTCTACGGAACCCTAAAAAACAAAACGTTAATTGTGAATTTCAACATTGGTGGAATATCAAGTTTAAGTGAACCCTAGCGATACTAGGTTTACCTGGCATAAAATAATGGTTGAAATATCATATCTAAATACATTTTCTGAAGAGACTTATCAAAGAACCTTCCTCGTGTAAAGTGAATAAGCAAATATAATGCACCATAAAAGTTAAATGAAATCACGTCTGAAATCATTTCTAGTTCCAAGAATTTGCTAAGGTTTACTTTGAAATATAAAAGGGTTTTACCTGAAAAGCGAGTTTCTTGCAAAACGACAAGATATGGAAAATTTCTATGAGTATCTCACAGTATTTCCATACAGTTTAAGTAAATAATTTTGTTTACTAAATATATATTTTAGTATTTCCGTAGTCGTCTGGAATAACCTACTTACTAAAATACATATACATTTTGAATATTATGTTATTTACGGGAAAATCGGTGCAATGCTGCAACCCGAAAGCTACACCACCGAATCCGCCACCAAAGCACAGCACTATACTGACTTTCCGTTGTGCCTCAACCCACGTTTCGCTTCGATATCGCAGCCTCAACACGAAATAGACTCTACAAAGGTTATTCGTAACGTTCATAATATATACAATTTTGGGAAAAGTTACCTAACTGCATAATTACCAAAACTCTTAATAAATGGATACAAAATCGAATGCAAAATCCCCTTATAAAATATAAAGACACTAACATAAATATATGAACAAAAACAACGCTGGAGGTAACTTGAAGTTTTAAAAGTTGATGCCTTTTATATCCTGAGCAAAAACTAAGAAACAATTTTTAGACATTTCAACCATAAAGACAGAGACTGAGATGAGCTGTTCTACCAGAGTCGGTTTTTATCAATGTACAAAATAGTTTGGGAATTGTAAAGTGCAGGCCTCATATTTTTTTAAACATTACGAGCTATCCAGGCCGCCATTGGCGTTAAGCGCCCTCCACCTAAAGTTTAGTTTTTCGCTAATTATAAATAATCGATACCGAATTACACATCCAATTTCAATAGGAAACAGCACGCCGTAATTCTGAAGCTAACAAAAATACGTTGACTATTTCGAAAGTGATAGTGCTAGATCTACACACACAGACATCTAGACGTCTAAAGAAATGCTTTTTAAATCAGTTTTGTCTTACACTAAATAAACTATCCTTCCAAAGTAACAAAAGTGTTAAAAAACGACTTTCATCTTAATCTGTATGTATTTTTAATTATCAATATATGTATGTATGTCATAAACAAAGGAAGAGAAAGATTTTTAATTTACGAAATTATTTGATTTTGATTAAGTGAGAGAACACTCCCATAATACTTTCCGTTATGTGGCGTGCAATAATAAACACCAAAAGAATGAAAAATATTCGTAACGACATGTGAGAAAATTTTTATGTCGATCGGAATAATTAAATTCAAATTTACATTTATCTGCATTACTTAGTTAATATTATGAATTTATTTTAATGATATTATATTTTATAATTCAAAAACAGTTTTAAGCCTCGTTGGTTCAATGGTAGAATATCTCAATAGCTGAAGTAGAGGTAGGCGCAGATTTACCGCGGCGGGCTCGATGGGCTTGCCTACCACCCTTCTTACTTGCTCTTTGACGCTGTGAAGGTCACTTTGACCCGCAGCATTACATATTCAGAAAAAAAAAACACCCACCACCACCATCTTCGATCCTTGTGGAAAAACTGGAAATCGCAATTTTTGCGCATCGCTGCACCCACTGTTACTTGGTGGTATATAGCGAACTTGTAATGTATGAAACGGTGCGAGAGCATTTTTTCACATTTTTATTTACGGAACGCTTTGGTCATATGGAGTTTCAATTCCGACTATTTGCATTTTTAGCCCAGCCCTCCATGTCCTATAAATTTGAGCGAAATCGATGATGACGAATAGACAATGCCAATTGTTGGCCAAAATCGAGTGGTTGTGCTCACTACCTTTTTTTAAAGTTAGATCCGCGCCAGAATAGAGGCAGGGTATTTTATTAATAAATTCCGACTTGGGGACCTTTAAGAAAATATTATACTAATTCCCTCAAGGCAATTGCTGCTGGCAACTCATCTGTGCGCCTTCTTAGAGTGCAGTTGTCATAATTGAATGAATAAATGGAAACTTTATTTAAAATATTCTTTATGAAAATAATATTACAATAAAGACTTACAAATGTAAAGTAAATCAACCTTTAAGAAATAAACCATTATATAATTATAATGGTCAACCGCTGGCCAATTCGCTCCTTGTTTGTTAAAAAAAATCACAAATTTTTTAATCACGTCAGTCTGACACTTTAATACAAAACGAAAAAGTTGTTGAAAAAAAACAAAAGTTTTTTTTTCAAACCTAAGTTTTTTCAATCAGCTGAAAAATGTAGACAGCATTCGTAGTAGTATTCTCATGGATCCTAGTATGGCTTATGTTAGCTTAAGTGTAACCCACGACTTTGTCCGAGTGAATTCTATTTATTTGTTCAATTTTGAGGGTTTTCATTAGGTGCGGAACTCTAATTATAATTCTAGACGTAGAGCAGCCTATGCCATACCTTATACCTTATAATAGTAAAAGTCTTATAGAAATCGATTCAACCGTTATTTAAATGACTAAGTAGGTATGTGGGAAAAATTATACACCATCCAGTGTTTTATAGTTTTTGATTATCCAAGAAAAATGTCGCGATAGGAGCTTTTTTGAGTTTATGTGATTATAAATTATTGTATTGATTTTCTGGGATCTTATTTTTGAGCGTCGCTATCTCAACAATAAAAGGTTGGAGTTTAGGTAAATAGTTTTTAAGTCCATGAGATGCTCGGTTCAAACCCCGTCGGGCTAACATTGTGGCCACTCCTAAAACAAGCAAGCTTTATAAAGGACCGCAAGAGTAGGAACGGATATTTTGTATATTTCAAAATAATCTATTTAAAAAATATAAAAACTGGAGTACAGGTTTTAGAAATTCATCCGGGATTTATTCTTTTAAACTTTGCCGGCCCGAGCTTTTAAGGATGGAGCGAGATCTAATTATACCTTACTCGGCCTGTTCATATTTTCTTATATAGAAAGTATTTCAAGTAACCGCATATTAAAAGTCGCCCCTATTTACAACATCCTTTGATGGAGTGTATGCGAGCCGAAGTTGTACGAAGTATTTTGATTGATAAATATAATATAAGTATAAAGGATGTTGGGACGATGCAATCTATTTTGTTCTAGTCGACATCCGAGGTAACTGTAACTTTGTTTTAATTAACTTACAAGTGTGAAAAATGTTATTTAGTGCATATTGTTTGTCACATTTGAAAATTATTAATAAAGATATAGAATTTATGTACCTATATGTTATGTAAGAAGTATGTGTTTTATAGGATGGGTGTGGCATAATCTTAAATAGATTTAAGACCCTTAAATAAATAAAATTAAAAAAAGAGTCGTCCCTGGGAGCCGGCGCATGAAGCGGCCACACCGTTCGTCTTATGGTATGGCCGGCCCTGTATAAACATTTCTAAATAATACAGATACGTAAACTTTCGTGAGCGGAATTCATACTAATTATATCGGGCAATCCGATATAACATACGTGTGTGTGAGTTTAAAAGCCGTTTTTTTTTAATTAGTATAATAAAGATACTAGTTATTCACTCCTAAGCTTTTGGATCATACAAAGACATCTCCCATATATAATGTAGGTAGAATCTAGCATTATCCCGGCTCAGTACCAGGGTCCGCTTAAAATACATAGAATTTGGCTGTAGGGACCGACTGCCGTCTGACGTCATCCCCGGAACTCTACAATTTCTACAGGCTTACGACTCTCTCAGTATCACTGTGTCATTAAGCGGTAACTACTGTTTTACGTGCCTTCCGAAACACGGAGGAGGTCGGATATTTGAAAACTAGCTTAAGAATGTGTCCTCCATCTATTACCCAGCCGCAGTAAGAACTTCTTAACCTAGCAATCACGTCAAATACGCTATTGATTAGATTACGTCCCGAATATCATATGCGAGCTAATAACGATTATATTAAAAGAATTTTCGAGTATTATTATGAATTTTTTTTTTGTTTCTAAGTATCGCTTTTGAAAATTTCAGAACGGATATTTATACATACATTTTTGTTAATTTAAGAAAGTAAGGAGAAAAGAAAGACCGTATTTAAAAAAAATGCTCAAAGTTAGTACTGTAATCCCCCAATAACACGGTATATTTATTCCGCGTTATAGGAAAACGCGTCGTAAGAGTATTTTCGTACAACGCGCTTATAAAACTCCGAATGCACATAATATAATATAAGTATATATATATATTATAATATTTAAAACATTGCTCATTATAATATACACTATAGAATAATATTATTCCGCATGCATATAATATAAATGCACTCTGTTATAGGGGGGTGAACATTTATTTATATATCTATTTATGTATTTTTGTGTGTCTGCCGCAATTTTTAAAACGCCTAATTGTGGCACATATTTTGCACGGATTATTATTATTAAGGTTTACCGAGTTGGAAATCAAAAAAATATCCACAAAAATAGATGAACTGTCCGTTGGTGTAAAGTTGTAATTACCAGTAAAAGCTTAAAGTACAAATATGAAACACCGAAAACCACTTAGGACGCCTATACTCATAAAATTAATTTAACACATACATACAATAGAAATTAGTAATACTTACATTCTATATATCGTGGAACTCCTTTTTCATCAGAACTATCAACACTGTCCGTTTTAGAGTTCGAATTGGGTTTAAACTTATGTAAGATACTTTCGAAACAGCGACGAAAACAACTCATATTGGTAATCGTTTTAATCAATTTACGCAGGAATTACAAAAAACACTTACATTACAGAAAAGTTAAAGAAAATATTTTTTTCTACTTTTCGAACATTAATTCTGTGATTCCACATCGCGTGTGGGGCTCTCGTCGCCCTCATCGCCTTCTTCACAATCTAATATTGAGTCAAACATATAAATATAAAGTCGAATAATGATGCAATAAATTGCGAGAATTACAAGAAATATTATGGTTACCATTAATAACGTCATGATACTTGCTGTGCCTAGAGCTGCGAGCGACTGACAGTTTCACTTCAGCCGTTCATATACGCTGTACGCCGACATGGACAAGCTTATTTATAATGACTTCACTGTTGCTGTTGGAAGGGGACACCACTAATGCCTCTATACCGATACACAGCTTTGTTTATCAAAAATATGTTGAAGTGAGGGATTACAGAAATATGGTTATCTCTTTCGCACGTTCTCTACGCGTATTCGCTATTGGTACGTTGCGATTTTAATTTGTTGTGTAGTTTATTTAAAACGATGAAAGCTCCGCCTACTAACAGTTCTCCTCATTCGGCCGTCTTCGTTCTCTCTGTACATGTACATGTGTTGACTAGTTGCGTTATTTCCGGCAATTGTAAAGGATAGGAAATAGATTTTTTTAATATGAACAAGATTAAATGACATTAAATTATTAGGTGTACAAATAAGTTTCCGCTGTTTCAAACAAGATGTTGCTACACGGTTTTTCGTTGCAATTCTCAGTTGATTACTTTCTTAAAATTAGGTTGTTTTATTTAAGAACAATATAACCTTAAATTATTTTGGACTGCGTATAAGTAACTTACATTTTTTTTCGTGGAAAATGTCTAAATTTGAGCCAAGTAAGCGTCATTTGCCGGAACTTTTAATTTACTTCTTTCATTTAAAAATATCGGTAGTGAGGCGCATCGATTGTTCGTAAAAGCATACAATGAGGCTGCTTTGAGTGAGAGAACGTGTCGTCAGTGGTTTCAAAGGTTTAAAGAGGGTGATTTTGACGTGGAAGACAAAGATCGTAGTGGAAGACCGAAGATTTAAGAGGATGTAGAATTGGAGGAGTTATTGGAGAAAGGTTCGTCTCAAACACAATAGGAACTTGCACTTACACTAGGAGTGACTCAGCAAGCAGTCTCACATCGTTTAAAATTGTTAGGAATGATTCATGAACAAGGAAATTGGGTTCCAAATGAATTCAAGCTGAGAGATATTGAACGCCGATTGTGCATGAGTGAAATGCTGCTAACCAGGCATAAAAAAAATGGTTTTTTACATCGAATCGTAATTGGTGATGAGAAATGGATACGTTATGATAATCCAAAAAAAAGAAAATCATGGGGCACGCATCAACCTCGACTGCTAAACCAAATATTTGCGAACTCATGTTGTGTATTTGGTGGGATCAGCTGGGTGTGGTATATTTGAGTTGCATAATCTTAGCGAAACAATTACTGGAACTATCTACCGATCTCAGTTGATGATTGAGCCAAACTCTAAAGGAAAAACGCCCTCAATACTACTCCTCCAGGCACGACAAGGTTATTCTTCTGCAGGGTAATGCTCGTCCGCATGTAGCGGTTCCGATTAAAAACGATTTGAAAACACTTGATTGGCAAGTGTTACCCCACCCGCCTTATTTGCCAGACATAACATCGTGCGATTATCATCGGTTCCTGTCAATAGCACATGCTCTGTCAGAGCAGCGATTCACATCATATGAAGGTACCAAAAATTGGATTGATTCATCATCATCATCATCATGATGGATCCGAATGCTACCTGAGAGATGGGAAAAAGAAGTTGCTAGTAATGGAGAATACTTTGACTAAACCTAAACTGCCATTCTATTACTATAAAAAAATATTTTTTCACAAAAAACGGCTAGAAGTTATTTGTACTCTTAATACTTGCATTAAAATTAGACTTTTAGACAATTAACGTTTCCTCATAGATAAGTCTCATATTGGTACTTATCGTATAATTAGTTTTCAAAAAAATCACCTAAACCATTTTTCAAACGTCCTAACAATTTACTAGATTCTGGAATATCAATCGGGCCGCGTAATTAAAATTCTTTTGACGCAAACAATACTCAAATTAGTAACACTACTACAATATATTATAGATTATTTTTCAATTCAAAGTGCTTTCTGAACTACAATCTTTTTGGGAATGGGCTCCAAAATCTGGAAAAACGTTACAATCGGCATCTTTCTTTTTTTTTCGTAACTCGTAGTTCGGTAGCATAACTTTTCAAATGAGTGGTAAAATTTAAAACATTAGACAATTAAATTGCTCCTAGGATCTATATAAATAATATTTTCAATTAAACTTTAACATAAGACATGCGCTTCAGTTAGGAAACGCAATAATTGTTTTATTGTAACAATTTCGGAGGCAATATGTAAGGCTGTGTAACCGAAGATTAAAGCGTTTGAGCGTACAGACGGATGCGTTTGACAGCCAGTGGATATGAAATTGCAAAATATATCACTTGTGTCATGCTACTGTCATCAGCAAGAATGTGAGCGTTAATTGACGCAGTAAAATTACGTTAGTTACTGTTATTGAAACGTACTATTCATAGCTTACTCGTATATAACTGTTACCCGTTATATATAAAGATATGATCTGTTATCCGATGAATTTGATTTGTTAAATATCAAAAAATTCGGGGAAAAGTTAACAAAAGATTAACTTTTTCCTAAAATAGATCTCAATCAAGGAGTCTTAGTGTAGCATTTTATAGTTTTATAAATAATTATTACTATTGTAATATTTTCTCAAATCGTTGACCAGTATTTGTCTGTCTATTTTCATAAATATTAAAGATAAAGTAGTTAAAGATAAAAATATATTTATGTCATAAATTGTAACTGATACATAAAAGGGCTTCCGCTGCGTGCGCTGCGTAAATGGTTAAAGGTACGCAAAAATCATGTACGATGGAATTGTTCCCCATTAAAAGTTCTAAATAAAAGTCTGCGACAGCATACGTCTATCTTTTAAGGCTGGCTCCCTATAACTTTTTTTATGCTAACCAAATTTGTTCTAAAATAATGCATTATTTGCGAACATGTTTTTATAAACATGATATGGATCTTTATCCAAAAATATTTTTTATAAACCCCTAAGTAATAAAAGTGGTCCACGCGGATGAAGTCGCGGGGTGCAGCTAGTTTAATATATAAAATTATTACGTCACAGCGTTCGTTGAGAATTTCCCGCGAAACGGCTTGAACGATTATTATGAAATTTTTGTGTAATTGATAGAATCAGGCGTTACTTTGCGGAAATCCATGACATGCATGAGAAGCTAAACTACTTTGCTTTAATCCAGGGGGAGGGGGGCACTTTGAGGGCGGATAGACGGACCGACAGAGCGTAATTATAAGGGTTCCTCGTTACTACGGAACCCTACAAAACAACATACGACGAAAAATGTAATTTTAAAGGGTGACAAAACTATTACTAAATTATTATAAGCTATTAGTAAATAATTTTTTACTAAATAAAATGTTAAAAGGCAATACGAAATTTTTAGAAACTCTCAACCAGTAGAATAGAAGAAACGGTAGATACTTTATAATGAAAAAGACAATTACTATAGTAGAAGTGCTTATAAAAACGCGGAGAAATCTTTAAATACCATTTTAAGAATATTGCGCGGACGGAAGAGTATGAAATTTGCCACAGTTATGGTTTATAGTTTATAGAGGATGGTGTGCGAAGGCTAATATTTTTATAAAATATGCATTATAAATATACAAAATTATTAATATAAAACCAATAACGATTATCGCAAAAATTTTTACAATCCATCTTTATTAGCGTTTTTGGGTAAAACTTTTTGATTTATTGTTACCAAAAAAAAAAAGATAATTTTTGTTTTTATTTCCGTCGATAGCAAATTTGTGACAGGCAGATGGACAGATATCGTTTATTGAAATGCAGAACTCCAATTATTTTTCTAAAATACTAGTTGTTTTCCGCGACTTTTTCTGCGTATAACGAAACTTGCCCTTAGGCTTTCTTAATCTGGCCCTACCGAAAAAAACTGTTTTTGGAGGATGTTTATTAACCATTTACTACGTCTTTGCCAAATTTTATCTTTGTGCATCACGCAGTTTTCGAGTTAGATGACTTTTCGCTTTTATATATACTAATTAGAGGTAGCGCCATGCTTGTAGCCGAATTGGTCCGGCGCGTCCGGGTACCAGTACCTCTTTCTCACATGACAATTTTAAAATCACAATATAAGTTTTACGATCAAAAAGGAATATCATATTACGTTAACGTTGTAAAGACAGTTAAACAATAACATGCACGATTAAAATTTTTGCAGTAGTAAAGTGATTAATTAATTTTGTCAAAAATTTATCGAATGATTTGCTTACAAGTGAGTAAAATATTAGTTTTAAATTTACTCAGTGAGTCTCCAAATATTTCAATATTATTATTGTGAGGTTGGTTGTAATAAAATCTTACTATTCTCTTTATCGAATAGAGGCCTAAATTTGTACGGGAAGATCGTAAGTTAAAAAGTATTAGGGTATTATTTTTATTAAGTTACCTTTAACACACCTAAAGACTCCTCGTCTTTTGGGTGTATTAAAGGTAACTTTTATGATGAGTTTAGGCGTATCCAGAATTCCATTAATAAGCTTATAAAGAAAGGCTCTATCCAAGAAAACCAATTTATTCCTGAAAAATGTATTGAGCTGTAGATTGTTAAAATATGCATTGGATGTGAGAAACGTGTTGTAAGTATAAATTTTACAAATAAATTGTACGGTATTATAATATTTAGTAACGTATGCCTTTAATTTTAGAGTATATTTAACATTTTCAACCGCCATTAAACATTTACTACATTGTAAAACTAGTGTAAGTTTTCGACTGTTTCTTAATATAATGCATTAAAATGATTTTATTGATGTTAGTCGGTCTTAAAACCAATAACCATAGAAGAGGGCCTTAGCACGAACATTCCCGTTAATTTAATCACTTTTACATTCGAAGCCGAAAGTCAAATGAATCATTAATACTGCCGTTTTGCACAATTTAGGTACTAAATATCGCTAGTACGAATGATATCAGAACACGTATTAAATCATCGACGTTACGGCCATGTTAGTTCTAATTGTACCGAATAATCTACACTTTATTTGACTTTGCTCGAAAGCAAATTCAACGTTGTTTGATTTCAGTTTAAGCTTTAAGTCAAATTAGTGATGTAATAAGCCATCAAAAGTATTCATTAGCTTCGTTTTGTACTACCATAACCTTTCCAAAAATTATCCTTAACCACATTTTCCCTTGTTTTATATATAAATTTAAACGCTTTCGCTTTTATATTATATAATAAAAAATGAAAAGTTTATAAGAAAATTATTATCAATAATTTTTAAGGTTGGATGGCTGAAAATGAAGTAAAGAGTGAAACATTTGAAGGACTCAAACGGTGTAGGAACATTTAAACATTTATGAAATGAATGTACTACAGATAGAATCTCTACTTCCTAGCGTTATCCCGGTTAAGTGCCAGGGTCCGCTTAGATTGCAGAGGATTTGGCTGTGGGGCGAGTCACTGCATACAGAAATAGAAGTAATACAACAGAAAGTCGTAAAAAATAAATGGAAAGCCAGCGTGTTAGTGTTAGCGTTAGCGCGAGCTAATTTTGTACAGCGCCATCTCGTTGCAAATATGTGTACTAATATTACAAATAGTTAAAGTTTGTGATTTTGAAAACTCTTTTATTGTTAGAAATTTATATTATATTTGAATACTATAGGCTACTTTATATTGTTGTATATATATGTTAATTGCACTTAGGCGAGGCCAAGGCGGGTGGCTAGTTTTCAATTAAGAGTGAATTAATCGTCGAAAAGCAAAATATCTTGTAAAGTTCTAACAATGGTCAAAGAACATCTAGGAACCACGAACCGTCTTCTTTAAAAGTTAGTTACTCCAACGGGAATTGTAACACAAACAAAAGCAATGAATATAAATCCAATCATGGCCGTCTAACCTTGGTTGTTTACCTAGTACCTAGTGAATTATACCGAGTTTTAAATAGACTAGTGCTTTCCCGTGATATCTACTCTTCTTTTACATATAAAGTACCATCTTTTCTAAATTACTCACTATCACCAAAGGTGTTAAGATGGCAAATTTCAAATTGTCATGAAAAATTTCAATAAAAGGAAACCACTTTCAGACTGTCAGAAGTGGACCAAATTGAGATGGCACCACATGTGGAGCACCAGCTTTCAAATAAGAAAGAATCATCAAAATCGGTTCATCCAATCGAAATTTGTGACTTAACAAAAAAGCGGTCGAATTGAGAACCTTAAAACTCTCACTTAGAACTCTTTTAAAGTTAGAACAGAGTACTATGAAATGGCACAGGTATTAGCCTGTGATGCAAAATGCTGTTAAAAAAAAACTCTTTTAAAGTCGGTTAAAAATAACCTCGTATAGAGAACTCTGTTCTTTTTGTTTATGTAATCTAGTGTAATCCCCCTTTGGCCTTATTTATGTTTTACTCTGTATAATTTTTGTGATCTACTTGTAACGCTGTTGGATTACCAATAAATCAATAAATAAATAAATAAACATTAATTGTAAACATCAATTAACTACTACTTGAGATTACGGGAAGAATGTCTAAATATGTACAGAACGCATGGACATACTAGCGTGGTCACACGACGATGGTCCGTTTTCCCTTTATACTTTAGTCTTAGCCTGTTTTGAACGGGCAAAATTATCTGGGCACCTATTTCACTCATTCGAATCGCTAATTTTTTTAATATGCATAGCTAAAAATAAATTGAAATAACTGAATTATAATTTAGTATTAATATAGCATTTAATTTGGACTGACAGCTGTCATTAAATCTTTTTTATAACTGACCAGTTTTCTTACGCTGGTCGACAATACCCCAACGGCGGTGGGGTTTGAACCGGGTACCTTGCGGATTTCAGTCCATACCTTATACCGTTGAGCTACTGAGGCTCTAAATTTAATAAAAGAAACACTAATTGTACGATGATCACGTGAGCCGGCACGAGGGCAACCGGCCGCAGGACGAGTGCCAGCGCCGCTTGCACTGCGTGGACTCCCCGTCCGAAAGCTCCGCGGTCGAAAGCGTCCGGGAACCTCCGTCGCCTAATTCTGAAAAATAAGATGCCAACATCACGAAAGACGTCCCACAGACACCTGCTCCAGGTCAAACAAACCATATTACCAACATTGCGAAGTCAAAGTCAAAATCCAATCGTTTCAAACACGGACAGAGTAATCATTGTATATTATACTGGTAGACTGGTTATGCTTGCGTTGATATTACTCAACGTTTTGAACATAAAATCAAACTACGAGCGGGGTGTGAGTTAACGAGCGAGGCACGTGTTAACGGATGGGGCACATGTTAACGAGCTGAGTCATTACTCCGTACTAATGGGGGGAACACACGTTAACCGAAATGGCATGAGTGGAAGTGGCGGATTATGCATTAACGGGTGAGGCATATGTTAACGGGCGAGACACAAGTTACAGGAGGTTCCCGTAAGGGTGGGTGCCGTATAAACAAGTGGAACGCATTTCAACCGGCATGGCTTGTGTTAACTGACGAATTCCGTATTGACTGGCACGTATTAACGAATAAGGTATATGTTAAT
This sequence comes from Charaxes varanes, assembly GCA_024363005.1. NCBI lineage: Eukaryota > Metazoa > Arthropoda > Insecta > Lepidoptera > Nymphalidae > Charaxes > Charaxes varanes. Next base: position 5,526,996 of record JANCMC010024009.1, on the reverse strand, counting down.
AAGCGAACCCCCTTATTAATGGGTTATACATGTGTTAAACGGAGAGGGCACATATTCTAAGACAGGTCCCGTATTACCGGTATTACGGGCAACAAGTCTACTACATACATGTCTAGAGGAGCATATTAAGCTATCGGGCACCTGTTAACAGGCAAAGCACGTGTTAACGAGCGGAGCACGTGTTAACGTTTGGAACACGCGGTCTATTTTGAACACTCACGCTACACACCTAACTCATAGAGCAAATACGCGCTCGAACTTGACCCGCTTTACGAAAATCATCGGAATCTGTAAAGTGTTTACAATATATTTACTGTTTCGTCACTTTTAACTTTGACAATATTATGACAGATTTTTCAATATGATTGCCAATGGGCAAGCGGTTCAATTGTTTCAAATCTATCTATCTAATAAGTGACTATCGGAAGCTTGCGAAAGAAGAAAAGTACTTTATATAAATCCGGAACAGAAATCTAGCGGAATACTGCATCCCTAAAACTACACCAAGACCATTTTTGAAAATGAACATCCTACGAAAAGGACCAAATTGACTCGTATTTATACTTGTAAAGAATTTCTATATAGATGGAATAAATATTAAACGTTACATTAAGATATGTTTCAGGAAAATGATTAAATTACAATAAAATGATCAAGGAAACAATGACATTTATACATATTATTCATGACAATAATAAATTGTTAATAATATTCATTTACACGATAGCCCCAAAGCAACTTGTGCATATTGTGTGGTTTTGAAATGAATCAAATGTGATTTAAGAACAAACATGACAATGTGACATTGTCGTCTGTCCCAAAACCCGTTTTATTCAAAGTGGTCAGAATAAGACTTATTCGCGTGCAAACGTTTAAAATTAAAAATTTACAGGTCTCGCTCCTTTTAAAAACGACGAAACTTTTTTTTTTAAGTATGTAGTCTTCTCTCCAAATTATTGTCACAATGTCTCACTGTCGCAAACTTCGCCCCTTTTAAATTCAATGAAATGAATATTTACAGTGTTTAATACTTCTAATAAATATCACTGATGGTATATATAATGCTACAAAACTGTCGCAAGTCTCCCTTGTCGTGAAGTCAATAAATTCATACAAGTACTACCTATTTTCCTCGACTTTGTCCGCTTAAAACTGGGAGTCTTTAGACCTCCTTAATCTGGTCCTATCGAAAAGTCCTTTTTTAGCGGATGTCTATTATCAATAAACTACTTCCCTGCCAAATCTCATCATAGTAAGTCCCACGGTTTTCTCGATTGCATATTGGATGACCTTTCGCTTTTATATACATATATAAGTAGATACATTTTCTCACAAAAAATATTTGTCTGAAATTCGGTTTACGGACTATAATTTTACATGACGCCGAACGATAGAGCCACGAGCGGCCTATCGGCCGCACTCCCACTTGCGCGATCAGCTCAGGCAGAACGTGACAATGAGTCATGCTTTTTCGTGCGTGCAGCGTTACACTGACCGTGTCGCAGGTCTCGCTCGGTGAAGAAGTGGTGCGCGGACGCGTAGTGGCGCTCCACGAGGTAGGGGATGACGGTGCAGCTGTGCAGCTCGTCCGAGCGCCGCGAGCGCGGGCCCACCGCCGCCTCGCCCACCCCCAGCGGCGGCCGCGAACGCACCCAGCTGTGGACATCGCCTCACTTGAACCGTACTGTATACATTTGGTAGAGGGCGAGTATGAAGAAGTAGAGGTACAGAATGAAGTAGAAGAGGTAAATTATAAAGAAGAAGTGAAGTATGAACAACAAGAGGTGTGTGGACTGAAGGAACTTAAGTCTTTCAATTCACAAAAAAGTGTTACTAGGAGTAACTCAATCATACACTTCCTTACCTCTTGAACAGAAGAGTACTGTTTTGATTTCCTTTCAACATGAGTTACAGAACCAGAAGTACCAGCCCCAGAGAAGATAGAAAAAAATAAAATTTACAAATCCATAGAAATATAAAAAGGAACTCACTCGTGTCTCCTTATCTCCTGTACAGAGGGCCGATCCTCTGGTTTCCTCTTCAGCATGTGTATGAGGAGCGTCACGAGCGCCGGCCCCAGAGACGAGGGCGGGGGCGCCGGCTCAGCCACGCTGATGGCCTCTAGCAGTCGATATACATTATCACCTTCGAAAGGGTACCGACCTGTCGTCATATTATATCTGTAAATAAGTCTCTATCTGAAAAACACATCCTTATTACATTTCATATAAGTACTGTTTCCCGGGACTTTGACCGGGTAAATTTGCGAAACCCTTAACCTTCCTCATTCTGGACGTTTCAAATTCTGTTCTTCTAAATATAAAGTACCTACTTGCCAAACTTCATCTTTATACGTCCTGCAGTTTTAGTGATTTCATGTTAGGTAACTTTTTGCTTTTATATATCCAAACAACAAGCAGACAGGCAGTACAAATGATGAACGACTGAAAGATACACTTACCCAGAAGCTTGAGTTTGAAGGTTTTAATTATTTTATACGAAACAATATATCTTTTACTTAAATTAAATTAGACTATATTAATCCATACATATATATATAAACGTTGAAGAAACTCTATCTGTTACATTTTCACGGCTAAATAGCTGAACCAATTTTGACGAATTATATTGATTGATAGATTGGATCTTGAGCATGAACATAGGCTACTTTGATCCCAAAATTTAAATTCGAAATAAGGGTTGAAAGTTTGTATGAAAGTCGAAGAAAACAACGCGAACACAGTCGCGGGTTGATGCTAGTTTTTTAAAAAATAAGGTGTATGCCAGAAAAGACTTGTTGTGATACTGGAACCAGACATATCTCAATGTATTTGTATATTTTTGTCCTTAAAGACTACAAAATTTTGCGAATCTACACAAAGTCCCCGGCCACACTACATGATCATTGAAATGATCATTCAAATGAAGCTATGCAGATTAGCGCGTTCAAGCAAACAAACTCTTCAGCTTTATATACATATTAAAATATAGAGCACAGGTATACTATGTAGTACTTTTCAGCCTAAGTCCTCACTCGCGCGAGAGTTTAAAAAACGTCGCGTTAAATATCGGCATTGGCGTTTTTTTAGCGTCGTTGATACGGAAATATAGCGTATAAATAGCGTTGATCGATACCCGTGACTTTGTTCGCGTGAATTCAATGATTTTGTTATATTTGAGGTATTTTTTGTGCGAAAACCTAATCATTTTTATAAAATTAGAGTAGTTCTTTTTATATTTATTTATATACAATTTTACTGTACGTGTGTATGTCACTGAACGTCTCCTAAACGGCTAGACCGATTTGAATCAACTTTTGGTACGCGTTTGGGGGGCGCCCTGGATAGCTTAGATACAAATCATTCCAGCAGATGGCGCTGCAGTCGGAACAACGCCTGTCGGGTCCGCTAGTTTATATATAAGAGGATAATATGCTATTTTTGAAAATGAATATGGAAAACCGCCTTGTTAATTCGTCATTTTGTGGTCGTTGGATTTTGAAATTGTTTTCTTGATAATGTGTTTTAATGGCCTTTGTATATGACTTACATTTGACTTTTAAAGAGATTTGATATTTCATATCATTTCGTCATAAAATTAGGAATTAAATCTTGTATTCATTATTTCAAACTTTATCATACGCAAATTATTATTTGCAGTATTTTTGACGTGTAAACGTTTTATAAGGCGATGAAAGAGTGCTGGTGGTTCGAAAAAAATCTTTAAAAAAAAACCAATTTTTTTTTAAAGATTTTTTTTATAATCAACCGTATTTTCAAAGCAAATCCCAAGTGCCAGTCAGGGATGATAAACAGTTCCCGGTAAAAGAAATTTCAGGGATTACAGTGCCGAATGTTTCTCATATCTTTCAACAATAAGTAGTATTCCCATAGGATCATGATTTTCTGTACGATTTATAAAAACACCTTGGCAAATAATGGATTATTTTAGAGCAAATTTGGTTAGCATAAAAAAGGTTATAGGGAGCAAACCTTAAAAGATAAACATATGCTGTCGCGGACTTTTATTTAGAACTTTTAAAGGGAAACAATTTTGTCAAACGTGATTTTTTCGAAACATAAACCGTTTACGCAGCGCACGCGGCGGAAACTCTCAAAAGGAAAAGAGAACCCCGATTTTGAAACATTCTTCATTAGTGCTCCGCTCCTATTGGTCTTAGCGTGACGATATATAGCCTATAGTCTTCCTCGATAAATGGATTATCTAACACTGAAAGAATTTTCAAAATCGGTCCAGTAGTTACTGAGATTGGCGTGTTCAAGTAAACAAACAAACTCTTCAGCTTTTTATGTATATTTAAAAGAAACTGTAGAAGTATAGATTCCCTTTCCATCTAGGCAAAAATCTTAAATGATATGAGACTACAATCAACGCATATTAATTAATTACAATTAAGCTGAAGTCAAACTTTTTTGAAAGTAAAATGTCTGTCAAAAACACCAAACTCAGATTCAAGGTTTTTACGACTTTAACCTTTTAATTTTCTATCTTGAATTCAACGTATGTTTCAAACCAGTCTATCTAAAAGTATTGATTGTTTAATGGAAAAATGTACAATACAACGTTGTGTTTTGATAGCAACATTGCTCTGGTATTCGCGTTAAAGTAGACAATGTACGCAAAGTTTTTGTTTTTGCCTTTTATAATTGTGATATTGATAAAATAAGTAAAGTCAGGATATCTTTAAGGCAAGATTGAATAGGTTCACTCTCGGCAAGCCTATTACACCCTAGACTACATCAACACTTAAGATCAGGTGTACTAGCAATAGAGCGCATGCCTATCTAGCAAGTAAAATTATGAAAGACATTTGACATTAAATACGTACTATAAATTTGTGAATGGGGTGAAACTACGTATAATATAAAGACATAGGGTCAAGGAACCCTAATAATATATACAAAACATCAAGAAATGAAAAGTCTGGACACCAATTTGGTATCAGGCTTTTCATCATTCAGCTAATACGTTTTTTGAACGTCATAATAAGCAGAGCATCGATTGGTTAAATAATATGGCCTAGTATAAGTTTTTAAGCGAATCCAAAATCTTATAACTCACTTACACTGCTGTAATAATTATCGAAAATACGTCTATCATATAAAATACATAGCATCAGTCATAAAATCTTTAAATATCGTTTTGATACAGTTGAGGTTAACGTATATTTTAGATTATTTTAAAACTCCTATATGATCACAGTCCATACTACATATTATTACATAAGACGTTATTATTTTAGTCGTTAAAAGTTGCTGGATGTTAAAGGTACGCTGTAAATCTTTCAGTAAGTCTATAAAGTAGGCCTTAACCTACCAAAAAAAGCCAATCACGTTAAAGATATTTAGATTTTCCTTTTATATTTGATCAGTTGCAATAATAAGATTAAAAATGACAGTTAGATTTAAAGATAATAAAAATATACATTACGTAAGTTATTATAGAACAATTTCAAATAGATTTAGGAAATATTTGTAATCCGGCCACACCTTTGTCGGTTAATAGATAGAATGATCTTTACAAACCTTGTAGCTACGAGCGTAGCTATGCTGCTACGAAACGACGTGAGACGTCTACAAGTGCTACGAAACTAGATTCAACACGCGATACGCCGACCTTGCTAACCTCTTATCAAGCTGTGTAAATTGGCAGCGATGATTGGAAGCGATATCTCTCCCTTGTAGTATTAATAACTAGCAGTGCGTTCAGCCTAAAAATGCACGCGCCCAATATACTCATATATTTAAAAATTATTTAGTATTTTTAAATAATCTCTCGACTTTTTCTTTATATCTTTACTTTTAATCCTTCCCTGGACTAATGATAATGAAACAAAACAAACAGAATTTAAATCCATCCGTACGATTGATTTATTTAGATTAAATTAAATTATCTATTTATTATTAGTTACGTCTCGCTCATCCATAAAAAAAGGTTACAAGTACTTTGAGGTAGGTCTAAAATTTCCGAAACAAACCAGTTTTAGGGTGGCCAGATGGATTCGAAATGATTTTCCTATCAAGACGCATTCTTCTTGACAGTTCTCAGTTCATAAGCTTATAAATGGGGCTAAAAGCTTCTGAATGCAGACGTAGATTCGCTCAATCTTACAAATAACAAAGCAGTCGGAATTTAACTTACCCCCCCCCCCCCTTCCAAAATACATAATTCAGGATAATGTATTTTTCAGACTGATCTTATAATCAAAATATTCTTTCTTTCTTTAAAAAAAAGTGACTTCAAACTTCTTTTTTTATAATGTTTATAATAGGTCTGGAACAAAATTATTAGTTTACTTATAACATTTCGATTTTACGTTATTCCGATTAAAATTGGGCCTCTTTCTTAAAAAATTCAGTCCCAATTAATATTCTATAACAATAATAGTTTCTTAGTGATTGAATCAAATATTCAGTAGATAAACTCCTAGAGTTCTACAACAATGATAAGAGAATCTACTCTAAGCCGTTTTCCACAACGAAACTTATTTTTATTAATTTTTGGTACCTTTTCTTATGCTAGGTAATGTTTATAATATATCATGTGCGTAATTAAACTTTCTGCACGCTTATAACGGTTTCATTTATTATTCTACTAGTATTATTTTTTTTATTTTATTTATTAGGTCACTTACATAGTGTTCATATTTAAAGTTAATTATAATTTTTTAATTATATAATGAATGACAATACTAAATTCTTCTTCTTACAAACACGTTGGCAAACACTCTTTCGTTGGCAACATTCGCAGCCCAGGAGATTAACTCCCGTGTTGGAGACAGCTAATAATAAATAAATGATTATAAAAGTTTACAAAACAAAAAACTATGAAAACAAACTAAAACAAAACAAGACAAAAATCCTAAAATTTAGAGTACTAAAATATATAGCTTAGAAAATTTCATTGTAATTTAAATATATTTATAAAGAACGCTGTCGGAGTCAAACAAGTCGAAGCTCCTGGAGATCAGATGAACGTTCACATCCATCCATCCATCCAACTCGCGTAATCTTGTCTGAGGCTATCATATATATAAGTAAATGTGGGTTCACGCTGCATCTTTTACGGCATGTATCATGGGGAGTGTTCCGAGGAATTGTTCGAAATAGTACCGGCGGCTGCATGCCACCACATCTCCTCAAAAATTGATATTCCGTCCTTATCACCTCGATTTACTAAAGGACATGTTCTAAAGGACATCAAAAGACATGTTCTAAAGGACAAAATCGTTTAATAGTATTTTTCTTATATGGTTGAAATAAGAAGATGTAAGTTGTATATCCTTTATTTTACAGTGATGATGCTGGTAAAAGGCTTTTCACACATGCGCTAAAAAAAGAAGAATAGAGAAGTAACACGGGTGGTATAAGATTCGATTTACAGCATTGCATAGATTTTTTCTTTTTTTTTATAAAATTTTGTACATATTTTCTAAGTCTATATATGTATATAAAGGCGAAAGTTCACCGGATTACGTAATCTCAAAAACCATAGGGATGTCAGTATACTTGGCCGCGTTCCGTTTTAAAGTGTAACCAGTATAGCAAACCAAAAAGGAACACCTTTACACTATACAAAATTGACGTCACAGCTTACAATGCTCGCAATGTATATCGGAACACCACTAAGTTTTTTTGTAGAAAGACATCTAAGGTCTTAGAGAATCGGCTAGGAATGTTATAGGCGGGAGCGTTGGTCGATACGCTCTATGTTTCGGAAGGCAGGAAAAATAGTGGATCCCAATTAAAGTTACTTAATGATATTAATTATGCCATTTAAGAGGCTTTCGAGAATGATGTCACATGACAATCGGTCGTTTTAACTCGCCCCAAAGCCACATCCTCAGCAATTTAAGCATATCCTACTATTAGACCGGGATAACTCAAGGAACAAGAAAAAAAAGAAGAATAGAAAATAATACATCTCTAACAAAATTTAAAATAAACTAAAACATAACAAATCCAAACTCACTTGTCAAAGAATTCTGACATATCTTTACAGCGATTTAAATTTGGAATTTTTCCCTGCACCATCTGAAAACATTGAAAGTATTCCTTAATGCTTCGGTCAAACTTTTAAGGGATAAACTGAAAACAACATTAATAAACATTGTTATTACCTTCTTTGTACCCTTATTGAGACCAACGGGTGTAGCTCTTATAACATAGTGTCGTAGATCTATTAGTTTGGTTGATGGATTGTAGTTCATCAATACACATCGCCTGATGTACTTTAATTTTACCTGAAAAATATTATTTCATATCAATGAAGCATATTTCAAATTGTGTCGAGTCATGTTACAGATTGATGACTACAAAGTACAAATTTGTGAAACAAGTGAACTCAAGTTTAAATTAGATTGAGTTAGTTAAGAGTGAAATTGAGATATTAAACATCAGTACATCATAAGATGGATAATACAAAAATATATGTAATAAATAAGGACAAAATAAAAATGACAGTTCTTCAGCCCACACCAATTTAAAAAAGAAAACATCAAAACATCCTAAGAGAGTATTTGTGGATTGGATTATTAAGAAAACTTATATTAATAGGCTAGTTGACTATTTTTCAGAAACTAGTTAACATGTGCCTTGCAGGCAACTAAACCTAAAATATAAATATTTCAGTGACACACAAACTTTCATCTGGTTACTATTGCGTTTTTATAAATCCACATAAATTTTAAGGCTAAAACGCCCTGACTATCATGGCGTCTTGTGTGACATAAGGATGTGCTAAACAAACATCTATACTTCAGTGTAATTGGAGCATACGTTAGCAACGACAACTTATTCGACAGTGACGTCACACGCTCAGATAGTTGTTGAAATCACGTGATTTATGTCTATAATTTAATTGATTTATATTTTCAAAATATTAAACAATTTAACATATTTTAGTAAGTTGATTTATGTAATACTTGAACCTCTGTCTACGATCTGGAAACAAAGTTGTTTAGGATTTATTTTAGTGGAAACTACCTTATGTGTAAAGTTGTCAAGCAATCCCTAAGAAAACTTAGGAAGTGTTTGACAAACTTACAATTATCCAAAGTTATTACTTAATTACAGGATAAAAAGATGTATGACAGTTGGAATACATTATTTTTTGAAATATTTCTGTTTATATAATATTTGTTTTAGCTCTGCATACATATAACAGGTATATTTACAGTGATATTATTTATTAAGATTTCATTTGTCAGTAATAGTTAATAATTATTTAATACTCACTGTAGTAATGTTGATAGTTGGAAACATGTTCTGGAACATAGTGGCCATCAGCTTCATGTGCATGCCTTCACCAGAGAAGCTGTTGAGCACAATCAGTGGGGCATTCTGAAAGGCTCGTGATATTACGTACTGCTTACGAAGAGAAGAGATCACATCCCTGGCCAAGCAATACTGAAATTTAATATTTTAGACCATTAAAAGATCATCAACGGTGGTATTCTCTAGTGAGGCTGATTTTTCATATATCCATCCTTCAAATTCTTATTTTAGAAAAAAGAATCAAAACTCTTTCTTTTTCATCAAAAATTTCTTTTTTTCAATGTTTTTAATTTTGACATGTGACATCATAAGCTTTTGACCCCTCCTACCATTGTCACACAATGTCATATTTTGGTAACCCCCTCCACCATTATGTGTGACATAATTTAGGGATGACCCCTAATCAAAAAATTATAAAAATGCATGCTAATATGTGATTTGTGCCATCACTGCTATTTATGTTATTAGCAAGTTGAAATATAAGATAAGAGAATACAAAATATTATATATATATCATTTTCCAAAAATCTTACATTATGTACACGGAATGTGAGTGTTGGTCCTCGGGGCAGTTTTGCAAGTCTCATGTATGTTCCCAACTCTGTCTCAGTAAACAATACCATGTGAGATACATGCAAGTATCCAGAAACAGATAAAAAGTCTTTTATTGTATTCTTCTTTCTCTCCTAAAACATTGACCATATAAATCATAAACTATATATGTAAAAACATAAGAGATAAAGTTTCTATGGTAGAAATAATACATATTTTATAACTTGTCATATGGGCAAAACACATTACTTTCAAACATTCAAAGTTTTAACAAGTTCATATAAATGTGCAAATACAATAGTAAGTCATAAAATATAATTAGTTCTCTAAGTCCCCCCCCCCCATATCCCCAAAACACTCCGTATGCTGAATTATTTAGACTTAGTAACTCGAACAAAATGTTATTTCCCTGTGTATGCATTTTAGTATATATTTATACTCAGAGGCTTAAATTTAAAATACCAGACTCTATAAGTCAAAGTTAGTAAAACATATTGACATCTTTGGAGTCCTTCTTCTACGCTGGCTGCTTCTCCGCACTCAGTTGCAGTAGGGCGACTATTGTACGTGAGTTCCCGAAGTTAAAGCAATTAAGTCAAAATGGAATGACCGGTATGTTTATCCTATTGTTTTGCCTAAGCCTTTATTTACAAACTTCTACAATTGTTCTTATTTACAACATTAACACTAGGTCCAGGTGCAGAGACTATTATTGTTTTATGACCATTATTGTTAAGTGGAAGAGTCAATAAGTCAAACTCTTTTAAACTTTCCTTGACATTCAAGATATTAAGAATTTACTATATCACCTATATTCATCAACCAAGTAATATTTTAGGTCTCTACATACTCTTATAATAGTTTCAATTCAACATAAGTTTATATTTGGGTTTCTTTAATAGTAGCCCAATGTCTCATATAAATATATATATTTTTCTACAAAATGATAGACTTTGCTTACTCATCAAAATAATAAGCTTAATACAAAAATACACGAGCTTCCCTGAGCATTTACATTTAATAAATTCAATAGTTATCATTTTTATATTAAAATTGGATTTTTTTTATAAGTCAAAAAATATTCAAAAAAGACTTGGATGGAATTATAACACTTACTTTGAGTTGGGATGCCGTAAACGGTTCCATAATCTTTCTAAAATCTTTTGTTAAGTCTATTAGATCTTTTGAACATTTACCTCGATGTATAACGAATGAATGTGGTGCTTTTACCAAATGTTCCGGCTCTAAAGATCCTTTGTTAGCGGCGTTTTTCTTAGCACATTTTCCTTTACGTTTTCCCATATTTTTTATTATAAAAACTACTTTAAACAAATATTTATAATTGCCATCCATAGTTATTAAACTGAAAAGAATGAGCTGCCACTAATGAGGGCCAACAAATAGTCTTTGAAAACAGAGCAATGACAGTCGCGTTGCTTTATTTATTCCACACATTGCTATGAGGAGGTTAGATAACGAATCGTGATTGTATTCGAAGTGATTCTGTATCACTTTTCTTAATTAATGAAACAGATTTCTCGTTAATTATTGTCGTGAAATCATCCAAAATTGTATTGATTGACATATTAACAACAACTATTATATTGATACTACCTTTTTTGGAGAATTAAATAGTCGTTAATAGTTATAATAAATTTAAACAATTACATAATTCCAAAACCAATCAAGTTTCCACTTATAACATAAACATGGAAAGAGAGAGAGAAGACAAACTAAGACTAAATAATAATAAAAAACATAATAAATGTATACGAGTATCTTTTTTACCTTTCCTTTAAATATTCGTATCATCTAGTATGACAGGCAGACTTCACTAAGGTGTTTAGTATTCATTTAGAGTGGACGAAGTTTTACCGAGTTCAGACCATGTAACTTTGGTTAATACTTAAACGTATATTTAATTAATTTTTTTTCAATTCCTAGGGCTGCGAACTTTCGTAATTAGTATAAACTTAAAAGAGTTAGTAATAATAAATCTTTATTGGAAACAGAGTTGCATCACAAATTAGAAAGTTACGTCTATATTTGATACAAGATACAAAAAAAGAGAGATTAACCGGAACAAACACAGACAAACAGACCGAAAAAAATGTTTTAGTTTGTGTTTTTGGTCTAGATATCCTATATACAATCATTTGCAAGTAGTAATAGAATTCAATTTTGACGTTATAGACACTTCAACTTTATTTATATGTATAGTTAACCAGGAAATTGGTTTGCCACGATAAGGTCGAATGTCGTTTGTTCGTCAATTAGTTAGAAGGCTCATTTTGGCTTGTTATGTTAATTTCTAACAATAACCTTTCTTCTGCCGTTAATCCTTGCCCTATCGCAAATTCTTATTTGACTGCCTACTTTGTATGAACTACATCCCTGCCGTATTTCATATTTATACGTCACGCGGTTTTCGAAATTTCGTGCTAGATGACCTTTCGCGTTTATATACATTATCTTATATCTTTTATATATATTCTATCTATATTATCTTATTATTAGATAATAAGATAATATAGATAGATAAAAATCTTAAATTATTAGCTATTGAAATGCAAACTAAAACTAATGAAAAAAACATATTTACAAACTATGTGAAATTTGCTATTTTGTTACTAAAACTTAAAACTGCTACTAATATAAGTAATATGCATAAAAACTACGTAGTTATTTACGCATCGTTTTTTTTTACTATTTGATTTTCATTATATTTACGTTTACGCATTTTAAACTTAACTTAATTTAAACCGCCGAATAAGCTGGTATACGTCTCGCTTCCACTATAGATTGGTTTTGTAACCGTTTTTAGTGGGTTTAGTTGTTAATTCAAAGTAGTTACTTGTTTGCTTTTATCAGATAGTATAAAGATAATTTCAAAAAGAAAGTAAAAAATTACTTTCTGACTAAAATTACTTTTAATAATAAACATTCCAGGTTTAGTTGTGTTCTTATATTCTTTTAGAATATAAAGACTATCATCACTCTCAACAATTAGACAAAAATAATGTTTAAATACAAAATCGTGGGCATCAGCAAGATTGGAGTTAAACTTGACCAATACTTTGGCCAACTTTACCGATATCGGTCTATCGAATACAAATACGTTCTCAGCAACAAATACTTCAATCCCAGCGCGTACACATAATTCGATTACAACGCATCAGATTTGTTCTATATCCGCACATTCGCCAATTGGCCAGACCGTTCGGCTAAAATTTATGTGGATTCATAAAAACGGAAAATTAACCAGGTGAAAGTTTGTTTTTCACTGAAATATTTATATTTGAGATTTAGTTAACAGCAAAGCATAATATTAACTAGTTTCTGAAAATTGGAAACTAGCCTATTTAATTGAAAATAATAGCAACAACGTATTTGCCGTCGAATTGATAAGAAGAAGAAATGGGGTAATGCCAATAAAGATATGCTAATAAAATTACTTTAATGTTAATTAACAATTTCGTTACATATTTCCAGTGCATAGAATGAACGCTAATGTCGGAGCCAGACATAGCTCAAAGTGTTTGCATATTTTTGTCCTTGAAGACTACAAAGTACTACAAAACTTTATGCAGCTTCACAAAGTCCCCGGCCACACTACATGATCATTGAAATAATCATTCAAAAACTATGTCTGACTCCGGCATAATTGCAATAAGCATACACTGAAAATCAGGGCCGAGTTTCCTGGTGATTTATCACAGGAACTCGGTACAAAGCCTGACGTGTATGCCCGTTCAGTCTAAGTAGACATACTTATTGTTATTTAAGGTATTAAGTTTAGTTATGTTAATTTAAATTAAGTTTGCAAACTTGGAGTGAACAAATAAATGTCTATGTCTATGTCTATATCTCAACTTATATACGAACCAATAATATTTAAGTTGGTTTAGTCTTTTTTTCAAATTCAAATAGCTTTATCTAATTCTTTCAAAGATTACATGCTCATTTTATTCACATTATATTACTACTAAAACCCAGACGCTTTGAATTTAATAATTTTCTCCGACGGCTTTTAAATTCTTGTGAAGAACCATACCTCTCTTTTTCTCTTATTAAAAGTCATCCTCGGACTTAAAGGAATATTTCTAAAAAAAGTTTGGTTTTAAAAGACTTCCAGACTTGCCAAGGTAGTTCATGTCCTGGCGGAAGATGCTCAGATGGCTTCACAAACGGAATTGGTAAAGGAACTTCCTGTCGCCAAAGGATGCACCTATTTTTATTATGCCCATATTTTTGAAGTATAAGACAATATAAATTGTCTATTGTTGTCATATGTTAATTTACTTCCAATAAAAGACCGATTACCACAAGATGTATACTTCTCTTCAAACTTTAGTTACACAATTATCACAACTAATTCCATCACTACCATAAAATAATGTTTCAAATTTATTTAATTGCGTGTAGAAATTGATTTTCTTTCTTCATACAAATATTTGCCTACTCAGAAAAACACCGAAGCATCATAAGAATGTCGAAATCGAAGCGAAACGTGCGTTGAGGCACATCGGAAAGTCAGTGTAGTGCTGTGCTTTGGTGGCGGATTCGGTGGTGTTGTACTCACGCCTTTTGTACTTCCTTTCTTGCTGTATGTTACTTTCTTATCTGTTAATTTCTTTTGTGGTGTACAATGAAGCGTATAAATAATAATAATTATTATCATTAACAGTTTAAAATTTTAATTTATGTTCAATATTTTATCACTCGCTATGAAAAATGTTGTGCTCTATTTAACGAATAAAAATAAATTAGCAAGAATTTTATATAATATACTCGTATAATAGAGAATTCATGTGGAAATTTTCTTCTTGCAAGACTGTATCCGTGATGTATGTATAATTTTTCAGAAATAAAAATTACCTCATCTCATTTCATCTTATCTTACTGTTATAACGATGAAGTATAAAGCTTTAGTTATTAATTTCTATTCTTAACCAAAATCTCTATGGTTTAACATTAAAAGCCTCTATAACACAATAATTATTTTATACTTCTATTTTGTTTACCACCGTGTAATGCAATGTCAGTTCAAAGTTGAATAAAACTTCGTAATAGCAAGAAAGACTTAGTAGTTTAAAACTGCTAAGCCAAGTTAGCACTACATTAGCGATTTTGAAACTTTATCGGGGCTGTCAGCGCGTTTTTGTTTTCGCGGCGGTAAAATTAAAAACTAATGCTTACTTTGATACAACTTTTAAACTATTTCGACAAAACAATTGTCGTTACAAAACTTAACATTTTTCACAAAAATTAAATTCAAATTCCCAAATTAGGGATATTAGTCCTGTGACGAAAGGATGAAGAAATATTGCCTTGAATTTTAGGTTTTTATTTAAAAAAGGTTATTGAGGTTTTGTCGTCGTCCAATTGCCATATAAAACGACCCTTAAATAGCTACAATAGACTTCGCATCAGTCGAAAGCCTTGCAGATAATAAGCAATATTGACGTGTACACTTTGCAATTTGCAGGGCCTGCTATGAGGAAGCAGCAACGGTGGGGCACTTACTGTGCGAGTGCGGTGGGCTTCTGCTACTGCTATACATTTTGAATTTTTAGTAAAAACTACTCTATTTTGTATTATTTTAAATTCAAAGAATAACGTTTTGATCTTCACTATAATTTCTTATTTTTAATTGTATTTTTGTAGATAATAATGTGCACAGAAGTTTGACATCTTGTAGTGTAATTAACATTGTGCCGTTCGATTTGATGTAAAATAAATAAATAATTATTGGCTATTTTTACATAACATGAGAATGTTCTTCTTCTTCTTCATAGTGTTATCCCGGTGTAGTAGTACCAGGGCCCGCTTAGATTGCAGAGGATTTGGCTTTGGGGCGAGTCAAGGTGACCGATTGCCATCTGACGTCATCCTCGGAACCACCACGATCTCTACAACCTTATATGTAATTTATCAGGTCCAAAATGTAATAAATATTGCTATTGTATGTATTGTATGTAATGTAATAAATATTGTAAATTTTTATCACTTAATAGTGATAAAAATTTACGGAAGATCCGGCAAGTATATAACTGCTTTTTGGATTTGGATAAATGTATATATATTTAAACTAAGAATATCCAGGCTGGTGTGTAAGGTTTTGGGTATGACTCCAGTTGTTGAAACTACTATAGGTATGGTTTTAACTACGTCAACTTTCCTCTGAGTTTTAAGTTCTTTGCTAAATCTGTATTATTATTATTATTAATGGTTCTAAAATTATTTACCTTTATAGAATACTCACCTGTTTTGACTAGTTTGAATGTGACTTGTTGTTGGTTTTTCAGTTGCTCATTATGCGCTGGATGCGTCAGCTCTCGCAGAGCCATCTCCAAGGGCGGCTGCTGCATGCTGCTGGGGCGCGCCGGCGATGGCGCCTTCGCCCGACTCAACTTACGAAAGAAGCTAACTTTCTTCGGCTTCGAGTTTGTTCCTGGCGAGAGAAAGAATCGAATGATACGGATGAGGTATGGATAAAAAGAAACAAAATATTAAAACCGTTACGCAAAACAAAACTCAATGGCTATGACTAAGTAAAGCTGTGGTTATAGTTTGCGATCACCATGCGATGGTCACGCGGCGTGATTGATTAGTCGATGAGCACGCCGCAAACGCCAAACCCAAACGTGTACTCAAAAAACCTTCGAAAGATGATCGCTGAGTCGGAGGCGTCGACGGGCAGGAAAAAACCGTGCTAACTATTAGCCTTTCATAGGAGTTCATAGTTTTCGTGTCTGTGTTGTTTTGTGGATAGTGTGGGGTGATCCTTATAAAATAAAAATAAGTTTGGGATACCCGAGCCGCCATATTTTAATTAAGATTTGACAGTGGATACATTAACATGCTATAGAGACCCGCCTCAATTGATTCTTCGATGATTAAAACTCTCTTACCGACTTCCGAAAATAAGGGGTTCTTTAATTGATTGAATTTACACAATAATCAATTAAATTTTTTATGTTGTATATGTAAGTTTTTTGGTTTGCATACAGTGAGTGGTACAGAAAGGACATTGAGTTTCTATAATTTAACGGTTACTAGGGAGTTATATTGTGAAAATCCGTAACAAGTGGGAAAAGAGTTAAATTAATCTGCATAAATCCTGTGGTGAGTTTGCTGGCAAGATTCCATTCGATAGGCGGAAGAGGGAGGCATTTTTTACTGTAATTTTTATTTTACTTTATTTTTTATTTCTGTTGATATTAATTACAACTTTAATTTTTATTTAATTGTGACTGTTATATACTACAATAGTATTTTGATATTTTAAAAGTTTATTTTGATATAGTTTTGTTTAGAATTAATATAAAGTTTACATGGCCAGCTTGTAAGCGGAATTTAGACGTACTTTTAAGCTGTAAGACCTTGTGTAATCCAAGTTCGCAATAAAGAAATTTGCTTTGAATAATTGCGTTACTTGGTAGAGACCTAGTGTGGACAGTTATAGGCTGTTGATAATACATAATTCTGTATATAACACTTATTTTCATTTACAATATGTTTATTTATTTTTTCAATTAAATTTTACTTAATATATATTTACGCCAATCGTGCGCAATTACTAACAAACAAACTTACCTCCGAGTTGTCACCAAGTAATTCCTGAATAGCGTGACAATAAGTTACGGAGTTAACAATCGGACATTCCTCCAGACCTGAGCATTCGAATAAAAGGAACAATTAAAGCCCAATATCAAAGCCTTGTCGCCGATTCTTCGGATTACAGAAAAGGATGGAATACAAATTCCTGGATTCCAGGTAACCATATATCTTTAACCATATGGTTTTGCATAATAAATAAATATTAAATACAAGGCATTGCAAAAAATTGTGTATATTTAACAAGAGACAATTGTACAACATTGCGTAATAGCAATTAATAATCCTTTTGAAGTAAAAGTTCTTTACGCACGCTTGACTTGGGGAAAGCTGGCGAATGAGTGACGAGAGCGTTACGAAAAGTGTGATCGGGCGAGACCAACGGGAGTTTTAAAGTTCAATCATAATTAGGTGGAGATGCTAAAGAAGTTTTTTCTCCTTTTCACAGCTTTTTATCCTTATATTCTATCTTTTATTTCTTTTTGTTCGGTTTGTGAGAGTTTCCTTCGTAAGGCCAGCAACGCGTCTGCGTGCCTCCTAGTGATGCAGATGTCCATGGGCGTCGGCCGTAACTTAAATGAACCGACTCCCCGTTTGCCTTTTTTAATATAAAAAATGAATTTTGCTGTCTAGTCCAATATCTCCAAGAACAGTCACATAAGTTTGCGTATAGTGTTAGTACAATACTTATGAATGTTCAAAACTTTAATTACAATATTAATTTTCATCAAGTTATATTTAAGACATCCCACGTCACAACTGCTATGCTTTTGGGTGGCAAGCATAAGACTCTACCTCCTTCTGGGGGTACTCAATTATGACGTTTATACCCGAGAAATTCGGATGACACCGGTGAGAATATCCTGTAAGAGTGTATCATTATAATTCATTTGCTCGTCTTAAAACCGGATATTTATGTGCGTCCGTCACCGCATCCGACGCGAGAAAGGCATACAAAATACGGCCGTTAGCCTTAAAATAATACTAGTGTTATTCTTTGTAGAAATCTTCAGCACACTAGCAAACCACGAGTTAACAAGTACTAAGCATCGCCTGGTGCAGTCGAAGTTTGTTCACAACTCTTTACATTTGCGTACTATATGCACATTTAAAGTTATGTACAAAATTTTTATTCTTTGTTCAGAGACATTGTAATATTTGACACCTAATATTTTTGGCATTGTCATTTTACGCTAAGTTACGCTTTGACATAATCTTACTGTAAAAGGTATACATGTGTGTGTAAATCATTTAAAAAATCATCATTTTTAATAAAAATGCATTCGCGCTTCTTTCTCTGCATATATTATAATTTTAGCAAATTTCATCCTCCTCCATCCGCGATTTTCATAAAATTGTACCGAAAATTTTCGCTTCACCTATTAATATACAGATTTATATGTTGTGTTCCGCGGAGGCAGTCTGTGGAGGAGTCGTGCAGTTCTCATATCGAAAGCTCACGAGCTCACTTCTCACACATTATGACATTTCATCAAAATCGGTCTTGTCGTTTATAAGGATTTCTAGGAGAGAACGCAGAAACACTATTAAATTTTTTTTAATATATAGTTAAAAGGGCCTAGGCTGTTACAGTGTCTTTTTATACGCACGCGCACTTTATTCATTGGTATAAGCGGTCATGCAAAACAGCTATCAATTTCCGTTACTCATATTAGTGTCACATATTTTGGTCTCTGTCTCTCAATACATGAAGATGGACAAGAAGAGTGACTGCTTTTTTATTGGAATTAAAGTCAATGAAAAGAAGGCTTCTTTTAAAGGTTTTCGAACTCTCGACTCTCATTCTTTTTCTCCTTCTTTTCCCGGTCCAACATCACATACCGCTTAAATTGCTGATAATTTGGCTGAGGGGCGAATTAAAATAACCGAATGCCGTCTGACGTCATCCCCGGAACCCTGACAATCTGTACGATCTCGCGACTACTTACGGCAGATATAAACCGGGACCCATTATTTTACGTGCTTCCTGAAACACGGTGGAGGGAGCGGATATCCACTTAGAACGAATGTAAGGCCAGATTAAGGAGGCCTAAGGGTTCTTGAACTCAGAACACTTAAGATTTATTAGAATTGATTCATTTTTTGCCGCCAGTATTAGAGCGAAAATTAATTATATATAAGGAATTCATTTAAAATATATAAATGTCTTTAAAATGACATTCAAATTATTTATTATCTTGATTTCGTGAACTAACCAAGCGATAATATTAAAAACTAGCTGTTTGGACAGATATTACTTTGGGTTCGTGTATGTCTGTGTCTTAAATTTTTATATTTTTTCTCTTTATTAAAATTTTCCGTATACGTGATATATGAAAAAGGAATTAGCCTTATTAGCGAAGGAAATACTTTTTAACAACAACAAATTTTTTCTTACACTAAATAAAATAATATCCTTCCGACGCATCAAAAATGTTAAAACAGGACACTAATCTTAGTCTGTATGTACTTACCTTAATCAATAAGTGCCATACTAAAGGAATAGAGCCGGAGCGGGATCATCGTTTCCATTTGTTGTGTACTACCTATGTTGTTTCACAGTTTCTAAAATAAAATAAATAAATAAATATAGATTTTAAACGCAATAATACAAACAAAAGAAGATCAAATACAAAAAGACTCTGTGATGATAATGAACAGTCGACCAAGAAAGTGCTTTACCATTTTGGATAATAGTTCCTATTTAAAGAAAATTTTGTTTTGTTATTGTTAGAAATTAACGTGATAATGACAAACAAAAATAAGCCTTTTAACTAATTGTGGTGCAAACGACATTCCCTTACGTTACCTTAGCGTGGCAAACCAATTTCTCGGTCGACTATACCGCTCCACCCAAGGATGAAGAGGTCCCCGCTGGGTTTTAGAGGTATTCTGGTATTAAGCTGGCGAGTCCCACACTCCTGGTCTCCGGACCGAGGCACGTAAACGCATATCCCAGCGAAATAATATGGTAAAGTCAATTTACTTTAATTTCCTTTTATGGCATATTCTAATAAAGTCTATCAGATTTTTTAAATAAGTTTTAGCGTTGTGTCAGTGTAATTAAAAAATACATATTTTATTCAGCCAGAGACACGCAATTAATTTTTGTACGCGAAATATTAACTTTTTTTGATTAAATATATTTAAACATATATACAACTGGTGTACGAAAATAAAAAAATGCTTTCAGTTGATATACAATACAATAAGTTTGGTTTCTTTAATACGCAAAGTATTAAGAAAACAAAGCTTTTTATCTTTTTCTTTAATGTTAGAGAAGTATGGTTACCATTTTATTCAATGGGTGCGTCGATATAATACTATGTATTCTATGTATTGACATTAAAAATGTACCAAATTATTTGTTCAGCTTTTCAACAATATAATAATTATAGCGGATGCTTTTAGCGGGGTTGCAGCATTACACCGATTTTCCCTCGTATTCATTCGCGGATTAAAGCAAAGTAGTTTAGTTTCTCATGCTTTTTTGAATTCCCAAAGGTTAAAATAATTTTTTATCTCCTGGTTCGCGTAAACAAAAGGTATTCTGGACAGTATTATTCTTAATAAAATTTAATTAAATTTATTAGCTTTACTTTTGTCATCAAATTACGTTATGATTTAATTTAGAAATAAATTAAATTTCCACCATTTACCATCCTCAAGAGTTCGTTTGTGTTATATCTAGGGAGAAATATATGTATACGATTTTATAAAAGAAACCAATCGCATAAGAAAAATCAACTAAACAGCCAATATCGTATATATTGCAAACGCCGTAACTTCCAATTTTGCAGAGCTGAGAATAAGTTGAAATTTGCCTCGAAGCCAGATTAGGCTGGCTTTAGCCGGTTGATCGATCTGCAACAGATACATTGTGTATCTTTAATAAGTATTAAAAAAGTTCTTGTCACAAGTCGTAGGAATATTGCAAAATAGCAAAAAATTCGTACGAAATATAAGTCTACAACTATAAATATGAACCATGGAATAAACGTAATGTACTAAAAAACCACGAAAACACTTTTCCTAATTTTTTCTTGTGACAGAGTAAGTTTTTCAATGCTTTTTTTTTTTCAAAATATTTTGCTTCCTCGCAAAAAAAATGCAAGAAATTTTACACATACATTATTATTAAACACACTTTAGTTTTGCTCAATTTTTTTTTAGGTTAATCTCTCCAAATCATGATGTAGAATTATGTTACTCTATATTCTAAATATGTTGACAAACATTGTCTTAATATTAATTGCACAGAATCAGAGATATATAAACAAAAATTTGCACACACACACAAAAATTGATAATTTTAAATGTTGCGTTTAAGTGTTTAATTAATTAATAAACGCAAATGAATTATCTCTTCTGATGATTTTTGTAACGGTCAATTTTAATCACTTAAGAATCACAAAATGACATCATTGAAAAAAATAATAACAATACAGAGTCCTGTTTCTTACCGTGAAATGAAAAAAAGATGCAACATTTATTACCCAAAATGTATTTGTTAATCCCTTCTTGATCTGTGTTGTGTAAATATATAATCTATACAAATATATATAGCTGAAGAGTTTGTTTATTTGTTTGCTTGAACGAGCTACTCTCAGAAACTACTGGTCCAATTTGAAAAATTATTTCAGTGCAGTGCATAGCCCATTTATCGAGGAAGGCTACATGCTATTTTTTTTTTTTTATGTCACAAGCGGGCAAACGAGCAGGCAGCAGGCACCGAAGTGCCTACCGGCACCCATGGACATCTGCTAGGATATTTCCGTACCTACTTCTAGCACTAGGACTTCTTATCTAATATAGGAGTCAGGAGTACCAAAAAATATTTACCGTATTTAGAAGTCTTTTGGCATTGGACCCTTAAGGAAACATACTTTAAATTTAATTTAAAGAGGAAATATTAGTATTATTAAAGGTTTTAAATAAGTAAAATGTAGTTATATTATATAATAAAAGCTGCGGCCCATGCAAAATCAAGAAGTAGGGCAATGTGTTTGCAACAGATTGATTTATTAATTAATACTGCACCCTTTTTAATTAAATAAAGAGTAGAGATATGTAGCTCAGATATAACCGTGTATCAAATGCAACATAGTTTCAAACATTTACTAACATACAACATTATATAATATTAATACTTATAATAAAAAGTGAATATCAAACATTAAAACTATTATGACCTGTAACAATAAAAACTGTTTAAAGTATACATGTACATCGGAATTGGTGTATGTCGGTATATGATAGGATAATGAATTATAAACTAAACGGTTTCTCACATTTATTTTAATCTTGAACTTTATTAATATATAATGCTAAAGAGTTTGTTTATTTGTTTGTTTGATTGTTTGCTTTAGCGCGCTAATCTCAGAAACCAATAGTCCCATTTGGAAAATCATTTCAGTGTTAGATAGCCCGTTTATCGAGGACAGCTATATAGCATCAGGCTAAAATTGAATCTAATTTTTTAACCTAATTTTAGGCAGACGAAGTCGCGGGTACTGCTATTAATATATGAAGCTGAAGAGTTTGTTTGAATTTTTGCTTAAACGTGCTAATCTCAGGAACTAATGCTCCAATTTGGAAAATCATTTCAGTGTTAGATAGCCCGTTTATCGAGGAAGGCTATAGGCTATATCATCATACTAAAGATTGATATTTCTACGAGATATCGAGAATTTCATTAGTATTAGATTTCCGTTGCTTAAAAGGAAAAAAAGGAACAATTACAGGATAGCTTCGATTCGATTTATGTCCTACTAGTTGTTACCCACGATTTCGTTCGCGTAAAATTAGGTAAAATTTTTTAGCGTGATGAAATTTAGCCCATAGCCTTCCTCGATCAAAGAGCTATACAACACTGAAAGCATTTTAAAAATCGGACCAGCGTCTCTTGAAGTTAGCTTGTTCTAGCAAACAAACAAACAGCTTATTAGTATAGATATCCCGTAAATAATATGGTATCGGCGTGAAGTGGCGGCAATGCTGTCACGTTTAGTGATGGTGTTGTTGTCGCGTCGTTTCACTTCCCGGTGGCCTAAAAACTCGTCATTCAGGGCCGGCAGCGCATCTGCTGGCCTTCTGGTCGTGCAGATGTCCATCGCTTCACAACTTAACATGTCATTACAACACACTGTAACTCATTGTTTTTCAGAAAATCATAGCGCATCGCATCGCTCTGCATTCACACCTTGAATTGGGAACCTTTCCTAAACAGAGGCTGCAAACGCCATCAACTGCGCTGCCACTCGTCTTGTTCCTCTTATTCCGCTCGTCAGATCCCGTTGTCGAGATTTCAATTTAAACTCATTAAAATCGATTCACCTTTTTTAACCGCTGAATCATTTTCTCGAAACTGTCAACGCGGGCCGTGTTCCACGTAACAGATTAAAAAGAAACAAAAATCCGCCAAGTGGTGACGACATTTTCGTTTACAGTGTTCTGTATACGGTTTAAAAAACTTGTCGTTTAAACTGGTTTTTTTATAATATTAAATTCTTTCCCATTCTCGGAGCTGTTAATTTAGAAAATGTTTATAAATTGTTATGAAATCTGGGGGGGGGCGCGGGGGGGGGGGGGGGGGGGGGGGGGGGGGCGAGGGGTTAGACAGAGGGTCTCTCCCGGTAAGGGACCTTCTTAAGAGGACCTCGTCGAACGCAGGGCTGAAATGTAAGCGATGTCAAGCGTATTTTTTAATTATGGTGCTCACTGAGATTTTATTCCAATAAAAAAAAAAATATACCATACTTTGTATTGGTTTATTGTTAGTAAATTAAGTTTTTAGTGTTCCGTACCTCCGAAGGAAAAATGTCTGTCGGTCAAGACACTTTTTCTTAGGAACACGTAGAGAAAAAATATCTTAAAACTTTAAATTTATTATTACCTCAGTGTCTGTTTGTTTATCCGTCTGTCTGTCGGTCAAGACCCTTTTTTTGGAGACGAGTATAGGTATATAGTTGAAAATAATAACAAATCATGAGGTCTATCATCTCTTAAAGATGTGTAAAAGTCAACCCTCTAAATATTGCGGATACTTAGAGGGTTAACTCACATAGGGTACATCTCGTTGACCTAGAATCATACAATTTGGATATATCCTACCTATGGAATGTGTATATCTTGAAGTACAACTATAGGATCAAATCCGAAAACCGTAAATTTGTAGTTACATCACAAAAAATGCGGTGACTGTCAAATTAAAAAAAAAATCTTATGAAAATTATAAGTCTTAAAACAACTTGGTAAAGTATCATGTTGTACGGAACCCATAGTGCGCGAGTCTAACTCGCAGTTGCTCGGTTTATTGTTTTTAATTATAATTGCGCGTTGATCAAACAAATCCGTGACAAAGGCGATCACGTACAGCTATGCCGTAAACGCGCCATGGCTTTGTTGGTTAAAACAAGTTGTTTATTTTTATTTTACGCACTACGGTCACAGTCCATCAACGAAGTTCGTAAAAAACTGTATTGGTTAACACTTTACAGAACCCACACTTCTTCAATTTAAAACGTCATCAAAGATTTAGTAGAAGTTAGTCCTAAAAGCCAGGAACAACTGACTTTCAAGCTTTAATAGTGGAGTGGAATTAGAAGAAGAAAAAATGGCATAATAAGATTTATCTTCGGAGGTTGTCTCGCCCGACTGGGTAAATATCTTCATCCAACGGAAAACATCGGCCATAAATTTCCAGTCTTATATACATTAGTGAGTAATGAAGATAGCAGTTTGCTTATTGCTAAAATTGGACGTACTGGAACGTATGCCTTGTAGTTTGTTTTCCTTTTATTCTTCCTTTACGATAGTAGATAGGGGTTTTCGAGAATTACTTTAGTATGGGGAACCAGCATTTTTAATTAGAATGATTGATTCGCCTCTTAGTAGCTTAGTACCTTTATAGCTAACCAAATACTTGCTGAAGACTCCGCTGGGCGTTGACATGGTCAAGATGAATGCTTAAATAATACGCAGATAGGTGTGTGGATGAACTACACACAGAAAGCTCTAGATACCCTACCAGTGCAATACAATAATGGTTTCAGGACGCTGTTGGGATTATAGCAAGTTATAATGATTATAACTGATAGAACCAGGCGTTACTTTGCGGAAACTCATGACATGCATGAAAAACTAAACTACTTTGCTTAAATCCGCTAATGAATACGAGGGAAAATCATCTTTGTTCATTTTATTTACTAACACATGGACCGATGATGTCTGATAAATGAAGAAATTTGAATTTGATACCTAATTAGGATGGTAAAAATAATATTAGACGCACCTCAAAACATTTCTAATATTCTTAAAGAAAAATGGGTACGAAAATCTTCGGAATTGTGAGCTATTTTTGCCAGTTGGTTGAAATAGTACGCAAGCCTTCAGGGACCAAACGGGAGTTCGCGAGCAATTCATTTTATATTGATAAGGATTCGTTACACTTCTTTGGTACTCAATGATATAAATAGACAACCCAAGATATAAGAATTTTCTTTATGTGTACTGAATTTTTGGCGACTAAATTCTACCAATTTTTTTAAATATAAATTCTGTTTGTGCTAGACCTTTTCGAAAAAAAAAATTACAGCAAATGATTTAATACAAAGTATGTTTTTTTGTCATTTTCCTAGACTTTTTTTTACATTAAAAAGTATAGACAACAAGAGATGAGAATAATATTATGTGCATACCTTGATAATCATTATATGGTATGCACATAATATTATTCTCATCTCTTATTATGAATATGAAGCCGCTTCCCGTCCTTGTAGGCGTAGATTTTTTAAGCCACATAACGGATTTTAATGCGGTTTTTAGCAGTAAACAGAGTTAATTAAGGAGAGGGTTCATGTCTAAATATTATAGAAGAATAAAGCCAAGAGTATTTATTATTTGTGACGTGCTGTCGTAAAAAACGTACTTTGTGGACTGGCTACAACTTACGAAATAGATCAAAATAATGTGTTAAGGAATTAGATCTATAAAAAAATCAGTTTGCATATGCCCATCTTCTAAGTATAACCCACAGTAACCATTTTTGTCTTTTCCATATTACAAAAAATAATGAATTATTTACGAAGCCATTTTATACAATGCCGTATTAATCCTTATTCAATTAAATTCGCTAGATACGTTGTATATTTTATGCAGATGAAAATTGCCCTTTACAACATGTCATTGAAATGGAAACCTTAGACGATATGAGAGATTTAAGGCGCGAAATCCTATTAAATATCGTTATAGCGGCTAGTCGGCGAGGTAAGCGGCCAATAGATGGCGCTAAGTTTTGATATTCAGTGATAAGAGTAAGTTAACATAAATTCGAGATAGCGCCACGTTTGCATTCCTTTTGATCTGTAACCGTATTAGGCCGGCGCGGCGCGTCCGAATACCAGTACCTCTTTCTCACATAAGATCGGCGTGAAATGGCGGCAATGCTGTCACGTGAAGTGATGGTTTTGTTGTCGCGTTTCGTTCGGTTTGGGAGACTTCCCGGTGGCCTAAACTCGTCGTTAAACGCCGGCAACGCATCTGCTTGCCTCCTGGTTGTGTAGATGTCCAAGGATGTCAGTAGGCATTTAGCTGCCTGCTCGTTTGCCCCTTGTAGTATTAAAAAATAAAATCGGGCAGGTCGACATCTGCCACATCCGCTAGTACATAATAATCATGAATTATAATAAAGTAACGTCACTTAATTAAAAGAAGGTACGGACCTTGATCCAAAATTCAGTGAGCTCGTGATTATTATACAAATATTTATTAACTAACAATAATTTGTGAAATTAATAAAAAAAAGAGATTACGTTATTTTAACTTCATTTTAAAGAGGCATCTTTCGTAAAATTCGCAGTTTTTACAGTTCGTTTAGAAACTAAATAATGGCAATTATCGCTATACAATTATTTAAATTAAGTTTTATAAATAGTTCAGTGGGTATTGCATTGAAATTTATTATAGACTTTAGGTAATTTTGTGATTGTGCTGCAATAAAAGACGACAAAGGGATCAATTACTGATCATAGATAATAGTTTCACTTCCATCTTTTAAAATATAGCTGGAAAAGCCTCATATTTATGAAGATTGAAATCATCATGTTTAATCGTTACCTTCTTCTTAGCGTTATCCCGGTTATAATACCTGGGTCCGCTTAGATTGTAGATGTCCTGGCTTTGGGGCGAGTTGAGATAACCGATTGCCACCTGACGTCATCCTCAGAACCCCCCGATTTCTACAACCAGGCATCTTATATCTTAATCATTATTAACTAATTTATTTATTAATTATATGCTAAATATTTGTCACTATATTAAAGGACTTTACTACTAGGTCTTATTCGTTATTCTCTTAGTTGATCAAGAGTCCACTGTCTCTTAAAAGAAACAAGCTTGCTTAAAGAAAAAATTAGAAGTAATCTGTTAGAAGAGATCTAATTTTACTAATCAAGAAAACTTCTTCAAATTATTCTTAAAGTTCCTTCTTATATATTAATATTTCGTTAATTAACATTTTTAATGTAATTAAGCGAATGACACATTTGTCTAAATTGTCTTTTAATTTAATTGAAATCACAAAGAAAATTAAAATTGGTCTATTATAGGTAAATTAATACCACTATGAAAATTTCATTGTAAATATTTTATACTATTTTATTAGGGGAGAACAGTAAAGTCAAAGAAGGGTCATGTTAGGTCATTGTGGTTGAGTTATCGATTATTCATTTGCTTGAAGATTTCATTTACTCTTATGAATAGACTCAAATTATCTAATTAGTCTCACTTAAACTGAGAAACGGCTGAAGCACCTTATTTTGACACGTTGGGCAATTTTTGAGATGGAATAAAAAATATAATTGAAGTAGCGTCATCGTCACCGAACGCTATTTTGCCCGCTTAGTTATAAACTGACTGATTACGTTTTAGGTCTAAAGTGAGTTCATGGTATAGACAGCTTCGTTTCAAAGTACTCCATCAGCGAATGAAAGAATTATTTCAATAGCTCCATCCAATACTGAGATACAGCTATTTTTGTCTTTTTAACAAAAAACTTATTTTAGTGAAAAAGACAAAAAAATAATACAATATCGTTAATGACTTTACTAACTATTATTAAACTACATAATTTGTTACTATAATGCCGTTTTTATCGAATTATAAGCGTAATAAGTGGTTTTTAGCGAATTCTCAAAAAATCAGCTTTTTTGAGTTAGGTCAGTTTACTATGCATGAGAAACTAAACTACTTTGCTTTGATCCGCGAATGATCATTCGCGGATTAAAGCAAAGTAGTTTAGTAATGGATTTCCGCAAAGTAACGCCTGATTCTATCAACATACCTACTAATCATAATCATATCTTTATTCGCAATAATGTTGGTACAAGTGATGTTATATAGTAATTAATTCCAATACATTCATTCCAACTATAATTCTAGTGTGCAAATAGATCAAGAAATTTATAATTAAATCGTTTATAATTCACTAATATTATATATAAACTATAAACATTAAAAAATTTAGGTATAAAAAGAATAAAATTAATAGAATATTAGTAATAATTAAAAAAAAAGTCAAATAAATATAAATCGTAGTCAATGAATTATATTTAAAATATTATGTCATAGTCATTAATTAATTTAAATATTGTTTAATGTCATAGTACTTATCTAATTGTCACCTTAGGTATGTAAGAATAAAATAAATTATAAACTTAAGTTACACTTTTTAAATCAAGATATAAATGAAACATTTGGTAATTACGCAGTTTGGGTACTTTTCCCAAAAATGCTTATTTTTGTTTTTTTCTTTCTGTAAAACACACAAAAAAACGGCGACCGTGCGGCGATATTTTTTTGTTTTGCGTTGCCCTATTTCAGAATTCAAATCTAAAAAAAACATTTCAGCTTCCTGTCCAAAGAGCAACTTCAAATAAAAAAACAATATATATTTTTGAGAAAAGTACTTAAACTGTATAATTACCGATAATTTTATATACAAATATAATATTAATATATTATTATTTCATATAAAAACTTCAAACTTCTTACTAATTGTTGTTTCAAGAAACTATTTAAATCAATTTTTAAATAGTTTTTTACGAGTTGGCGTCACTATAATACGTTAAGCTTTTTTTATAAGCTTTTTTGAGGACTGGCAACGATATATCGAGCCTTTAAGCTATCGGAGCTATTGAGGAGCTAAGTGAGTTTAATCAAATTTGCACACCGTATGCACCGTATTGATGATGTATTTGATCCAAATTGAAAGATAGGATAGCTTATATCTCAATTTATAGTCGCAAATAAAAATGAATCGCTTAAATGCATGCACGTGCATAGTAGCTTATATTAATAAAATTGATATTTGAAATAAAATATAAAATACTAGTTTCAAATAATATTAAGAGATCGCGCTATGTCTTAATTCATATATTAAAATACCATTTTACTTATTGATATAAACGTAAAAAGAGCATTATGACGACATTTTGATTACTTGAAAACAAAGAAGTTAATAGAAGTTAGCCAAATCAGTTAAAGAGCTTTTGCCAACCCTATAAAAAGACAAAGCTGATCTATTGATATTATGTTAGCCGTAATTGAAATATTGAGACATCTGATAACTGAAAATATATTTTAGCTTTTTTTATAGTGCTATATTAATCAGGCATTATTCCAAAGGTCCTTTTAAGGGGTTTCTTTTTGGTGGATTTTTTTTCTATATATTTTAACTAAGGAAAGTAAAAAAAATTATATTCACTTTTATTAACAATATGGGCACTATATGGAAACAATTTTAAAAATTTTAATCAAGTTTTAACAATAATAATTACTCAGTGATTATCATTACAATCAAAACTTTAATGTGAGGTAACTGCAATGTAAATTAAAACACTCCACGGCAGAAAGCCTCGCCACGGAATAGATACTTACTAAACTATGAAGCAATAAATCTAAACTTTAAACCGACCATAACAGAAACACTCACCGAGAGACGTATTGGGCTTAACAAGAGCAAAAGGTCTCTTTATCGCTTACTGTTAAATAGCACGATAAATTTATGATTTATGACTATCGTGACAGAAGTAGCATTAGTATCTTTGTGTATCACTTTTTAGTGAGTAGCGTAAAAGTGATACACAAAGAAAGAAAAAAAAGAAAAAAGAAAATTTTCGTGTCTATGTCTTATGCCGGAGCCAAACATAGCTCAAAGTGTTTGTACATTTTTGTCCTTGAAGACTACAAAGTTTTACAATACTTTGCGCAGCTACACAAAGTCCCTAGCCACACACATGATCATTGAAATGATCATTCAAATGAAGCTATGTCTGGCTCCGGCATTATACATATATATTTACACTTAGACCTTTTACTGACAGGACTTGACTTGAGTCACACTGAGGAGATCATAGCTTAACCAATGTTTGTTGGTCATCTTAACCATGGAGATTACATAGAGTAGTAACATTTATTATTGCTATAAATATACGTTACCACATTACTCGCACGCGTGTATACAATATTATCTTGATATTCTTATATGGTAGGAAATACCCACGACTTTGCATGCGCTGTGCTATGAACTTTAAATTTAGTTTTGTTTTATCTATGCTTCTATATAAAGCTGAAAAGATTGTTTGCTTGAACGCGCTAATCTCAGGAACTACTAGTATGATTTGAGAAAATCTTTCAGCGTTAGATGATCCACATATCGAGGTAGGCTGTAGGCTATATATCATCACGCTAAAATTTAATCTATTTTTTTACCTAATTTTACGCGGACGAAGTAGCGGGAACAGCTATTACAGTATAAATCCCTCTATCGCCCAGTAATTTCAGATACGCCCATTTGAAGATTAGACTACAAATGAAAAAAGAAAGAAAGAAGAAAGAAAACTCTAGTCTACAAAAGAAAGACCAGAGTGCCAGCCTCTGTTCTGGTCGGAGGTGGGAGAATTCATCACTTAATACAAACTGAATAGCTGAAATAGAATCTTTGTATGAATTCTTTTTAAAAATAAATATTTGCAAAATTAAAGTTATTTGTTAAAGTTTAAAACTTAACATTCCTTGATAGCTACTACACTTGTTTCATCGATTCGTCTTTTAGTCGTTTCATCTATTGGATTGAAATAAGGTAGTTTCTTAAATTTTCCAAAAAGTTAAGCCTTTAAAAGTGTTTATAATTCTACATTTAACTATATAATTATCTTATTATTTTAAAGAACCTCCTTTCTAGGTCTTAGTTTCCTAGTCGATTCAATTTTTTATTTTGGTATTCAGTGATGCCTTGTGTATATGTATCAAAGCCAAGAAATATTTAGAAGTTTGTATGTTACTTCAAAAGTGAGTCAGATTTTGATGTAATTTTCAATTAGCACGAGATATCCTATCTCCTCCAAGGCCTACTTAAATTAGATTTTTGAAATATCTGTTCCCACGTCTTCGTCCGCGTAGTAATGAAGATACACAAAGTACCAGGTAGTTTAATGATGTTTTTATAGTTAGTAACTCTAACTCTTTAACTTCCAAATTTTAAGTTTAAAAAAAAATTAAGAACTTTTATAAAAACTTGCGAGAGCCCGTAACGGCTTAGGCCGGCCCAATCGAGAATTCTGTTCTTATTAGCTCCTGCCAAATTTCATCTTTGACGGTTACCTAATAATTTATTTAATGTTACATTTTTACTCAGCGCCCATACATATACAAAGAAATTAAAAAACATCTTAACTATACATATATATTTTATACTGTTTTTGTCTTATTTATTTAAAATTCCTATTATAAAATATGTTTTAAATATTCATAAAAAATACTAATCGGAGATATATCTGTCCCACTAATAATTTATTGCCTAATATCGACACCTATATTTCACCAAAGGACATCGCGTCACGCCTCCACCAAAGAGGAATTTCTTGCCTCGCTCAATATCTCTAAGAAACCAGTTGCCAGCACCGGTTTTTCAGTATCCATAAGACTTTGGACTTTGAATTTATATAAAAAATAGTACTTATCCTGTCTTCTTGTATGTAGGTCTACCCTTAGCTCTGTATACTGTACATGTATATAGAAAAAGATACTATTTAAAATTGTACAAATAGGATACAGAGTAATGAATCATTGAATTAACTAGGTTACATACATTCTTTATAAATGACGTCCGATTATTATTAGTCATATTAGATAGTTAATTGATAGACTCAGTGATTATTTTGCGGAAGTATATGACGAGCAAATATTAAAATGACTTTGCATATTTCTGTGAATAGAAAATAGTAAAATCTTTCTTGATTAATTGTAGTTTTAAAAGGTCAGATATTATTATACAGTGGTTGTAATCCACAATTTTGCCTGCGTTAAAATCAGTCACCCATGTCCTTTTCCAAGGTCTAATCTATCTATCTTTATGTCAGAATTCATCAAAATTGGTTAAGCGGTTTAGACTGAAAATGTAATAGAAGAGTTACATTTATTATATTATTTTGGATTAAACACTTCCCTACGTTTCTTTATTCCGCGGATCAGATGAGCGCCGACAGCTAAATTGTTAAGGCTATAAAATTGCCTACTAGTAGCACAATAGCGATTTAAAAGCGCGTCCAGTCCACCAATATGGATGATATCGGAGCTGTTCTGTTCTGAATGGTTGGTACTCCATTCATCGGGCGCATACGGTAGAGTTTTGTATGTTAGTTAGTTTGGTTGGTACAAGTGAAAGCCTTGCAGCAACAGTGATTTTTTTGTTTAGTTCTAGACCTTACGTATATGAATAAATATAAATAATATATACAGGACTATATGACACACAGACGTCTGTTCCTAAAGTAGACAACTTAATACCTGTGTTATAGTAACAGACGCCTTTTATACACAAATATTTTTTTTAGAAATACATAAATACATACATATATTACCACACCCAGACTCGAGGCGGGAATCGAACCCACGACCTCTGGAGGGGAAGGCAGGTACACTGCCCACTGCGCCAACGGGCCAGTCAAAAGAGATACATGTCCTAGGCAATCAGCTTATTCAGTCATTCAATTAATTGCCTAGCGTCTTTACTAAACGGCGTCATTCAACTAACTTCCTGAATGATATCCGGC
>JANCMC010024009.1:5439548-5493316 GCA_024363005.1 Charaxes varanes | reverse complement strand
CATAAGTCACTAGAACGCTTAAAACTACTGATTCTCAGATAAAATTCGGCAATAATCCGATCGACTCAAGTTTATCTCCACTGACATGTTACGCAACACGCTAAAATGCCAAAATGGCTAATCCCATTGTGTTTAAAACGTAGCGATAAATGTACATAATGTAGATAAAGTTTATTGTAAACGTACATTCGATAGTGTAAGCGTGTTAACGTCAAATTGACATGGTCAACGAGCGTTCGTTATGTAAACATTTTTTCAACACTTAAAACGATTTGCAATACACAATACGGGGTCCTGCAAACTTTAGACATTTCTATCTACCTTATTAACTTCTTTCTTGCTTTAAATCCTATATCAATTGGGGTAAGCTCTCCTTATCTCTTTGCACCATTTATTCCTATCGTATGTCATTTCAGTGCATACCTCCTGAAATATGGTAGACATTTCTATCTACCATATTTTTATTTTACAAATTTAATATTTCCAATCTTGAAAGTACGTCTAGATAGTGTCATAGTATTTGTCTATAGACTCAGACGAACCCGTTAACAATAAAGTTTATTGTGAAAGTGTATTTGTATATTCAAATTGACATGGTTGACGAGCATTCGTTATCTAAACCTTTTTGAACACATAAAACGATTTGCAATACACATTGTAATGTTATTTTACTTAAAACTATGTATTATAGTTAGAAGGTGAATTTAAATTAAGAGTCTCGTTAGCTATATAAATTAAATCGCTTCCTTAAACATATGTGATAATAGTCGCAAGAAATTGCTTTATAGACTTAGAGTATAAATCTGTATATTGGTTCAATAATAAGTAATTTTTCCATTAATTAAAACTTTTCAGTTAAATTGTTATATTTAAGCCATATCCGAAACCCAACAATCCTTTCTACTCCAATATTCATACTGAACAGTTATTACGATAGACTCAAATAATTTAATTTGTGTGACTTTTTTGTCGTTGTGTGTAGCGACTATTTTGTCTTATGTCTGTTCAGCCGGATAATTTGAAGAGCATAGCTTTATTACATTTTCCACATATCACTCATATGTCATATTTATTAAGATTAGCATATTGTATTACGAAATCACTGTAGCTATTAAACACAATGATATGTGTAATGATTGGATAGCAATAACCTTTTACGGGTAAAAGGTTGTTTCTATCCTCTACATCAAATTATATTTGGTGGACAGTAAGTGAAAAGGTTTATGATGTAGACGGACGACAAGTAAGACTATATATTTATTAAAAGCATTTTATTTTGTCGTATCATTTCATTTATATATACTAGCCGTAACCCGCGACTACATCCGCGTGATTTCAGCATTTTTTTTTAAATTTAGAATGTTTTCATTTTTGCGCGGAACCCTATTTGTTTTTCTAAAAGCAAAGTAGCCTATATCACTCCTTCTTACATATGCTATCTACTATTCAAAGTCCTATCAAAATCAGTAAAGCCGTTTCAGAGATTACCCGGAACAAACAGACCGACTGACAGACAGACAGACATTTTTTTATTTGTTTTTTGTTATCGTATATATAGTAGCGATAAGCAATTAATAAAAGGAAATAATTTCCACTTCACAAACAGACACATCAAACTTATTTACATGTATGTGTATATACATATATAATTATATATAATATGAATTATATACGTATATAATTTGACCAATATGTTTATCACAAGGTGCACCGAACAATGCTCGGTCATACAAAGCTAGGAGGTCGGTACATCTCCCACGGCACCGCGACCTCGAAGGTTCACGTGGGCAAATGAAATCAGATGGATCAATCATGCAATCACCGTCATGTGTGTACTGCGCTTTACGCGTGGGATCGCTGTAGGCTGCGTCTACACTATCGGCAAATTGTGAGGAAGCTATTGTAAGAGTTCTTGGAGATGAATCGCTTCAGCTTTATACCTTACAGTTATTTCAAAGATATACTAAGCCATTAATTCATTCATTCATTAATTTATTCATGTATTCTTCATTCATTTAGTCATTTATTCCTTCTTCTATTCATCCATTCATTCATGTATTCATTCATGCAGTCATTTATTCTTCCTTCCATTCATCCATTCATTCATTCATGCCTTCATTCATGTTAAGCCAATTTAGCTTGAAAGAGAAGTTTTCTAACTGATCCCTAAATGTAGGTAGTATAATAGTAATTAAATACCGGAATTTGAGTCGAACGCTAGGTTAAGCAGTAGTTACTGCGGCCGAGTTATAGATGGATAGCCCATTCTAACTAGATTTTCAAATATCCGATCTCCTCCCTGTGTCAAGCGCCACGTAAAACAGTGGGTCTCGATTGATGTCACTGAGTTATATCAGTCATGAGATTGTAGTGCTAATGTGAAATTGTAATCCAGGATCTATTCCAAATACATAATTATACAATTTCGAGAAATCACTGAAATTTTCTTATATTAAAAACCATTGTAAAAATATACGCTACTTACATTCTGAGTTATTGCAGGAGGGAGTATTCCTTCGAAGAAAATATCAAAGATATAATCTTACTGTCTATTGTTGTAATTACGGAGAGAAATCTGAGAGATTTTTTTTACTTTTTTGGGTGTAGTCACTAGGAGGATTTTTCTTGTACTGACCATTTGGCGTATTTTTCTTCTACAAATCATCTTGGTTGGATTTAAACCGAGAATTCTCTGGAATAAGAATACACATTTCATTGTTTTTAAGTTCTTTATTGCGACCAGGTATTTGAAAAATGTTATGAAATATTATAAAACAGTTTTTAATGACAGAGTAATCTTAAGGTATGTTCACATTAATATCAAAAAAAATTGATAGGCTCAAAATTGAACAAAATCATCGATTTCAATACCGACGACATCACGAGTTATCTATAGATATCAAAATTGAATTGTCTGTTTGTGAAATCGTAACTAAATTATCTTACTAATAGTACATCACTATATATGTACACGATACCTACTTATAACAAAGTCACAAATAAAAAAACTTTGTCTCTATGTCTGTTTATTTCCGACTGGACCGATTTCGACGGGATTTTCACTGACCACTGACTATACTACAAGTAATAAAATTATTTTTACATGAAAAATGAAACCGACTTCAAAAAGCAAAAATTAAAGGTACTTGTCATACAATATGCTTGACTACCTACTGATGTGTTGAAGTTGGTGCCGAGTCCAAAAATGCAAAAATTATACTTAAACCCATGACAACAAAAATATATGTTTATAAAATAACACACCGGCTGTATTGATTTATAACACAAACGAACATACATTTGGAATATCGTGAGGAAAAGGGCTATTTATTTATTTGTTTTACATTATATTTAATAGTACAACAATGCCAATTAAACTAAAAGACACTGATACACTGATGATATTTAGAAGTAAAAGATAAGTAATAAAATGAAAATAAAATTAAAATTTACCTTAAAAAAAAACAATAACACATTCGTTGTGTAAAAAAGAAACCAAAAATTACATAAGAACTCAAATCATGCATTAAAAAAATACGTATAAAAAGAATAATAAGGTGACAGTATACATTTTTATTTTATTCGAGTACGTTTTTAATATTTTTTCTTCACTGTTTGTTTGTTATGTTCTTGTATTAGTTCCTTTTTTTTCATCTAACGTCATTTATTTTTTAAACTCAAAATTGCCGCTCAGTTTCCTAAATTCCTTGTCCTTGTCACTTATCAATAAATAATTAGCGGCATTTTTCAAATATTCAATTAATTGGTTTATTCGATTTATCTGTCGTTCTCTGAATAGCGACAGAAATAGAAAAATGGATACAAATTAAATATTAAAAAATAATATACCGTGGTCTTAAAAATATGCCAGGTTTTTCTATGACACGCTCAAAATTTATTTAGATTTATTATTTATTTTACTTCTGTTTTTTTGTTAAAAATAAATAGCCCAAATTTTTTTATACACTCGTCCTTGTCTCTCTCTGCTCGACTCGCTGATATTTTATTATAAGATGTTTCATCCAGATTTATTTACACGGAATTTTGTAGCTTTTTAAAGCAAAAAAAATCCGATTCACCATTCCAAAATTTCGCAAATATATTTTGAATATTTATTTCTAATAAGTCGCTGATAGTTCAGTGGCAATAAGTAGGTTGATATGTCGTAGGTAAACATGTCTTCCGTGTGTGACTTTGACAACATATAACTTAAAATAATTTAAAAAAAAATGCTTAAAAACAGAACACGCTGTATATCTAGGACAAACGGCATATCAATGGATAAGTATGATTAATAGATTGTAGGGGCAGGTCGGGATCGTAAACATGTCTTTCGTGTTGGAATTTGACAACATACAACTTTAAATAAATTAAAAATAAACTAAAAACAACTTTCTTAACCGACTTTTCATAAATGGAGATACGTATTGCACTAAAGCAAAACTGTTCAAACACATTTTGTTGTTTAGGAGGAACAAACGACCAGGTGCTTTTTAGTATAAACTTTAATTTAATAAATTTGAAACCTATAGAGTATAGAAAATTTTCAAATTAAACCTTATTGTCAGAACCTGTGCGTCATCCAGAATTCCACGAGGATTTAAATGGCGTCTCCATCCAAACTGCTACGTAGCCTGCTACGCCCCTATGCAACAGTGCCCTATTAATTTTGTCTTGAGACAAAAGGTAAGCAAACAATAAAAAAGGTTAGTTTATGTGTCATCGTCGTGAAGTTAGTCATAAAGTTTATGTGCCGGAAAAATTATAAAATTTACAAATATTGTAATGATTCTAATAAATAAAAATGCAATCATTTAATATATTTATTGGATTTTTTTTTTTAATCCTTGTATTCATTTTTGTAAATATTGTAAATAACCTGATAAAAATCTTACCTTAAAAAGAACCTAAAATCGCTAAGGTTCCTAAACTTTGTATTCTCTGTCAACTTTTCAATACGAGTGTGCACGTTCTTTAGTACTTTTTTTAAAAAAGGTTAAAGCTGTTTTTAAATGTTGTGTTAAGTTTTTTGCGCATTTCTTTTGTTTTACTGTTACCAAACAGTCAAAATCGCCGATCTCATGTGAGAAAGAGGTACTGGTACCCGGAGGCGCCGGCCCAATTCGGCTACAAGCATGGCGCTACCTCCAATTAAATTGGGGTATTGTCGCACTCACTCCTAATACAAGTTTTTTATTTAAACTTAGTAGGAGGGGGAAAAGGGAATATTAGACATACCTTAAAAGTATTCCTAACATTGTTTAAAAAAAAACGTAGTAAATAAAGTTCTTAATATTCGACTTACAAAGTAATAAATTTTCATGTAGTAAAATATCATCCATGGCCTTAACGTAAAATATAATAAGACTAAAATAACACTGCTATCATGAACTTATATTGCCAAAGTTGAAAATTATGTACCACCTGCCGTGCCACAAACAACTATGTATCATGATAATTTCTGGTCACTGGGTATCTCATACACTGAAACCGGATAACATTATAGCAATAATTCAACTTTTCCTAAACTACTAAACCAATTTAAATTAAATTTGCAAACCATATTCACTTTGATCCAATTTGAAAGACAGAATAGCTTACATCTCAATTTATAGTCGAAAATAAAAATGTGGATAACTTCCGAAAGACTGCACCAAATTGAATAATTTCTATTCTGTTTTGTTCGTTATTGTTAGGACATGGTTTGTATAAATAAAAAGGCAAAGCGAAAAACAAAAAAAGAAATGAAATGGTAACGGAACGGAGACAGGAACGGGGACTAATGTGATAGGATAATAGAATGTAGTGAATAGTAAGTAACTCAACGTTTGGACAGGACAATGTCTGCCGGGGCCGCTAGTACAAATTAAACAAAGAAACTTACAAAATTAATTTCAATTTCCTTCTTATAGACATCAATATCGTCATTAGCTATTCCAGCATTGTTGACCGCAATGTCTATATAGCCATATTATGTTTGTTTTTTTTTTATGTTTGTTACTGTCAAGAGAAGGTTCTTATGAAATAAAGAAAGTAGAAAATTCCGACCATATTAAATTATTTCTAATGTAACCTTAGCGCTTTTGACAATTTAAACTTTTTTTAAGTAACCTTATGGAGTTTAACATAACATTGATAGAATTCGTGATGCAAATATCGTCTAAGAGAATATAAAAAAATTGAATATCGTTTAAAACAGATACTTTGGTCGAAGTTATCTATTTAAATAATAATGAATTTCCAAAATATATGTAAGCGCATAACTTTCAAAGGACTGCATATAATATGATATATTCATATTATCATTGTATTCGTTATAGTTAGGACAAGATATCAATAATTAAAAAAAAATGTCTGTCTGTATGTTTGTTTGGGATTATTTTCGAAAATGTTGTGAACGGGAATAATATAGGATAATATAAATAAAAACAAATATCAAATGTAGATTACGTCTGAAGGAAAATGTAACACAAGGGTGTGGAAAAAAAACATTATCCTGATCTAAAGATTTAAAAATATATATTTAGTAAGCGAGGTTTCTCTTGTAATAAAACATATCAAGACGAGCATTAGATTCAGTAATAAAAATAACGAATATGAAAATTATTATGACACATGAGGTGTAGCTCAAGTTACTTCAAATACTGAAAAAACTAGCTGTACTCTTTACTTAGATATTTTTTTATTTATTTATAAGAAATTACAAAAGTTTTTTTTTTCGTACAATTTCTATTAAAAAATCAATGTAGTTTGTCCTTAATGTAGTAGTTAGTGTCTGCATTTATTGTAAACGTATGCTTGTTAAAAAATAAAACATAAAGAATATTAGAACTTTCGTAAAGAACTCTAAATTTAATGAAATTTCGA
Source organism: Charaxes varanes (assembly GCA_024363005.1). Classification (NCBI taxonomy): domain Eukaryota; kingdom Metazoa; phylum Arthropoda; class Insecta; order Lepidoptera; family Nymphalidae; genus Charaxes; species Charaxes varanes. Next base: position 5,486,449 of record JANCMC010024009.1, on the reverse strand, counting down.
GAGCAAGTATCAGCATAAAACCCGTTAGTCCCTCCTTTGTCAAAATTCTAACAATTCATTATTTATATTCCCCACTGCGCCAACGGGCCAGCCTACTGATATACATGAAGACAGAATAGGAATACAGATATACAAGTCACCTGATTTTCAATGATATTATTTTATAATAAACTGTTTCGAGCTTAAGTTCAGGGATAGTATTGCAAATTGATTTAATCAAAAATCATCCAGTGCCTCTACTGAGCCTCTACCTCTTTTGAGCCTCTACCTCTATTAGAGACTGCATTGAAGCCTCTAATATGGATATCAATTCTAGTAACCAATATCTCAATATACTTTTCAAATATTGGCATAGTCGTTACGATAATTTCAAAGAGGTCACGATAACCATGTATGAATATTGCAAGATATAGAAGTAACTTGGCGTCCAGCCAAGTCCTACAGCGAAGTAATACGGACCGAGTACATAAAATATGTTTTTGTTGCTTTTTTCTTATTTCTGTATCACATAAGAAAAACAACAAAGCCTTCGTTTGCTATTATTTTTTTCTACAATACCGTTGTTTGCGTAGTATATGAATCAAGGTTGTTCAATACTTGAACGAAACCCATTCTAGAAGAATCTGAAGAAAACTTTACATTCCTAAAGAACTACAGAATTTGAATAAATAAAATGAATACATGCATTAAAAACTAAAATACTTTGCTTTAATCCGCGAAATAAGGGGAATAAAACAAAAGAAACCGAATTCAAAATTGTTTTTTGGTAGCTGAATTCAAAAAGTCGATTTTGAGTTTTAGCGAGACTAATGAACAACGATTGATGTTTATACATATAGATTTGAAGTTAGAAATTCAATATTAAATTAAAGAAATTGGTAAGAAGATTATGTACAACTTCACTTTCCACTACTCGCAGATGACTCGCCCGCCTTTATTCGTGTCTTACTACATCACCGCTATAAAGTAAATAAAATCTTTCAGCCGTATATTTTTTTGGCATATGAAACACCCAGATATATCAAGGTTTCGTACGAAAATGGAACCGAGTCCAATTCAAGAATTATGTTTTATAAACAAAATAATGTACAAAAAGGCTATGTCGAAACGTGGCGTTAGATTAAGGTATCATAAGTTTTTGCTTATCGGTCGAACCTTGACTTCTGACTGAGAAGAAGAGAAATAAAAATGGCCGAAAGCGTGTCAAGACACGCTTATATAGAAGAGTTCCGTATCTGATACGCTACAGACGTATTTATTAAATAAATTCAATAGTTGTTGTCCGATTTCGTTCAAAATAATTTTCCTAATGAGTTTTTAGCGTATTCTATCAACATGGAAAATTTCAAGTATCTACGTCTAATGGTTTGGAAATGCTAGGGGGGGATCACTTTACGGGCAGACAGACGGACGGACGGACAGAGCCAAATTTTAATGATTCCTTGTAGTACTACGGAACCCTATAAAGGTGAGCCGCTGAATCATTTGAATTCTATACATTTAAAATATTGGAAAAACTTCAAAGGCATTTGCAAATTAACTAAGAACTAACAAAGATTTACTCAAACGCGTAAAATGCACTTTTCTTCCCAAAACCACAACACTATTAAGAAAATTAATAAAAGAGATAAATATCTCTTTATCTCTTTTAAAAACAGGCAGTTCCAAATGGAACTGCCTGTTTTCTAAATCGCTTTGCTGATAACAATACCACAGTATTTTTTTTGGGTAGTACATTAAATTATGCACATGTTTTTTTTTCGCTTGGAAAGGCCTTTATGCACTGGCATATCCCAGTGAAAAAAAAATAGGAAAACTAAATTTAAAGACAGTCATATCTTCTAAGGCCCGCCTGCTTGACGCTACAGAATGACATAAACTATCGGTATATATATACACGAGGTATACCACATTTTTGTCAAGATTTATACAATTCATATAATCTTTCTCCTCTACCTACTCTCCTTATTCAAGCTTTCATGTTATCTATCGAGGTCGTACCATCAGAGGAATCTTCTCTAGCGACGCTTCTCCATCGCTGAAAATTCGTGGTATTACGTGTTTATTACTGAGGACTCCCTGAGATCTGACCAATTTTTGGATGATCCTTGTACTTTCTCTTATACCGGAGCCAGACATAGCTTCATTTGAATGATCATTTGAATGAACATGTAGTGTGGCCGGGGACTTTGCAAAGTATCGTAGAAGTTTATAGACTTCAAGGACCAAGTGTACAAACACTTTGAGATATGTCCGGCTCCGGTTTTATAGTAATAAACTTTCCATAGAGTTTCGTTTGTTACTAATAGACTTCTATAAAGTAAACCCTATAGCAATCGACCACAAATAGACTATAATGCAAAGTAATGCAATAAAACGCAGCTAGTAAAATATATGGCTCGAATAAACAAGATTTCTAGAACTTTCGCACACATATAGTGAAACCATTTTGAATTGTACCTAACAATGCACACGCATTATTTATATGGTTAATAAAAGCACCAATTTAAGATACGATAAACATATTTATAGCCAATTATGTTTTATAAAATAATAATGGGGGTCCTATAATAAAATTTAAGAGATTGAAACTTAAATAATGAAATCGTTTTAAAGCATACTTCGACTGTTGCGTCATTTTATGAAAATGGATTTGTGTTATTTTACATAAGGATTTGTAAAATAACACACACAGATTTGTGTTACTTTACAAAAGGATTTGTAAAATAACACACACAGATTTGTGTTACTTTACAAAAGTATTTGTAAAATAACACACACAGATTTGTGTTACTTTACAAAAGGATTTGTGAAATAACACACACAGATTTGTGTTACTTTACAAAAGGATTTGTAAAATAACACACACAGATTTGTGTTACTTTACAAAAGGATTTGTAAAATAACACACACAGATTTGTGTTACTTTACAAAAGGATTTGTAAAATCACATAAATAGCAATAGATTTTACACTTTTTATAGATATTTTCTATTTCTAGGTGATTAATGATTTCAAAGGATACGATTGACTCGCTCATATAAATTACAGTGTTTTCATTTTTTAAACGACTTTCGAAATGATATTGAATTTTAGAGCAAAAAAATTTGTTAATATCTGTAAATACATGAAAAACTAAACGTCAAAAATTCATTCACTGTTTAAAGCAAAGTAGCACCTGATTCTATCAATAATTTGCATATAACTGAAAAAAGCACTATCGAAAATATATGTTCAAAAGAAATTAGAAGCATATATATAAAAACTTAAAATAACGATGGAATTTTCAACGCCGGTATTCAGTATTCAGTAGCATCTTAGCCTTAAGGCCTTAAATTTTATACCTATACTAGTACAAAAAGCTGAAGAGTTTGTCTGTTTGCTTGAAATTGCTAATCTCAGGAACTACTGGTCCGATTTGAAAAATTATTTCAGTGTTAGACAGCCCATTTACCGAAGAAGGCTATATAGCACCACGCTAAAATTGAATCCCTTTTATCCCGAATTTTAGGCGGACGAAGTCGCGGAAAATGCCAGTATTGCATATATTGCGTATATTCTGATGACCAAAACGGCTATAATAATATATATACATAATAAATATATACAGGACTATATGACACACGGACGTCTGCTCCTAAGATAGACAACTTAATGTCTGTATAACAGACGCCTGTTATACACAAATATATATTTTTTTTAGAAATATATAAATACATACATATAGATAATACACCCAGACTCGAGGTGGGAATCGAACCCACGAAATGCGCAGCAAAACTTTTTTGTATAATATGTCATATACTTTAAGTTGTATTGTGGAAATAACATAGAATAATGTGTAAATAGTAATTTATTGTGTGTGTAAATAGTAATTTATTTTATAAGCTTAAGTTCTTATACTAAATTACTTTAGATAAACTAAAATACAAAGTCTTAGGAACTGTAATATAAATATTTAATAATGAAGAATAGTAAAGTTAAATAATCAATTTTATATTTACAAATCCCTGGAGAAAAGATAAAAAAAAATTACATTAAAATTTCTCCGTACATACTTTTATAAAAAAAAAAACAAAAATGAGTAATAACTTTTGTACCATAATGGCTATCATTGAATTAAAAAAATTACTATTTAGAAATTATACATACATTAAAAAATTATAATGTTTCTTGGTTGTATTATAATAAAAGGAATTATATATACAGGTATAAGATATGTCGCGTCTATTACAGTTTGGGTGAGTTGCTAGTATAGAAGTAGTTAGCCAAGTATTATCAAGTTTATTGTATGTTGCAAAATCCAAACGTGTTATGACCATTTCTAAATGTTAATTTTCATATCAATGGTTAATAGAATTTAACTAAGTGTATTTATTTATTTAAGAATCTTAAATAGATGAAAGCATTACAAATCGTAGTGAATTTTTACGTAAATTATTAATTATTTTTAGAAGTTTGATAACCTCTAACCATAAAGGCTAAACATATATGTTCCTTTAAGCAAGTAAAAATAATTAAATTTTTAACATTTGTTTTTTCCTATTTCATGTTTTAATTTTGTATAAGGCTTACAAAAAGTATTTACTTAAAATAATTATTACCACTGATATATGAGATACATCTCTATACAAAATCCACAATCGTCTTAGTCTTTTATATTCTTTTCCCTTCTTCCTGTCTAACCTTAAATGCTGTCCAGTGGGTTTTCATTACTGGTTATGTTATGAAGTTTTTGTTTAGCGCCGGCATATGCTCGCCTGGCCGTGATCGTGAATAAGTACAATTTTAAACGAAAGTATGAAATTACAAGTACTCAGTCACAATGTATATTAAATAAATAATTTTAATTTAATTTGGATTAAATATAGAAAACAGTAATGGACGAATGAATTTTAAAGATCCATCATAAATATAAACTAAAACTAATGTTAATTTTACTTTTTATGTAATAAATAAATATATACAGGACTATATGATACACGAACGTCTGTTCCTAAGGTAGACAACTTAATGCCTGTGTTATAGATAACTACCACCTGTTATACACAAATATTTTTTTTAGAAATATATAAATACATACATATGGATAATACACCCAGACTCGAGGTGGGATATTTATTTCATGGTAATCTTCACATCTTAAATGAAATATTAAGTGAAGATAGAAGTATGTACAGGGCTATTACTCTTAGGTTAAATTTTATTTGAAAAATTCCTATAGTTTAATTAAAATTGAGAAGTTAAAAAAGATTATACACATACATACATATACAAACCACTTGGATGAAGTTGACGGCATCTGCTAGCTGATAATAATAGTTATTGTTCATATTCGCACATTGTCTACAGATGCTTTGACGACGCACTCAACACAATGTATGTCCCACGACATAGTTTCCATAGGTTTACGTAAATCCGCTAATTACTGTGCATTTGCACAACTACTAAATATTTCCGCTCTCAGCGTAGACAATAGTAAACATTATGAAAAATCTTCACGACTTATTGTGACTAGTGTTAGTAATTTAACCATAATTAGTATTGAAAATTTAAGGAATAAAAATTATTAAAGCAGATCAGAACAAGTAGTGTTTTAGTTATTTTGTCTCAACTATCAAGCGTAATAGACAAGTCCAAGTTCACATAATATTATGCGTAATAGGCTAAAAGGAATCTAAATCATTTATAATGGTGCGGAAGTCTTATTCTTATTTAGTAAATCACTAATGTATAATTGTCGATCGTTCTACAGTATCATATATATACTGCCATCAAATGATATTAATTTTTACATTTTCCTATTAAGTATTTCTCAGTACTTTATGCGAATGAGAAACAAAAGCAAATTTATAATAAAAAAACAAGTTTCGCCCACTCATAATAATTCAATGACATGAACATCATAATAAACGCTTTTTACACAAGAAGTTAGATAATTAAAGTTTATAATAGAAAAAATACAACTTACCTTTTGGATTCGATTCCCCCATTTCATTGCAAACGTTCACTTTAGTTTGTAAATTGGATTTTTAATAATTTTTTATGTTCTTTAAATATTAATACGAAGAAATACTAATATCTAATAATGTGCTATACAAATTGCCCATTTCATCAAAACAGTGTATAATGTATAGAATCCATAACAAAAAATTATCGAAGAAATTGATTTATCCACTTTTATTTAATTAATCTATGAAGGACTGTGGACTAATACAAGCTAAGCAAGATAATAATTTTTTTATATTAGTACTTTTATGAGATGACTAGCTGTGCCCCTCGACTTCGTCCGCGTGGGCGACCCTTATCACTTGTGAGTATGAAAAATAGATAGTACCCGATTGTCAGACCTACTGAACATGCCTATGAAATTTCGTAGAAATCGTTTAAGCCGTTTCGGAGGAGTTTCGTAACTAACATTGCGACTCGATAATTTTATACACAAGATCTTGCTGTCATTTATCGGGACATCAGAAAATCACTACTTGAGGAATTAGATCGCGTCACGGTGCACAGGTAATAAGTTTAATTAGTATTATAATAAAAAAAAAGATAAATCAACAGCAAATAGTTTTTACTTTTCTTATCTTTTCGGTTGTTTTTTTTTTTTAATTTGATAAAATAGAAGCGGCTTAATATGAACTAAACAAAAAAAATGTGTTCAACAGTTTTTGTTAGTTTTGTGGACACATAAATACAAAAATATTTGCCTTCTTTTTTTCACCCTAAACCCGGAATAAATTAATCAATAGTAGAGATTGACTTTTGGTCGAAATTCGTCCGTAAATCTTTAGATTTGCTTCTTAATTAAAACTCGATAATGTAACATTTGATAATTAATATTTCTACCGTCGTCATGCTTTGACACAACTTTTATAGTAAAATGTATGCAGGTGTGTGTAAATCATTTGGCATTATTTATTTTAAGAGGTGTATTATACAATCGAAGGCTAAATTAAAAATAAAATTACTTAGAAATGAGTTATGACTTACTCCAGCTTTGTACTTCATAATTAATATGGAAATAAAATATAACATGGAAATAATAAATGGACAATTTTTTTTTAAGAAATATTTTTTAAAACAGTTTCTTGCTGATTCTTCTCATAGCTCCACTTTTCTGAATTAATGGTGTAGCTTTTATTATATTTGAAAGTTCGAAAGAGCTTGTAAAAGTCTATTTCAATTAAACATGTTTTGATTTGAGCAGTTGTCACTTTGTATTTAGGATTTCTTGAAATTTAAGATAACATTAATGGGAAAATACTTAATAATATTGTAATAATAGTCAGAAATAATGGTAACTAAGCAGTTTGGTTACTTTTGCCATCTGAGCTGACATTCAGTGCAACACATAACTCTATTTATAATACTATCTTTTTCGCAAACTCTTTTGCTGTTACTGCATCTCGACTTTGGAACTCTATTCCTGACACTATGACTAAAGATAACCCTTCTCTTTACACTTTTAATCTAGAATAAAACAATTTTATCTTTTATCACTTTAGTATGTTTATCGTTTATACTTTTAAGTTTAACTTTATAAGTATGTTTTTATTGTCTTTCCTTTTCCCCTTTTAGTAATATTTATCCTATACTCCAGGAAAGCTGGAAGAGATCTCTTTTAGACATAAGTTTTTCCTTTACATAGGTACATTAATAAAAAATAAATAAATAAATCAAAGCGGACCCACTAGAGCGTACATATAAAAATGTCCTAATTTGTCTCTCTGTTCTTCATATTCGTATACAAAAATAGTTTAATTTTGACGTTACAAACAGACTCTTCAATGTAAATAAAAAATGATTATTGAACATAATATATTACAAAACTTTTACACGACTATAACTAGGCGTAAAATATTACAGTAAAAAATCACAAAAGCCTTTTTGGGCGCTAGTGTTTAAAATATATTGTTAATTTTCTAATTAATTATCGCTCATAAAAATAAGAAATAATTATAAAACTTGATTCGATCGAAATACTGCTCGTGCCATACTTTCTTATATTATTGATGCATTTCAACAATTGTTCTTATAAAACAATATAGTAAAATGTTTTATTGATCTATTCAAGTAATTTAATCATTTAATTGTAATAAATTACTCGGCTTAAACGTATGGACCCGAAAAATACTGATTATAATAAAAAATCTGAGTATTCAAATTAAACCTAACTCAATAAACAGGATAATTAAAAAAAATATCCAGTGGCATCCAGGGCTGCTAACTAGAAACAAAAAAAAAATACAAAAATCGTGGTACTCAAACACATTTTAAGTTTTCATCGAGCATGATAATTTTTATATGAATTCTATTTATTTAGTTCTTAGGTTTAACCTAATCTTTTGCCAGGATTTCAAACAAAAATATTACTTTTTTTAGTTTTTAATCAATATATGTATAAATAAATGAATAACAACTTTTGCTTTTAATACTTACGCTTATCATATCACTGACAGCCTTCTTAATATCGTCGTATCGTTTAAGAGTATCTTCTATTTCTTTTGACCTTAGAGAAGAATCTTCATTAAGTTTTTCATTTAATTTATTTACAACATCTTTATGCGACTCAATGTCTCTATTAAAGGTTTTGAATTTTTCCAATTTAGCTTTCTTTTCGGAGAGATCATTTAGAAGGGAGTCGTCAGATTGAATCTTCTGGTCTATATCATCCAACCATTCCACTAGTAATTTGTGAATCTGTAAAATTTAATAATAGATATAAGAGTAAATGTAAAAATTTAGAGCATAAAATTATACACATTATATTATACGTAAAAAAATTTATAATAAAACGTTATTATTTTATAAGATAAATTTGAATGTATATCAAGGAGATTATAAAATTAGTAGAAGTAACGTTGTGTTTAATAAATATACCTTTGATATATCGTCGAACTGTGACGCCCTACTCGTCAATTTATTTCGGATGTCTTGCAAATCTGCAATCAGCTTATCAAATTCTTGCTTCAAATTATCGGTGTCTTCTTGTATTTTTGCAGCACCGGCTTGTTCAGTATTCATTATAACCTTCTCTTTCAGCTCTAGAAGATACCTTAATTTATTTTGTCCTTGTTCTAAAGATTGTCGGAGTAATTTAACAGTGTTGAGTTTGCTATTAACTTCTTGAAGCGTGTTCGGTATTTCTGCACATTGATTCAATTTTTCTCGTGTTCTATCAAGCCAGTCTTGACATTCTCCATACAGTGCATTGTGCTGTTGATGCTCCTGAAAGAAAAAATCACATTCATACGTTTTATTTATAATTATATAAAAATTAATCCCCATTTCCCTTAGTCACGGCATCACGCGTGAACGGCTTTACCAATTTCACTGATTTTTTTTTATTGGGAGGAGAAGGTCCTTGTGAAACCAAAAATTAAGAAATTGCGCAGTGTATTTAAAAATACATAACCACCGAATTACATTATTTCTAATGTGAACTTAGCGATTTTGACAATTTAAACTTTTTTTATGTAACCTTAACATGACGACGGCGACGGGGGCGGGGACGGGAATGAGGATAATATTATAAGATAATAGAATGTTATTAATAGTAAGTAATCCAACGTTGGGGATGCAAGACAATGTCTGCCACGTCCGCTAGTTTTAGATCAAAAATGAAATAGGGACTCTAATTGTGGGTAGGTATTCGCTCAGCGCTTTCAAAAATAAAATAAGAATAGTATTGGAAAGAGAAAAATTGTAAACTTTACTTTTTTGTCTTGTCATAACCGTTTTTAAATGTATAAACATTATGTTATAATAGTATATGTCTTGTTGGAGTTGTGATGTTACTTTTAACTTTAGATATTTATACTTTTCTGTGTACCTCTACTGCATCATAATTCTGTAACATGTACTTAAATAAAATAAAATAAAAAAAATAATTAAGCAAGAGAAACATCGTACCTGATAATGCAGTTCCAGTCGTTTCATCACCTCCTTGGCAAGGGACAATAGTGCGTTATATTTGGTTGTAAGTTGTGTAATACCATTAGACACCCTAGTATCTGAACACGTCTCGAGTAACGTCTGTGCTCGCATGTTTAATTTATCAAGTTCCGCTTGCCAGTCGAATAACGTCTGGAGGTGACCCTTCAATAAATAACAATACTGGTTAAAGCTAGCGAAAGGGTAAAGTTAAGCATATTTTTTCATTATTTACTCAATGAATAAAATTAAAGATTCTTTCTCATAAAGGCTTCGGCAAGTTAATGATTAGCCAAACAAGCAACTTGCAACTTTAAATATATTTTTATGTATCCTTCTGTGTGTGATATCAATACTTGTATATAAGTAATATTACAAATAAGTAAAAAAAACGCTTAATATTATTATAATAATTATTACAAGTCTTATAACGCAAAGAATTTGGGGAGTCTTCTTCCCTCACTTAATCAAAATCGCAATTTTAGCATTATTAAAGATTTATAATATAGTTTTCAGTGAAAAATACCTGGAATTCCTCTAGAACAACTTTCTTTTGTTCCAAGTTGTTTTGTAGTTTATTGAAAGATTGCACCAGTTTTTCAGTCTTTGACAACCAGTCTAAGGCTTCCTTGTACTGCTCTTCATATTCTGTCCATTTCACAATACCACCTTCAATCAGCGCTTTGGTGTTGTTTAGCTGCTCACTGAAATAAATGTAAGTATTTAATTTCGCTCTTTATTTAGGAATGGTGTAGTAGTCGTATTTAATTTAGGAATGGCGTTGTTCAAAATGATTATTTGTGTAAACACACAAATAATCATTTTGATATGTAAATGAGTCTAAACAGTTATGTATTTAATTATTATTTTATCTCATGTCAATTTTATTTACTAGATTTTAATCAATGGAACGATTTTCACAAGGCTAAAAGATCAGCAAATTTCATAATTGAATGGAACACATTCGGTATGGTAGAATGATTAAAATTTGCTTTTCTTTTTGCAGTCACACTAACAAAAAGGATATTTTAAGGCAATAAACGATGATTATTATTATTATTTGAAGAGTCAAATAATCGTTTACATATGTATTATGTGTATTATTTTAAGTTGTTACAGTTACTTACACATAGGTGTCGTATTCTTCCTGCATCAGAGCAACTTCCTCTTCTATATCTTCACGATCTTCATCATCAGCGAGCGCACATGATATTTCACCCTGTTCTAGTGCTTTCTGCAGTTTTGCTTGTCCTTCTGGTAACTCGCTTTCCAAAACTTTAAGCTGTGATATTTTTCCACTCAAAGATTCCTTGTCTCCAGTTGCATCTGAGCATTTTCCTAACTTTTCTTTGGCGGCTCGTATCCATTGGACAAAGTCTGTACCAGCATCGATAAAGGCCTGATGTTTTTCTACTGTCTCTTTTTGCTTTTCATACAAGTCCTTTGCTTGTTTCGATAAACTTTCATATTTACTGGTAATTTCAGATGCCGGAGCTTGCTGCATAAGTTCTGAAGCCTTAGAAGTTACAGACTGTATCATAGGTTCAAACGAAACGATATCTTGTACAATATTGTTTGTTTGACGGAGTGTAGCTTTTCTTTCACCAAGACTTAAGCCTGTAGTGAGGCCTGCAAAGCGATCTTGCCCTTTCTTTGACTTTGCTACTTTTTGTTCGCATACTTCTTGCAATTTTGCTTCTCTATCGGAAATCCACTGTTGTAACTGTGAATAACTTGAACTATAATCCGCCCATTGAAGAAGTGCTGTTTCTAAATGAACCTTTGCCGTAGTCATCTTTTTAACTAAGCGGTCCCATTCATTTTGGAGTTCTTTTAATTCTGTATTTATTCTATCTTTACCGTCCGATCTTGTATTTCTTAAAACTTTTTCTCCGCTGTTGACTGTTGCGTGCACTAAATTTTGTCCTTCTTCGCGGCGTTTAAGCAAATCCTCAATTTGTTCTAAGCGTTTTTGCAATGCATCTTTACTGCTATTACTACCTGCTTCACTTCCACTACGAGTGATTTCCCAGGCTTCGTTGATCCACTTCTTAGTTTTGTCATAGTTATCGTCATATTGTTGATGTTGAACGACCTCAGTTTCAAAATTAAATCAAAATTTCGATTATATGCAGACGATCTTAAAATTTATCGTGTAATCCGGGACGAAACTGACTCCGAGTTGTTACAGAAAGACGTAGATAGTGTTGTTGATTGGTACAACGATAACTTAATGGTATTAAATCGTGAAAAGTGCATGTTCATTAAATTCACAAGAAAGAACAGATTGAAAACACTATTACTTTGATTGTTGATTCAAAACACTATTACTTCTTGTATGGATGCCCTCTCAAAGAAGTAAAAGTAATACGCGATCTAGGTGTACTAATGGACAGTTCTCTTTCCTTCTGCCATCATTATGATTTGATCATAAAAAAATCTGCGAAACTTGCGGGCTTTACTGTAAGGCAAATGAAGATGTTTTGTGACTCCAACCTCTCAATAGTTATCTATTACTCACTTGTCCGTAGTATTTTAGACCAGCACGTTAAGAAAATCATTGTTTCAATGCCTGGTTTCTAATTTATCTTTATGTCCATCTTTATATACTCGTTTAAAGTCTCCATTTCTAAGCGTATATTTTTAAGCGTAATTTCAGCACGGGCAATTCGTTCCTGCCTCTAGGACAAAGGAGCCTTTTCAGTTTTATATTCCACGACTAAATTTAAATCGTGAAAAGGTTGCAGAAAGGTTAATAGGTTGGTAATTGCGCTGGTCTTTCCCTCCTTAATGTTAAATTCATTTGAATATTTGCCGCAAAGTGGCGATATATCTTGGCGAGATTTAGAGGCAGACTTGTCGTTTATGGATTACGTTGAATTGCTCTCAGAGATTATAGGATTTTCCCATCTAATATAGATTAGGTGGTTGCGCTGATTCTCAAAACGTTAACGTATTTACGTAGACTTTAAAACGATTCATGGCTTTTCATTAAAATAAAACTTTTATTTCTCTAAGTTATTTCCAAAATTTCAGTGTCTTTAAAGTTACTTGTGTGAAACGATGAATAACTATTGTTTCCAGTTGAAACTTTGCCTAAATTGCTTTAAAGTGTAATGCTATCGTCTATTAACTGTCTTTATAAAGGGTGTCGTTGTCTTAGGGTGGTACCACATTATACAGTGGTTGCCTCGTCTAATTGAAACCTACCGCTGAAGCATTACGTATAATAATATATTATTACATTTGAAAAATAGACTTCGTATTTAATTTATAGACAAAACTATTTTTTATTTAAAGTTTCTGCATTTTGTTTTTTTTTGTTAATTATGAATATATGTAGGTATATGAATATAATATGTTATTTTATTTCGTAAGTTAAGTTTTTCTGGAATAATTTCCATACAAATTATTCCAGAAAAACTTATAATGTTTATTGTTCATTCTGTATCATTTTATTCACATATGGTTCTTTTATATGATAAATATTTTAAGAATATATACATGTAATTCTTTTTTAAACTAACTTAAATTACGGAATAGTGTAAAGAATGCAGGATAAAGGATTTTCAGCATAGTGCTGTAGAAGGTAAATAAGAAATTAAAAAAATCGCTTTCTAAAATTATTAAGTACTAACCTCTAAAATTATTAAGTATTAAGTACTAACCTGCACTTGAGATAAAATTGTAATGAAAACATTAAGATAAATTTAGCTATTTTTTCAATTACATTTTTCATAATTTTTATATACAAAAAGTATATGACATACTACGTGCATTCTTTAATAGGTCAAGTATAAAAAAAAGTTTCGTTTTCACGTTTAAAAAGAAGAAAATCTTATACTAATATATAAAGCTGAAGAGTTTGTTTCTTTGTTTGCTTGAACACGCCACATCCTCAGCTATCGAAGCTGATACTACTACTAGACCGCCATAATTCTATGAAGATGGAGAAGATATACTGACGCAATATGACTACCTACATACTTACTTCAATTTCATGAATGCAGTCAAAATTATTAATAATACTTTTTACTTTATTAACCTACTTTTAAATAACAACAATAAAGTATAGTTATATTTTCTTAAATTTAATTGTGCAATGAAATGAATATCATCCCTCGTTCTTATTGCGTAAAAAAAATATAAAAAAAATGATAATAATAAATTCACAAAGAGCAATCGTGAATTTATTGAATGTCTATTTCCTATAATTAGGAACTAATTAAAAAAAATCTAAACTCGTAAAAATAACATAGAAGTTTTTTTACCGTAGCAACCTATAAAAGCCCTGAAGATATTTTTAAATTTTAAATGCTTTCTAAGAGGAAAAAAGACTGCCTGACACACACACTCCCGCTTAAAACGTATAAAACCTTATTTTTTCATTTAAAAAGAAATAGTTAAAATTAAAAAGAAAAGAGTTTGAGTAGTTTAGTAGGAATAAAAGAAAACTAATCCTTCATATTGTCTAAAAAAAACAGAAAATAAGCCAAGTAACCGATCTTTTTTATATCTTCTCCATAAAATGTGAAACTGGCCGAATGTATTATGAAATAATAATTTTATGTGGAATTTTATATGTCATCTATTTGAAGTATGTGATAAAAAATCTGCATTTTTAAATTATTTAATTGTTTTTAAACCTTTCCTGAAGTAAGGGGAACTAAACAAAACAAACAGAATTTATATCGGTCCAACCGTTTTCAAGCGAATTACGAACAACGATTGACTTTTATACGTGTAGATTAAAAGAATACTAATTTAAGAAAATTTTCTTGCTCTTCGGGTGTGATAGCAACACTGCAAATTAATCACAGCAATAATAAACATAGTTTGAATAAACAGATGTCTAGTAATATTCCGAGTCTTTCGTTTTTGCCTTTGTCATAGAATTTCAAAAGATAACTCATCAAAAAATAAATAAATATTATAAGTGGCTGACATTTTAACTCACACTTAGAAAGCTGAGTGACTTCAAGTAAAGCAGGTCTTCAATTTTTATTAATATAATAAATTATCATCGAGTAATGTACCTGACTGACTGATTTATTAACATAATAACGTTAAATTTTTCACTAACCTGCGCGGCTAAGCGCGCGAGTTCCTCTTCGCAGGCGGAATCATCCTCATCGAGATCCGGCAAATGCCTGTGAGAATGTGCCGATAGCGCGGAAGAGGCACTGCCTTCCTCTTCCTCGCGCCGTTTATAGCTCTCCATTAGACGCAGTTCCATCAACGGGTGTATTCTATTATCTATATGTATGTATTTATATATTTCTGCAAAATATATATGTGTGTGTGTATGCGTGCGTGCCTACGTACGTGCGTTCGTGCGTCTGTGTGTCTGAACTATTTATTTATTTATTATTATTACTTGTAACTATAATGCCATTTTTATCGAATTATAAGCGCTTTTTGCGATTTCCCAAAAATAAGCTTTTTTTGAGTTAGGTCACTTTATGCTTAAGCGTGCGTTTTTTAAGTAAGGACTTTAATATTAATTATTCAACTGAAATTGCAAAGAAATGTCGGCAGCAATGGAAGTTTAATAACTTATTTACGTTATGATTTAACAATAAAAAGTTAGAGAAAATAAAAATTTAACTTTTCACTTATAACGAATAAAACTTGAGCCTGGCTGATTTTAAAAGTTTAAATTTAAAATTGAAAACTTTGAACCTTTCAAATATATAATTTTTCCTGTTTACATAAGTATGTAAGAAGGAAAATTGTATAAGTTTGAATTCATATACCTAAAATGATTGATACTATGAAGATTTATTAGTACACAATAGCAACAATTTAATTATATTAGTTGATCACAATAAATAATCAAAATCAAACTTATTGCCATTTTATTTTTCTGAATAATCTTATTTAAATTATTTATAACCATGAACAAAAAAATTGGCATACTAAAGGAAAAAAGTTAAAAAAGAAAACATTATAGATTCTAATATATAACATTTCAATAACAAATAAATATTAATATTTCATAATGCCAGATTGTTTGTTTCCAAGAAAGGATCCTTTTAGTATTCAATAAAGTATTTTTGTGATTTCTGAATCTATTTAAGCAATGATACATTGACTATTTAATTTAACTGCATATTTAATCTTGTCTTACATTGAGTAGGGAGCATCTTTTGTCGTGTCCTTCCTGCCCTGCCGCCTGTACGCGGGAGGACCTGATGCGGGCCACAGAGTATGCTGTTCGCGTGGCTGAGTTCTGGAGCGAAACTGTCTGATGCGCCATCGACACAACAAGTAGAAGAATAGGAAACTATGTTGTAATTATAAAGCTATCAAAAAAAAAATTAGACATAAGAAGGACGTCTAAGGATATATTTTTAAATCGTTTTTTTCTTAATCTAAACAAAATAAATAAACTAAATGCAGCGCCCACCTTCTCCATCTTAAGGGCCTCCGCCAACAGGTCGAGCACCTTCGGTCCCAAGCTACCCAAGTAGTCCTCGAGTGCGACCAGCAACCTGAGGGTGGCCACGATGTTCTCGGGCGCGCCGAAGTCCTGCGGCGGCTGCGGGTGCTTCGGGTAGGGGTCGGGGCGGCGCGAGGCGCGCGACGTGACGCTGTCCGTGCGCGAGCGGTGCGTCATCGGCGAGCGGGTCTCCGGCAACGAGCCTAGCGAGTCGTCAGAGTTCCACGGCGACAGACCGTTGTCACTGAGAAGATTTTTCGGTCGAATTTATATACAAAAATAAGCTTATTTATTAGTAATATGCCCTAGATGATGTATATATACACACAACCGTATTTAAATAAGAGATTTTAAATATTAACATTCCAGTAGAAATGTGCAACAGTGAGCAAAAATAGATGAAGTATATTTTTGAGGCGCGAGTTTGTTGATTTATACGTTATATTTTTGGGTATTTAATTTTTTTTAGAGGCGGAACCCTAATTAATTTTCTAAAAAGTAGGAGGAGGCCTTTTTACGCCTTGCAGCATAAGGTATCTGCTATTCAAGTGCCAGCGAGTCCCGCCGAAATAGGTCTAGCCGGTTTGGAGAATACCCGAAACAATTGGACAGACAACATATTTTTAGTCTTCGTTTTTAGTTTTAGTCATATACAATTAAACTTCGACGTTAAAAACAGACACTACAATTTTATTTAAATGTATAGATTGGCTATCGTAACTAGAAATATGACGATAAAGCGCCTCGCGGATTTTAGCATACCCTCTTTCTGTTGAGGTATCGAGGCTATTTTTGGCAGAGAATTTACGAAGCAGATTAATATAATATTGTGTATACTTACGGTATAAGCTCCTCGTCGGAAATCAGCACTGTATCTAACGAAGGGGCGGTCCTCCCGGGACTGTGATTCCTCGGGGCGGACTCCCGGCGTGACAGCGGACTGCGGGCAGGCTGGCGAGTAGGACATGCGACAACCGGCCTTAAAAAAAACAATTTTTATTGCGGTTTAAGATCATATTCTTTTTCTCAATGGAGAGCAGCGCAAATATATCAAACATTCATATAAAATGATGCCATTTGAACGCTGCAAAGTGACGAATACTACTACAAAAAAGTACCAATCGGAAGATAATAAATGTATTTGAATTTAAATAAATATATGCTACTAGCTTATTACTGTGATACCCCTACAACGCGGTGCTCTTATAAAGCATTCATATTATTCTATAATACTACTACTGGAGCGACTCAGCAACCCAAAATGAGTTGGCCTTCGGCAGGATTTCGCGCCACTTGTCTCGGTTCTACGTCGGCTGTTAGCAGCTTGCAACTCCAACATCACGCAAGTCCGATTCAACGATATTACGCCAGCGATACCTGGGTCGCCCAACTGGTCGTCGACCAAGATACGCCATCTTGACGCCGCGATCGTTATTATTCTATAAAATATAATATAGTATGCGCATTCGAGATTACAGTAAAAAGCGTTTTCCTTTAATGTGAAATAAACCTACCGTGTTATAGGGGAGATTACAGTAGTAAGTATTATGATCTATTTATAACGAGTACGTACGACGTTAATTAATTTTGATTTGTCGATATTTCGATCCAGTCACATAGTGATTACGACTGGACAGAGGGGACTGCGGTGTGTCAGCTCGAGTTGTCATGGCAGTATCTGTCTATCCTCCGTCTTGTTCTTTTTAGTCGCAGCCCCCACAGTTCAGTGGGGGCAAAATTAGAATACAAAATTAATTATCGTGGTACGTACTCGTTATGCCGGCGACAGACATAGCTCAAAGTGTTTCTACATTTTTGTCCTTGAAGGCTACAAAGTTCTACAAAACTTTGCGCAGCTACGCAAAGTCCCCGGTTACACTACATGATTATTCAAATGAAGTTGTTTAAAATCCTTAAGTAGTAAGAATGATACAAATCTCACTTGTTTATGGGGCTCCTTGAGCGAGTGCGCACCTGCCGCAGCGGTTCGTGACGCGGCGGGGAATGTCGGTGCATGGGTGGTGGGGAGCGGCCGCGCGGTGATACGCGACGTTCCAGCGACCTAAGTATTGATAATTAAATTTGATATACTACATAGTACAGGACGGGATTACCCATACTGAATGGGCTTGCCCCATTTTCATTCTAGGCAAGCCACTAGATATCATAAAGTAAGATGAATATGAAGCAAGTGCTGGCTGCCAGTTTCACTGGCGTAAATAGTGGTAGCTGCTTACACTGGCGGGACTATGGGCCCAGCCTATTTTTTAGCCAGTGACCTCTACCGGCGTACCCCGCAACCTCGCGCCAGTACGAGGACGCGTGTAGACGCATAGCACCAGTTACTGGCGCATATCCATTTATGCGTTTGTTTTTGCTAAGATTTTCCACAAGAAAATTTAATGTGGGTGAAACATACACATTGTATAAGTGTAAGCAATTCATCAAAGTTTTCATTCATAATTCGCAATGCCAATCTGTACTCGGAGGGATGTTAGTTGTTCTAGCAACAAAGCCGAACCTCCACTTAGGGATCTATCGGTTAACCATTTTCCCATCCAAAGTCTTTTTTTATCCTTTGCGATTTCTTCGACTAATAATTGATCAACTTTTCTAATAATAGTGGAGAGTTACAATTTATTTTTAAAAACAATGTGTGCTGACCACAAAGATAATCCAGGAATTAAATGAACTCAGTTGATCACATCTAAACAACATGGGCCAGGCCAGGGCAGGCTTGTCTAGGGTCAGAGTCAGAGTTACTTAGATTCGTCTAAACCTAGCCAAACTAAAAAAAAAGTTTGTACTTTCATTACTATACCTTTTTAAAAAATCACACAAACCTGCGTTCCCTACGATCGGGGATCCTCCGTCTAGGACCTGGTGAATTTCTGGGGGGCAATCGTCGCGTATCGGGGCTTCGTCTTCTCGGCGGTGACCTGCGTCGGAGTTCCGGAGAACGCCGACGTTCCGCAGATCGGCGACGTTCCATAGATCGGCGACGTTCCATGGATCGGCGACGTTCCATAGAACGGCGACGTTCCGCAGACCGGCGACGTTCTGCAGATCGACGACGTTCCGAAGACCGGCGACGTTCTGCTGATCGGCGACGTTCCAACGATCTGCGACGCTCGGACGAACTCCTGTTGACAATAACGATTAAATAACATACTCATGTATTATACTCGCGACATTAAACTTCAACCCGCATTTGTTGTGCTGCATCCTTGTCTGATAAAAGGGACAACCCTATATCATCATAAAGGGGAAAAAAACACTTTTAATACCGAAACTTATAGAAAAAACCAGAAAAACGAAGTTATAGTACTTACTTAGTGCGATGGCGCATAGATCCAAGCTAGATCTTGGCCTCGGAGACCAAGTGACGCCACTTCTTGCGGTCCTGTGACGTTTCATGCCACTGAGTGGCCTGAAGCTGGCACAGACCCTCTTCGACCTTATGCTAGAATAATTAATCGAAAGCTTATTCTAGAAGAATTAATAGAAAGCTTAGCTAGAAGAACTAATGAAAAAAATATTCTAGAAAGCTTAATCGAAAGCTTATTCTAGAAGAATTCATTATTTATTATTTTTTGCATGAGAAGCTAAACTACTTTGCTTTAATCCGCGAATGAAAGCAAAGTAGTTTAGCTTCTCATGCATGTCATAGATTTCCGCAAAGTAACGCCTGATTCTATCAATTATTATTATTTTTTATTTATTCCCTTTATTGTACACATAAAAATAACAGAAAAAAAATACATAACGTAAACTGAAACTAGATAATGTAAGAATGTGTACAAAGGTGGGCTTATTCCATATAGGAATCTATTCCAGCCAACCTTTATACCGGAAAAGGACATAAAATTCATCGAAAGCTTAGCTAGAACAGTTAATGACAAGTTTTACAATACATTAAAGGCGTATCAGATTCGGAACCCTGATATATTAGCATGTCTTAATACGCTCTTGTCCATTTTTTTTTATAACATCGCGTCTGCGTGTAACATCTCATAAACGCGCACAAAATAATGGTAGGCATTTATTTAGACTGTCACTTAAAACCAGGCAAGATTGTGTTGAAGTGCTAATCTGTTTATAAAAAAAAGACAATTCATCGAAAAATTAGCAAACGGTTTTCTACGAAATTTTGACCACGTTAAAATTTATTCCACACGTACAAAAGAATTCTTTTTAAACAAGATTAGAATAATACTGTCGGCGATACCGTTTTAGAAGTCTTAATTACTTTTTAGACAACCTTACAATTCTTGGAAAATAAAGAGACAAAAAAACATTCCTATCCGACAGACATAAATAAAATAAAAAAGCCTTTATTCTACCAAAGATTTACATTATAAAAAAAACTAAAAAAATTGTCGTCAAATTCATACATTGTTATGTTATTACAATTTTTTGCTTATTAGTCTTTTATTTTATTAAAATATAATAAAATAGTATTAACAACCAATGACTGAAGTAAATATTGAGGATTTAACAAACATAAAACAAAAATTTTTGCATTGTTTTGCTACAATTCTAAAGTTGTGATACTAGTTCAGAGGTTAAAAAAAGATAACTTTAAATAACCGATGTTAAAATGGATCACAAATATAATATTGTATTATAATAAACTAGAATAAAACAACAATAAAAAAAGCTATAATTAAAAAAGAAATCATTTATATAAAAAGAAAAAACTACATTTTTTTTTAGATTTTTTTATTTATAATAAATTACAAGTTTGTTTTAATTAATTTAACATTAAAAAAACCAATGCGGTTTGTCCTTAATGTATGATAATGTGCAAAAGAGTCAGTCGCAAAACGGACTGCTGCATCGATTTTGATGAAACTTTTGAATGAAACTTGAAAATGAAGATGACTTTAAGAGAGAAAAAAATAGAGACGAAGTCCTAGTACTTTAATAACTTTAGTAACCTAGTAACTTTAATAACTTTAGTTACCTAGTAACTTTAATAACTTTAGTAACCTAGTAACTTTAATAACTTTAATAACCTAGTAACTTTAATAGCTTTAGTAGCCTAGTAACTTTAATAACTTTAGTAACCTAGTAACTTTAATAGCTTAAGTAAACTAGTAACTTTTGATAACTTTAGTAACCCAGTAACTTTAATAACTGAGTTTATTTAGATTGAGATAATTAAAATAAGAATTCTGTCTCGTGACGAAAATTTTCATTAATTTTTAGAGCGTTATCATGGTCCAGTAACAGAGGATGTGGCCGTGTGCCAAGTTTATATGACCTCTGAGGATCTCCATAAAATAATGTACTAATTTCTATTAATTTGGTATATAATTGTTGTGGTGTAGTACACGTGTATTATAGTTACTTATCAGTATCTACTAAGCAGGTAAGCTGTATGCCCGATTGCTATTTGCAATAGATAAAACACAATAAAATATATTTTATAATCCATTGTTGATCTAGTAACAAAAGCTAAAACTTTAAAATAAACTCCATTGACAAATATTTCGTTGCATATGTATGTGACATTTATAAAAATGTGTTGTGTACAGCACGTAAATAAATACCAAATCAATGGTGCCAGATAGAGCCTATACGTATTTCTTTTTTAATTTTGGTTTTATTTTCAGGCGTTTTTTGTATTTTTCAACAATATTTGTTCGGTTTATGCGATGGCGATTCGATTGTTTATGACTGAATGGAAATGTCTTTCAATTAGGTTAGCCAATCTAAAAATTATTTCGAAATCTCCATCCAACATTGATATACAGCTATTTTTGTCCTTTTGACTAAAAAGGCAAACAAATAATAAAATATCATTTAAATAACATTTCAATACCATTCATAACTTCATTAATTATAATAAAAATACTTCATATTAAAATACTAATAAAGACAAGACGTTTTTTGCAATTTCCCAAAAAACAGATTTTTTGAGTTAGGTCAGTTTACGATTAAACATGCGTTATGTAAGAAAATCCGGCAGTCGTAAATTAAATACAAAGTAAAAAAAAATATATAACAAACAAAATTTTTAATACCACTTCTGAATCAGTTAAAAACGCACACCAACGAGCGTTATCACCGAAATAAGTGTAAATCGAATTACGCGTAAAACATAAAGCGCTACAAATATGGTGTAAAGAATCGATCGGTGAGGAGTCGATGGCTGTATCGAATGTCATAAAGATTCCTCGAAAACAAAACCGTAACTAAGCATCTAAAGCTAGTAAATAACTTACTAAAGGTATGAAACAGGAACAATGAGGTTAATCTTATTTTATTTCGTACTAATGAATAAAATTGAATTTTCTGGCCGTGTTTTCGAAATGAGGTCCTCTTTTAGCTAACACGATTATAAATACGTTACTAGAACCCAAATGCCTATTTTTCGAAAATTTCCTAGTATTTTGTCTATAGAATTAACAACCGAGTTCTTGTTACGACCAACGATAAAATAGTCAATTTAAATACAAACAATTCAAATTGTTTCTATTTAAACTAAAAGTTTTCATCAAGGGATCAAAACTAACAATTGAAAGTTTATTTATTTTTTGTTTTAATAAACATTGTAGTGTTTTTATAACACTTAGGTATTTAAGATAAATGGTTGGAAGAATATTTTTTTATAAAATTTGTAGCATTTTCACTTACACATTCACATCAATATTGATCAACAAATAAACGTCAACGTCAACCTCAACGATGTACTTGACATTTGACAAGATCGATGCTAGAATTAATCTGAACTCATATTAAGGCTTACATTAGAATTTCGAAGATGATTTTTAAGATCTTAGTTAATTATTGATATAATTTAAAATTCATAATATATTTGTCTATAAATTATCAAAATATTTTCGCCAACATTTGAAGCCGACTTTATACCTTAAATCTTATTAGGACTATGTCTTGTTTTGATGTTGTGGTTATTACCGGCGCCAGACGTAGTTCAAAGTGTTTGTACATTTTTGTCCTTGAAGACTACAAAGGTCTACAAAACTGCGCAGCTACGCAAAGTCCCCGGCCATACTAAATGATCATTGAAATAAACATTCAAATGAAACTACGTACCGGAAATAAGTAGGAAGAAAAAAGTCTTTACGACTAAACTTAGTTTTGTACGAAATTTATTATTTTATACATTGTATTAGCCCACTTTCACGATTCCTTTGTATTGGAAATAAATATAAGAAATAATTTTTAAAACATCTTTCTATTGACGAGAAAAGTTTAAAAGTCAATTTTTTTCCATTTAGTGAAAACTATACTTCTAATGAAATTGTTTAAAAATATTTTCTTATTATTTACTTTTTTTTTACTATATTTTCTCTAAATCATTCTTATCTCTTTATCTCTATCTCTAAATCATTTCTTATTATGAGTTTATTTCGTGTGCGTTAAAGATATCCTACATCAATTTAAAGAAATTCTTAAAATTCATTAATTAAGTAACATTTTTTATGCTCAATACAAATAAACGATGTGAAATGTGAAATTATTGTTAAGTCAAAGTTAATCATTTTATATGAACCTTTAAAAATAACGCGAAGTTTAAAGCCTTTGTTGAATTCACTGAGGAATTTCTTTTTAAATTATTTCCTTTTCATCTTTTCTTCATCGCTGCTGACGTTGAATTTTTCAAAAAACCTATAAGCTTCGTTATATTTGATTGGCAGGTGTTTTTTATCTCTTTCATGTAACGTTTTAAAAGACTGACCGATAACGTCAATTTAAAAAGTAGCTGCTGATTTTTTTATCTAACAGATGGTAAACTTCCATAGGGACGCTGTGGAAGGCAGGAATTTCCTTGTAAGTAAAAAGTATAAGAAAAAGAAAACTTTATTAGCTAAATAAAGCGCTGCAATATTATATATGTAGAATAACATGTACTTCTAAATTCAACTCTAGGCTTAAAACTTAATAATACAAAATATACAAAATATTAAGCAGTGCAATATACCTAAAAGCTGATTATTTTCTTTGTTTGGGCACTTTATAGAAAAAAAATACATTTTATAGTTTAATTTTGAAATATGTCTGTAAGTGAAATAAATGTTGAATTTATTATTATATATATTTTTATATATTTATATAATATATTAGTGCCTGTAAAAGATTGTGTTATAAAAATCGTTCACCTAGTTAGAATATTTAGGCATAACGAATTTACCTACGCATTGATGTACCAAAAATAATAACAATTTTGTGTATTGAATTACATATGAATGCTTACGTTGGTCTATGAAATGTTTAATATGACCTACTCATACGTACATGTACAAAAAATAGATATATTTTAACAATTTAATGTAGGCCATTGATTTTGTCATATGCAGAACAATATTCAAGAAAGAGATACTTTTGTTGAAAGCGTACAATATAGATAAAATACGCATGATGATATTGATCAGAAACCACAATTATAGTGCAAAGGCGGTCTTATTGCTAAGAGCAATATCTAACAGACAACCTCTTCGGAAAGAAATAGATGATACGAGAGCGGGATGGTGCAAAATAATAAACTATTACTTAAACTGTACATACTACTATACATAATATATAATATATACTATATATAATTTTAAATATATTTAGTACAAATTTTTTCAAAACGCACGCACGTATAAACCTTCGATGTATGCGTAGTGATTATTTTAGATTGTTTCTTTTTACCTATCTTAAATTATTCTTGTGGGTTTACACCGTAAACGAATGCCCAAACATGCGCAAGTATTTTGAAATCTGTTCCCAATACGAGTCGTGAATGTGGATAGATAAACGATAGTGCGTGTTATACATTTAAAGTATTGTTTTGTCGTAAATCGGTGTATGTGGAATAATGAAACGTTATGTAAAAACTTTTGCTTTTTACATCTCTGTTATTTGAGAGTGGTGAGTTTATAATAGAATGATATTTTTAACACGTTATATTATTATAATTCATAGTTTATATGCTAAATAAAAGCGATGTTTGCTATTCAGAATAATTTGACCAATTTTGATAATTATTTTAATTTACATGTCATTTAGGACTCAATATTGTTTCTTCAGCCTAAACGTCACGTCTCGTGACCTTCCGAAGAATGTTAGATTTTCATATAGTTAATTTGATTTAAATCAATTTCAATTAAGTGTATCCAAACAGCTTGTATTAGGTTATGTCCGATTAAATTTATTCCTTCAAATCGTAAATATTACGGATCATCACTGGCCATCAAAGTTTTTGGTAACAATTTGTGTATCTGTAGAACCCGTTATAGCTTACGTGTATGATTTCCTGTGGCAGTAAAATATATAATATAAAAATGTTATTGTTACTATGATAACATTTCGAACTCAAACAATGCAGTTAGATAACATTATTTCCCTTGTTAACTTCTTGTAAGATTTTATTGTTAAAAATACTCTTATTAATAACTTAGCATAGATTAGAAAGTAAAATGAAATTAGAAAGTACACTGGTGTTGTAAAACTAAGTTGACATTTATTGCATTTTAGACAAGTTAATACTGACAAATTAGAATGTTGCACTATTTATAAAGCATTTTTAATTTATTTAACCCTCTTAATTCAAGCCACATAATCTATACATTATTCATAACAATGTGTACAATGCACATGTAAATGAAATTATTTCTAATATTCTTATAATTTTTAAGTGACTTCGAAAAGAGGTTATATGTTCGTTATATTATGTATTATGATCTATTTATAACAAGTATGTACAACAATAATTAATTTTGATTTGTCGTTATTATGTATGTTCATGCTTGCGAAACTCCTTTAAGTTAGAATTCTGTATATTAAGTAAATTGTTACATTTTTTATATTATATATATATATAGTTTTAACTAGATTATTTGAATAATGCAGATGTCAACCTTAACATTAAGGACAAACCAGCATTGGTTTTTTTAATGTTAAATTAAAAAAAAAAAACTTGTAATTTCTTATAAATAAATTAATAAAAAAAAAATTATAACAATGTAGTTTGTTCATTATTAAATTGTCAAATCTAAAAATTCTTGGTCGAATTTCAACAAGCCGGTGATCTTTTTCTATTCAACTAAATTTATCGTAGTTGAGGTTTCTATCAAACATGTTTCGTATATCAGTTCGTCCTTCTGTCACGTAGGTGTTATATGGACAAATAAAAAAATCTATAAATCTCTTAATATCTCACTATTTCGCTTTCTTAATATTTTTAATTTTTATAATCAATTTGTAATCGTTCGAGCCAATCAGTTTGTAATTTAATTTTCGTAACATTTCTATTAAATTTAATTTGCCAATACTTCGGAGAAGTTCCAAGCTGCGGAGTTTTAAGTCTCACTTGTACTTTGAAATATCTCTTGCTGTTATTACATAAAGACGCTTTGCATAATTGACTTTTGAAGATTCTTTTCAAGATCGGGCGTAATGGTACTAAAACACGGTTCCCATTTGAGAGGCGTTTTATTTGATTCCTGGCTTGACCATATCGGGAAGTGAGGTTTTCTATTAAGAAAAATATCTGGATTTTGGTTTGTCGGTAGTTGGATGGTAGATCTATGCCGAGTATGAAAATAATCAATATTTTATTTCAAACTAGCTGTTTCCCGCGACATAGTCCATGTGAAATTGCCCTTAAAATACTTTAATCTGGCCTTATTGAAAAATCCTTTCTTAAATTTCAATACAGAAAGTTTAACCGCGCATTCTAGTATTATTGTCTATGGTTATAAATTATATTTTTTGTGCCAGCGTTATGGCGTTATCAAATCATTATATAATTGTTATTTTAATACACATAGCCAAATATTAACCCTCGAAACTTTAATTGACAATTTAACTAGAACTCTCTTTTATAATATAACTTTGGTTATAATATTTACCTCAGCCGGATTTTCAGATATAATTTTCATTAAGCGATAACAGTGAAATGTAATTCAATTTATATTTTACGATCTGTTTTACGTGTAAAGTTGTTTTCGTCAAAAGTTACTCATGAAAGAAATGAAATATTTTTATATTTTATTATGGTTGCATATTGTGTATGGGAAACTTTGGAAAAATGGAATTATTCATTATGCTATTAACAATAAAGACTATGGTATGTTCTGATTAGCCACAATTTTCCAATAACCCAAATGTGACAACATCACAACACATCAACCCCCACGAAACATCACTAATCAAGTACCTAACTATATTTTAATCTTTTAGTGATTTAGTAAAATTATGTTATAGATAATTTCCCACTTAATTTGCTTTGGAAAAGAAATAAAACATTATAATCTTAAATGTCAGATTAATATAATATAAATATTACTGAAATCTAGTCTACCAAAAACACGCTGTTAAAGAAGTAACAAATTACTTATTTAATTACTAAAAAACTACTTCTAATTACAACTAAGATATTAAAAATAATTTCCAAAAAATAAACCTTATAAAAGTCTTTTTATTTCTTTAAAATAAGGCTAGAAGTAACTTTCTGGTTTAGTACATTTAAATTTTTTGAGCAGTAGTCCAAAATAATAAATACAAAAAATATATAAAGAGAGAATAGACAGCAAAATTACAATTATGAGTAATAAAAAAAGGGTAAAACAAAATATTTACTCAAATAATTAAAAGATAAACGTTACTTTCTCTCCTTTGTTCCTTTGAAGGAAAGAAAGAAACAGTGTTTATTCAAACATTGTGAAAAGGTAAATCCTTTGCTTTCTTTAACGGTTATTTAATAAGCTAATAAAGTTTTCGCCCGGTTAACCCGTTACGTCAATGATTAAACAATAGCAGCAACTTACGGGTTAATTGTTACTAAATAACGCAATATAACAAAGAAACTGTATCCCTGGATTTCCAGCCGAGCAGAAACCACGAAGAATTTACTAAATTATAATAAATAGAGAAAGTTAGTATACAATTAAAGTTGACAGTCCTTTAACAATTTAATAAGTCAGTAAATGACAATAAAACATAAAATGGCGCCTACGTTATTTGTTAACAGTATATAAATTATTTAGTTTAGTAAATTAACCTTCGTAACTGTTTATAAAATACAATGGTCAAATTGAATAAAATAAAATTGACTTTCACTTAACCCCAAATTACCTATCGAAAAGCAATAACAAGAATATGAATTTATTTAAAATTTCAACGAAATTGAACAAAATGATATTTCTAAACAATTCCATGAAGCGTTATTGAAATTTAAAAAAAAAGTCATATAGTTTTATTGGTATATAAAAGGAATATGAATTGAAATAATGACAATGAAACGGTATAAAAAGTTTTAGAAAATATAATATAGAACTTACCGATGCAAATGTATTGTGCGAAGTAAATCTCATATTTTAATTTGAAATGGTAAAAGATATTTTAAAATTTAGTTAAAGCGGCACTAGAAAAATTGAAGGGGCCATGCTAAGATTTAAGAAGTGCAAACTCTGGCACCGACTACAATACGTCAGTAAGTGTCCCTTTGCGGTGGTTGAGCATATCGACCTTCGCTCCCACCTTTCATTCCTCGCCGAAAGCCTCCCACCTTGGTGTGCCTCCCCCGCAGAGGCCTAAGCGGATAAAGTCACGGGAAACAGTCTATCTATCCCGTCTCCTATAATTTTCGACTCCTTTTTGTCCGAGCTTACGTAGAATGCGTGATAGTCAACGTGGTGTATCATTTTTGTGCATTTGCGCATTAAAATTCGTTGTTCTATTAATTTATGTGTATTAGGGTCACCCACAAATTACGTCACACGAGTTTTATGATTTATTAACTCTCACTAAAAGATTAGGTATAGGTTGTCAAATTTTCGAGACCCTCTCCCCCCTCGATGTGACATCATACATTTTTCAATTTTATGCATCTATTAAAAATAATTAAAAGGAAACAGAAGTTTAATCTTTTTTTAAAATTTATTTGAAATATTTTTACATGTAACGTCACAAAGACTTCTGAAACTCTTGCTTGTTGTCACGCAACGTCATATTTTAATGATATTCTACCCCCCCTTAAACGTGTGACCTAATTTTTGGAGGACCACTCATTTTAACTTATGAATTTTTAATAACATCTCCCACTGTTATTTAGGTTTTGTGTCAAGCTAATTTATGTATTGTAGAGTGAGTATTGTCTAAAAACGTATCGGATATTTGAAAACCTGTGTTAAAATAGGTCACCCATCTATTATCAGGCCGCGGTAACAACCGCTTAACCTAGCGATCCGCTCAAACCACGAGTAACCTTATTCTAAGGACATTTACTTACTAGTAATTATTTGTCAGTACGAGTGTACTTTATCAATAAAAGCGGTCGTAGTATAACCAGTGGTAGACATTCGAGTCGATCGCTAGGTTAAGCAGTTGTTACCGCGGCCGAGCGATAGTTAAGTAATCAAATAAAACACTGATATTTCAAACATTCACGTGCCTTCCGAAACACGAAGGCATCAGAGATGCCTGGCACGTGAAACGTTGGTGAGATCGCAGAGATTGTGAGGGTTCCAAGGATGACGTCAGACGGCAGTGGGCCATCTTAACTCGCCCCACAGACACATCCTCTGCAATTTAAGCGGACCCTGGTACTACACCGGGATAACGCTAGGCAGCAGAAGATTCCTACTTGAACATTAGGTGTATCGTGAATTTACTAAGACATATACCATGTTTGTAATTATTGTGTTTAGTTTTAAGTAGGTTATTTAACTAGCTCTAAGCAATAATTGTTTTGAACCATAATCTAGATTTGGACGAATTAATTATTATTTCCATTTTTATGCTTACTACTCTCTTAGTATCCCAATGAGCGTGCGATGAAAGACCAAAATTATCTTTTCATTTTATTTCCAATTTCGCTATTTACTTCTAACTTATACATTTTAGAAGAGCTATAAAACTATTCTGTCACTCTATATGTCACGCTTAAGATGTATAAAGATCATTAACACTTTTAACACGCGATAAATGCTTCGTCCACTACACGGCGCTAAAGTTATTTAAATATTTCTCAGTTAATAAATGACAGCAGAACAGGACATAATATTTGGCAATCACATAGTTTCACAATTCTTTTTAGAAACAGTGATTGCTTAACTTTATAAGAATGGATTGTAATCTATAAATTAAAACATTAAGAGTGTATTCCCTTTTAGAATGCACACATAATTTTTTAATAAGTAATAAATATATATAAACATTATTTTTCCTTATAACCAATAGATGTTTACATTATTCACGCATACCAGTCAAGCAAGTACAGTTTGCTAAAGTACTAAGTTTTCTCTGTGTAAATCTGTCGGCAGATAGCTTAGACAGATCATCTTACATGATTATTATTTGCTCGTTCATTTAAGTAAGCTTTACGATGTCACACACAAGTTTTGTGTGTTTTGTTCCTCTTTAACGATGACAAATCCATTTTAAAGTAAGTAATGCGTCGCATATTTCACTTATATTATTATTTTCAGCAAATGCCGCCAATATTTCTTTTGTACAAATTTCCTACACCATTTTCAATTACGGACGCAACGTAATTTAATATTTCAATGTAAAACCAGGCCTTGAAATTGTATTGATCATGTTTCAAGTACGCTTTCGTGATCACTTTAATTTTTACAAAACAACTAATATGGTGCAGTGATCACGGGTCAGATACGCTTACGTTGGTTACGCCATATTCGCTTATAAAGATGTCAGCATTAAAAAATACAGTAATATATAAGGTGTACAGTCGGCCTTGGATGTTTACAAGCTACGTAAAGCGCCGTGCACTTAATTCTGTAATATCTATCAAGCATCTCCTCGATAAGAGCGCTTGGCAATAAACGTGGGTGTAAAGGTGCCGCGCGCAGATGTGTTCATTTACGGACATGGTATGAGTGGGATTACCAAGGCTGCGGAATGCAACCCGCGATAATAAATTGAACATGCCCTTTGTACGTATTTCGCGTGCGTAAATATTTCAATACTTTATTGCGCTTTTTTTCGCTCTGCGAAATAACGGCACTTGGTGAGTGACTTTATGTATGTTAATACGCTCATTTGTTAGGATTTTCTTATGGAATTTACAATATTCACCCGTCCCAAAGTTGCAGATCACAACCAGCGACAATAAATTGACCATTTTGTTTGGACATATATTTCGCAATCGCAGATTTTATTTAAATATTTTATTGAATTTTTATTTGCGTCAGAAATGGCAACGGATATTACCGAACATTATAACCTTATATGATTATAATAAAACTTTCAAGTTAGGTTCGTTTAGTCCAAGGTTGTGGATAGTAATAAGTGAAAAAGATGAACAAGCACAATTGAACACATATTTTAAAAGACGTTAATTAGCCTTCGCTACTCATTGTGTCATCCTTCCTTCCTTCCTTCAGCCTTATGAAGTCCACTGCTGGACGTAGGCCTCCTCAATGGATTTCCACAAAGATCTATTTTGGGCCGCTGATGTCCAGCGGCTCCCTGCGAACCTCACCAGATCGTCCGTCCACCGTGTAGGAGGCCTTCCAGCTTTTCATTGTGACATCCGTATATTCTTTATTTATTTTTTTACAGCGATATTAGCATAAGGTTAATTTCAAGAAGCACCATTCTAATAACAAATAAAAATAAATAAATAGAACTTGGATTGCAGCTTAGGCACCCCCTTTTGAGTGGCTACGTGAGTATTCTAGCGAATTCTACACTCCCGTTCGCAAATGTTCCTAGATTATGGGATCATCCGAGAGCGGGCCAGCGCGTAAAACATTTCCTACCGACAAAAAAAAAATATCGCACCCTCTTCTAATGAAACAAAACAAATTCTGCCATATAACTTATATCATCAGTGTAACTTTTTAATATACTAAAAATGGCCATTGGTAATGGACATTTTTGCGATTGACGGAAAATATAGGCGTAGAATCGAATGCAGTTATAAAATTCTATGCATTTCTCAATGCAATAGCGCGCCACGTGGGAGTCCAGCGTGCATCGTAAGTACCGAGATTAACGATCGTCCGTATTGAAAAAAGAAGATAAAGTAAGCTTTACGCGTACACTTTTTGTGTTGCCGACGTAAAGCTTGAGTCACACTGTATCCTTGGACCGTGTAATTTGCATTCCGTGGACGTAAAATTAGCCAAGAATACGTGACGAATTGTATATCACTGTTATGTGACATCAGAGGTTGAGTCGGGTATGTTTCGAGTAAAAATTCTCATTACGTGCCTTAAAAATGCCTAGACCTTTAAAATATTGACACGCTCTGGGGCACTTTATACAATTAATCAATTCGTTTTTGCTTCAATACTTTTGGAGTACATCGCGGACGAACATCGTATCACGAGATGCGTATATATACAAAATGACACATGTTACACCAATAACGCTAATGCCTTCGTTAATGGTATAGTGCGACATTAATACAAGTCAATAACGAGCTTAAATGCAACGACTGTAAACTATCAATCACAATCCTTCGCATCACAATACTCTGTTAAACGCTTCAACGAATCCACTATTGTGACCGTAAAACGTATTCTATCGCCGGGCATGTCCAAAGATTTTGATGCAATGTCGATCCAACCAAATGTAAACTCTGTGTGTTCTCACATACAGTGCATATTTTAAACTCTCACCGACAATTCGTATCGGCCGCACTGGGAGAAATGTAAGTTATTTTGCTCTGTGACTATTGTCACATTATTATGTACGGCATGACAATGGCTTTTGTATGGGAATATTGTATGGTTTCGAAACTTCAGATATTAATTCGATATCGCTTACATTATATAATATACGTTACGTTCCTGGTGAATGTCGTTTTAAAATGTGTTCAGATAGTAGGGAGCCTAAGTGGGGAATTTGCTCAATACTCTAGCGCGTCAGAAAACCATATGAGAGAATCTCGCACCCTGTAACGTGCTCCCAACAAATGCGAACTCTTAATATAGGGATATTTTAAGGTCCCTTATAGGACCCTTAGAGAAACTAGGGTGCGTCAGACTAAGATAAGGTAAGTAAATTACACAGACATAATTTCACATTTCCTTAATTCAATGTGAAGAAAATGGAAGAGTTAAGGAACTGTGAAAAAAAAACGTCCACTTAATTCAAATATTCGAGCTCGATTATGCCTTTAACTTAATGCCTTTGACATGCGAACGATTTAGATAATAGTAGTAAGAAAATGATTGGTGGGTAAAAACCTTAGCTTGGCTGTAGAAATCAACCGCAAAGTTATGCATAAGTTATTATTTCTCAGTTAAAGGGTGTCGTGTGAAACCTTAAGTACAAATAAAAATATGTAATTTTTAAATCATGCTAAAGATACATATTTATAATTTGTGATGTTTAATAAGTTCTTCACAATGCTTAGAATAAATAATTACTTCCTTTGAAAAATTAAAAGTAAAAGCTCATTTAAAAATCTTAGTCTCGGAGCCCATCCTTACAAATTGCGACTCAAATTAATTATGTTTTTGTTATTATGACATTTTTTTTTATTTCGAAAGATTGATTTTTACTATTAACAATTATCTATGAAAGTAATTTATATTATGTTCCCTTCCTTGATATTTCCATTTTTTATATTACTACACATAATGTGTTAGGTTTTTGCTTACTACATATTTACTTATAGGCGGTTTACTTGGGTGAATTGACTCCGTGTTGCGATGTATTGTTTTGTATGTTGTGTTCTTTAAGGTACATTAGTCATTTCAGCTTAAAGCACTGGAGATGTCAGCTGGTAGTTTAATTGAAGTGGTCTCAAGGAGTGGATCTTCCTTTTTATCTGTCCGATAACTGATCAGATCCACTACGGGTATACAACCCCGGAATAACCTAGCTGCTTTTGCCACTTCCCCTGCATCGTCCGTGAAAATAGTATCGGCATCCTTCCTCTCTTTCCTACCTTCGTATTATTTTACTTCATCCCTTTCTTTACTCGTGTCTTTCTAAATAGAGGGAGCGCCACGGTAGCAGTCTTTTTGGTCTGCAGCCA
This sequence comes from Charaxes varanes, assembly GCA_024363005.1. Classification (NCBI taxonomy): domain Eukaryota; kingdom Metazoa; phylum Arthropoda; class Insecta; order Lepidoptera; family Nymphalidae; genus Charaxes; species Charaxes varanes. The sequence goes on along the minus strand of JANCMC010024009.1, from coordinate 5,452,101 downwards.
AATTAGACCAGCGCGTCCGGGTACCAGTACCTCTTTCTCACATAAGATAGGCGTGAAGTGGCGGCAATGCTGTCAAGTGATGGTATTGTTGTCGCGTTTCGTTCGGTTTGTGAGAGTTCCAGGTGGCCTAAACTCATCAGTAAAGGCCGACAACGAATCTTCTAGCCTCCTGGTCATACAGATGTCTATGAGCATCGGTAGTTATTTAGGTGACTTGTAACATAAAAAACAATAATAACTGGCGTTGTTAATAACTCAGTTTAAGTATATACTCAATTGAAATTCGTTTAATGTATTCCCATAGTAGAAAAATAGGAAGCTGTCTCTTCAAGAACGCAAAATCACGTCGTTGCTGATATTACAAGAAATTAAGAACGGCCGAGAAAAGTTAATCAACGAAATGAATGAAGTTGGACAAAACAATCCTTGAATATTTTTTTTTTACATTATGATATAAACGCTGATGTAAATTGGGGGAAAAATGGCTAACTCCCGGATACAATTGGTGAAATGAGAAACGAAATATTAAAATAATCTTAGCTAACAATAGAAAATTGATTCTCATATTATATATGCCTTCCACTAGGAAATGAATTTGTACTAATATATAAAGCTGATGAGTTTGTTTGTTTGTTTACTTGAAGGCGCTAATCTCAGGAACTACTGGTACGATTACGCTATATATCTATGCTAAAATTGAATCAATTTATTTTATACCTAATTTTAAGCAGACATAGTCGCGGGCACAGCCAGTGTTAAAATAAAAGGACAGAAAGTGTCCCTTTTTAATACTAATACAAGTCTCGTTCATTTATAAATATATTGTATTGTAAAGAGATGGACATTTTTATATTGTTTACTTGTGTAATTTTTATATCTCTTAAGAAAATATTCGCTAAGATCACAGTTGCAGTAATATGACATCTGTTCTTAAAAGCACGACGACCCATGAAAATAAAATATCGGCTAAAAGTGCCGTCTTTCGCACAAAAGCATTAATTACGAACATTGGACATTTTCAGTCGTTAACCGACAAAAAGTCGTAATTAAAGAAAAAATTTGGCTCAATGAATTCTCACGCCTTTTCTCCGCAATTTGACGTAGAATAGAGAAATCTCAAATGAGAAATGCCAAAATTCTCTTAGGATTAGTTTTACGTGTATGTTATGGTTATGCTTAAGATAGACGTAATGAAGTTAAAATAGTATTTTTCATTTCCTTCCTTCCTGCCATTTTCAGTTTTTAAATTTTCTCCCTTTCTTGTTAAGAAGGGACACCGTTAAAACAAAACAAACATAATCTTCGTTAATCTTGATAATTATTTGACCAAGATAAACTCGACGGATTAAATTATTCAGATCAAACTAAAATTTCCTTTAGGAGAACCGGGTTCGTTTGCTCTAATTGGTGGATGCAAACTCTTGTAATAGACGCCGTGGATTCGGTTCGAACTGGGTTTCAAAATACATAAAAGCGAACGGTTACCTAACACAAAATCTTTAAAACCGCGGAATGTACGCAGATGAAATTCGACAAGAAGGCAGTTTATAGTTAGTAGACATCCACTACGAAAGGATTTTTTAATAGGGCCAGATTAAGGTCTAGGTCACCTCGCAAGTTAACGCGAACTTCTGATACACGTCCTAATACAAAATAACGATAAAAGAGATCGTATATTAGTGGTTGGCAATTGAGTCGCTTACTAGATTAAATAGCTCTTACCGCGACAGGGTGTTAGACGATTGACCAATTCTAACACTGATTTTCAAATATCTGTCCTCCGTCTATCGGAAGGCACCTAAGACAGTGGGTCCTGATTTATATCTACTAATTGATATAATCGTGAGATTGTGGAGATTCTAGTGATGACGCCAGACGGCAACTGTTCACCTGAACACGCCCCTCAGCCACATCCTCTCTAATCTAAGTGGTACCTGGTTCTAGACTGGGATAAGAAGATACTACAATGTAAGGAATCCTTTTGGATTCCAGTCAAGACTAAAAAAAGTACCCCACTAAGTATTGCAGTAGTTGCCGGTTGCTCTTCTCAGTGCAAAGCGCGAGGGAGATGAGTAACCCATTCTAGTACTGGTTTATGTTTGATATCCGACCTCTTCCGTTATTCGGAAGGCACGTAAAAACAATGAAACCCGATTAATGTCACTTCGTGATATTAGTCGTGAGGTTGCAGAGAATGCGGGGTTCCGAGGATGACGTCAAATGACAATCGGTCACCTTCTTTGCAATCTAAGCGTGTATTTGACTGGGAAAACACTAGGAAGAAGTAGAAAAAGATTGCCTATACTGGACATAATATAAAGTACCTTCTCAATATTTATTTAAAAATAGACTCCTTTTGTAACAAAAGAAAAATAAATCGAATGAATAAAGGGATAAATTCAAAATAAAGAGAGATATAATCATGCATTTCCACGTAACAAAACAATACATTAGCGGAACGCATTTTAATGACAAAATCGATGTGAAAATCAACGATCTGTACAAACAATAAACGCCATTGCAGCGAATCGAAACATTATGTATCGGAGCACACATCTAAATGCTGACACGTGCTGATCCATTTGATGAATCGTCGAGATTTCTACGCCACATACAATATGGCTTACTGATAAATCTTTTAGATTTATCTGCACAGATGTGATTTGACTCAGTATTGTCGTCGCTACTGTTTGGATTTTGTACCGGAATAATTTCTGTATCATATAAGTAATTTTGAGGGGTTCTGTACTTCGATGGAAAAAACCCTTATAGAATCGCTGCGTTGTTCGTCTTTCTGTCAAGGCCCTTTTTCTCAGGAACACGGAAAGTTATAAAGTTGAAATTAATACCAAATACTGAGTTCTGCGCTCCCTTGAAGCCGTAAAAAAATTAATTTTCTAAGTGTACGCAATCAAAAGATATGGCCACTTATGTATGTCACACATTTCCCAAACATTCGCAAAGGGTAGAAACAAACCTTTTCATTTGATACCCCCACTCGTTTATATTCGCTTCCTGTCGTTTATTTGAGTTCTCCACTTTCACCCCCACAACTTTTAAATGGCTTAACAGATTTTCATCAAACATGTCTTAGAACATTCACACATAAGTCACCTTTAATAAAAAAAAAAAAATAAAAAAAAATTGAAATCGCTTCATCCGTTCGGGATTTACGATTCTACACACAGACAGACAGACATGTTAAGCTTATAAAAACCTTCTTTTTACGTTGGCGGTTAATAAATATGCTTCTTAACTTTTATTTTTGATAAGGAAAGATACATATTATATTTAAAAACAAGATTGACCATAGCCATGAAACTAAATGATGTCGCTGCTGGAAGTGAGCTTCTTTTCTGTGTAGTTGCGTCGATTGACCACAAAAGGATATTTCAACTTTAGTTTTAAGTAGCTCTTATACTAAAAGCAAGTGAGCATTAAGCGATCGAAGCTGTGGACCAAGTCGATACTCTGGAACTAATGGACCGTGATCTTGTTCTAAAAGAACCGATGGTTCTTGTGTTAAGTGTCTGGCAATCGTGTGGTAATGTTATACAAACTAGCACCGGCGTTTACCCTTTTTTTTTGCGCTAGGAAGTGCATTTACGCACGGGACTGTGGGATTCAGTGGCACTGCCATAATAGCCATTAAAATATCGGGACCAGTATCACTCGTTGCGCAGGGCTCCAGTGGCTATCCACCCTAGCTTATGTTCAAGGTGGTAGGAGAAGACGCGTAAACCCCGCGCGTTGTATATATATCATCACTCTCTTGAATGTATTTTTTCGGCCGTCGTATAATTGTATTGGTTCGGAAACAAGAAAGTCTTTGAAAATTGCACGCTTTTGGGATTCCGTATTTCCAAAGGAAAAATAGTTTATCAGTCAAGACCCGTTTATCTCAGAAACGCGTAGAGCTATTACTAGTTACAGTTGAAATTATTACCGAATACTGAGATCTCTCGAAGCCGTGAAAAAATCAACCCTCCAAGTGTATACAATCAAAAGATAGATAGATAGCCATTTACGTGATATTTCTCATATATTTGCAAAGGGAACCAATACGTATAGGGTGCTTCCCGTTGACCTAGAATCATGAAATTTGGTAAGAAGCTATATCTTAAAGTACAAGTATAAGAAAATTTCCGAAATTCCTAAAGTAGTGAAAAAAATAATAGAAGTGACTTAAAACAAATCTTATTAAAAGTATAAATTTTAAAATAACCTGCTAAAGTATTACGTGATGATACGGAACCCTTAGTATGCGAGTCTGACTCGCACTTGCCCGGATTTTTTAAAACAAGACTACATCCGCTAGTAATGTATTTATTAACACATAACATCTTCATTGTTCCTTTCCTTCTTCTTTCTTCCTTAATTTTATTAAAGTTGGAATATACTTATATTTTATATCAAGCAAACTTATTTTCTGCATCAAAGAAGCTATATAAGTTTATTAAGATCGCTTCAAAGAAACTTCTATAAAATGACGGGGACGGGTCCTCATAACAGACAAGTTACTGGCAAAGGTCAAAGTTACTTAATAATTATTATTAAATGGCTTGTATAAGAAAAGTTAGAGACAACTTTCATATTAATATTGACATCAATATCTCAATTCAATATATATTAAAACATCTCCTCCTGACTTATCAAGCACGTAGGTACTCAAACAATTTTCTATTCAAGTTTTAAAATAGCTTGAAGTGATGAAGCATTGAAACCCTGGTATTTTAGGTCTCATCTCATCAAAGTCACTAAATTCATTACGTGGAGATTATCAATAACTTATTTTTTATACTCTTTAACAATACCACGCAGCGGTAGCTTAGTGAAACTTCAACATAAAAGTCACTGGCATTCATCTCAAATATACTAAAATGAAGCGTCAACAAGCCTGTCATATTAACCATCTATCCATCAGCATTTAATCGCTCACAGCTGAGAACAGGATTCCCTTAGTTTCTTCCACTCTCCCTATCTCTCGAAAGCAGCATCCAGCCACTTCTCGCCACTCATCTGATGTCATCAAGCTATCGGGTAAGGGGTCGACCCGAATTTCTCCTACCCAATCTAGGCCGCCAGTCAGTATACATCACCTTGTATGTCCTTCCTTTCCCCACTTGAGTTTGACCACCCTGGTATTTTGTACGTAGTCAGGGGCGACTTTTGTAAGGAGCCAGACTTTTTTTTAAATAAATTAACCATAGCTAATACTTTATTCATCATCATTTTCAGCCTTTGCTTTTGCCACTTTTCCCTATCCCTTGCCAATCTCACCTAGCCACCTCCTGCCACTCTCCTTACATCATCCGCCCATAGGGCCACAAGACGACCAGGGTTTCTCCAACCCAATCTAGGCCACCACTCAGTTAGGTTCGTAAACCACCTGCCACCATCGCAACTCCGTTTTAGTTCGACCATCCTATATCCAACGTTCTTAACCTTAGAGCGGAGTCGGATCTGGGTATTTCGAAATCGGCCTTGAGGGTTGATGCCAAGCATGGCGAACTCCATGGCTCTCTGTGCAACTCTTAGCGTTTATGTTGACTGCTGTGTGAGTGTTTATGTCTCGACACCACGATAAGTCATGGTGGGCAGAACACATTGGTTGAAGAGACGGGTCTTCGGGCATTGTGGTATTTTTTTTTGATCGGATTATGTCCTCTAGTTTGCCGAAGGCAGCATACTTTAATACATATGTATTATTAAAAATCACTTGTCGAAGATATTGAAGGAGCACGTTCAATGAAAATGGACTGAAAAGGTTCAGTTGAACACTAAATTCGGCGATGTTTGGGAGTCGTTTCAGCCCGAGATCGTAAATTGCAAGCGGCACTAACAACAGTTTACCGAGGGTCTAAAGTACCGTATCGTCAGACATTGCACTGTTTACGTTGATGAAATTGATTTCATGTTGATTCATTAATAACCTCTTCTTTTTAGGGTTCCGTACTCCTAAAGAAAAAAGGACCTCTTATAGGATCACGTCGTTCTTCGTCTCTTTGTTTGTAAAGACTTTTTTCTCAGGAACACGTAGACCTACAAAGTTGAAATTAAAATAATACTGAAGTCTGCAAAATGTGTGAAAAAAATCAACTCTCTATGTGTACGCAATCAAAAGATATATGGCCTTTTATATCACATTTTCCATACATTTGCAAAGGGAACCAAAACTAATAGGGTTGACCTATAATCAGGCAATTTTAAAAGAAGCTATATCTCGTAGCGCAAGTTAAGAAAAAATTCTGAAAACCATATATTTGAGGAAAAAAGAATTGCACTGTCTTAGTCAAATTAAAAAAAAAATGAAACCTATAAACCTCAAATTAACCTGGTAATGTATTACGTGATGGTAGTTACGGAATCCTTAATACGCGAGTCTAGCTCGCACTTGCCCGGTTTATTTTACAGAAGTAAGCATGCTTTAAACTTAAATTCTGCTTAGTGGTAAGGAGCCACCGTGATCTATAGACGCTTGCAAATAGTCCACGATCGAAAATTGCGCGTTATCTGTTTAACCCCTTCCAAAAAGAACACTGCTAATCCTTGCTAATAATATATGCACCAGCAGAAACAGAACTACATAAATATTCTACCATCGCTCTGTATTTTTTTTTGAGGCGGACCAAAGGCCCTATCATTATTGCGACCATTGAGATCTATTGTGACTGCCTCAGCTTATAGTTCATTCTCATGACCAGCAGAGCACATAAACCCTACAAGGGCTTGAGGTGTGAGCGCTCTAACTCCTCCTGAGGTTAGAGTGATTTCCTCCAGTGCGTTGTAGCGCTTGATGAATAGAGTTGGACAGTCACAGAGGATGTGCTTGGCCGTTTCCAAGTCTTCGTGACAGAACCTTCAGCGAATCATCCATGTTAGTTACCAACAAAATGGTTACCCGCTCTTTGCTAATCTTGCCACTGTGGCATTTCTCTCCTCTTTTAAGAGCCATGGTAAAGAGTAAATCGACAATTCGTAACGTCAGGTGTAAACTAACAAAATACTGTCAAACTCTCTCCAACTCAATTCAACGGAAAAAACGAATTGTAAGACGTTTTGTCGATCTTGGAGAGGAAAAAAAATACGTTATACCGAGGGGACCAAAATGCATTATTTTATTATGAATTAACGAGATTTTTCCAAGGGACCAGCACTTTCATACGTTTTATCGGGGTACGAAGTATCGGGATTTCACTGTATTAGTACATTAGTTAGTATATGACATGCACGTAACTGATTCCCTAAAGATAAAAAAATGAATTTAATTAAATGAAAAACAATTTGGATTAATTTATTCACAACTAGTTAACTCGACTATCTGTAGAAGAGATCCAGGAGCATCTTTTAGTCCTGGCTCTTTTTCTGGGGGAGTAGGGGCCAAACATTCGTGCTCTACATGGCGTTGTTGTTGTCTGCAGAGCTGGAAATAGGCCATTGCAACAACAGTGCAAATGGATGTGTCGGGTGATTTACAAGGAGCAAGCTAAGGGGAGTGTCTTCCATTAATCGATCTGCCTTAGTCTTGCACTGGTATGAAGCGTTCAACAGACTATATGGGTTAAGATCGGTCCAATTACTCGATGGAAATTCCAGTAGTGTTCTATCAAAATGGTCTGCTTGACCACATATCCAGCAGTCTTTCAGTTGCATATAGTTGACCAACTTAGTTAACATAGCCACATACATATTACCATCAAAGACAGCATAACAAACTGACAATAGACAATATAGGCCTATGCTGGTCTGAATTCCTGGGTATCCCATTAAAAAGAATGTGATCTGTTAAAAAATACCTGCCAGGACCTAGAGTTGAAAAATGCGAAACTCGAAAAAGAAATAAATTTTTTAAAGCGGCAGATAAAAAAGAATAATTTTTTAATCCATAATATACCCTTCAGTGAAAATGAAAATACACTTGATAAAGTTAGAGACAGATTCACGGAGTGTAATATAGCTATACCAGATTATGCAGTTAACACCTGTTATAGACTTCGAAAAGGTCCAATTTTGGTATCACTCAATAATAATAATGTAAAACAAGAGATCTTTAAGTGTAGGGATATTTTAAAAAATAAAAACATATTTTTAAGTCATGATAAGACCCCCGAAGAAAGAGAAGAGGGAAGAAAAATTCACGCATGCATAATTAAATTAAAAACTATTGATAGCAATGTTTCTTATAGGAAAGGTTTTTTCAAAATAAGAGGGTCATTCTGCGCGTCAGTGTGGAGAAGAGTGCAGAAAAATGTGTTGATACTGGTATGCGGTATCAGGGCGAGCGGAGGGGATAATAGGACAAAGAGGCTTGATGGTTGGCCCTCGATCTACGAGAAATAAAGTTTTACGTTCAAACTTGAAGCGAGTGAAGTTATGTGTGTTGAGAGTGAGTTTAGGTAAACAATAATCAAGACTTATAAAAAACAACCGACTACAAAATCAAAATACCAAATTTTGTTCACTTGGATAACATTCGTATCCCAATTAATTTGATTTTAAAACCAAATTACTCAACCAAAGATCAAAGATTTTTATGAAAATTCTATAAGACCAAACAGGTTTGGAAAAAAAAAGAGTTAGCCAAATCAGTCCACCCGTTTTCGAATAATTCAGGAACATACATATAAATAAAAGTCCCCGATTACTTGAGAACTATTTTTAGAAGTCGGGTTTCTACCATAGCTTTTGACTTATGATGTTTTACGCTTGTATCCGCAGAGCCCCCCAAAAGGCGCGACGATCCCGTACAGGCCGAAGCCCAACGTGGCGGGGCCCGTCATCCTGGCCGGGGGCCAGGCCTACACCATCCAGGGCAACTACGCCGTGCCCGCACAAGACGTAAGTTACGCTCAAACTATAACTTTTACAGCCAAAAAACTTAAATAGGTAAATTCTTTATTGCGCACAGAATTGAGAAAAAACATTTTACAATCTGCGGTGACATAGACGAGTGTGTTTGAAAACTCGGTCTTATTGCTAAAGCAATCTCTTACCGGATAGGCTTTACTGAGTGAGAGGAGATTTTCACAAAGAAAACTTAAAGGATCGTGCAAATTAAAAAAAAAAAAGGACTTGTCTACCTCAAACGTACCTGCCAACAAACGCAGATAGAAACGTACAATGAAATATGTTTATCGGTGGGAAAGTTTCACTTATTTAAGTTAATAAGAGATAGCCTGGTCAAAAATCTAGACTGGTCAAAAATCGCCCACAATCCTTTTTGCATACAACGACATATATTCACTGAAAAATAAAATTTGTCAAATCGTATAATGCCGGAGCCAGATATAGCTTCATTTGAATAATCACTGTACACACACAGCGTAGCAGCGCAAAGTTTTGTAGTACTTTGTAGTCTTCAAGGACAAAAATGTACTAACACTTTAAACTATGTCTGTTTCCGGCATAACACACGGTTTTTACGATTATGCTTTGACATTGTTCAATATATTAAAGTCACTGAGAGATATTAGTTGTTGTAGGGACTGACTTGGTTTCGGAGATGACGTCAGACGGCAGTCGAACATTTTAACGTACCCCACAGCCACATTCACTGCAATTGAAGCAGACCTAATATTACGTCATATTATGTTATTGAAGTGGTTTTACTATATGAAGTGTACATTGTGTTTACAGTACATCACTAAGGTCCCTGCCCCTGGCCTCATGCGCCCTATTGGCAGGCGCGGATCGACCCATCTAAATATGGGCACAGCCACTCAATTTTTGGCCAAATGCGAGTCGGCGTATGAACTTGCTTAGACGTATATAGTGCATTCCTACAACGGATTTGTCTATAAAATATATATCTATGAAACGTTTTTTCTTCTAACTAAGGTGGATATGTTATTATCAGGCTAACAGTCTCAATAGATCGTAGAAGTGTGACGTCACAAGTCTATTAGGGTGATGGTCATGCCCATCGTGCGCACTACGGTGAATCCGCGCCTGCCTTATGGTAAAGACTAACTGTATCAAACCAAATCACGTCAGTCCTTCAGGATCTAGGTCTAGGTGTCGTAACATTCTTCTAGAACTGTTACTTTAAATTTGAAAATTGTGACTACTTAAATTTATTTATTTTAGGTATTTAATTACATAAAGTCACAGCATGTCACAAAGACAAGTTTACATACTATTTAATCTTATCATAGGTCATATATGACTTACATTTTTTTTAATATATAACAAGGGGCAAACGAGCAGGCGGTACTCTTAAGTGACTACCGACCCATGGACAACTGCAACACAGGGGATCGCAGATGCGTTGCCGGCCTTTGAGAAATGAGTATGCTCTTTTCTCAAAGGCCGGCATTTTAGCTTAACCTATTGAAACTAAGTGAACAACTTGTACTGTTACAAGAAAAGGGAAAAATTGCAACTTGAAATTGCAAATTAAAGGTATCATTGTATATGAAAGTGAAACAGTAAAATGAAATAAAATCTCACTTTTTTAGATTCTAAGAATGTGTGATATATTTGCTGTGACAAGTTTAATACAATTTCTGTTCCAATTACTCATATACCTAGCTGAGTAAACAATTGAACGTCAGTGAGTTCATATCATGAATTAATTGTTACAATCAAGATTTGTTTTCGGGAATACATATAAATAAAACCGAAATGTCTGTATGTAACGTCGAAATACAAGCCTTTGACTTTGAAGTACTAATAAAAAAATGCTCATTAAACTGACAGTTTTTTAAATTTTTGTCCGTTTGTTTACCTTTTCTCAGTAACCCATCAAAACGACTGATTATAACAAGACTTCTATGTTAAGCAGTCTACGTTAGGTTCTGTGTTAGGTAGTATTTTGAGGAATAATCAGGCTTTTTTTTAATTTCATTAAAGCGTTGACAGTTTCGCTCAACTTACGGTAACAGTGGCTGCTTACCCTCAGGGCAATAGGCCGCTGGTTTGTTACAATAAAACCGCGTAGTTAACACAACACGCATTTATCTTAATTTAACTATTGACGGAGAAATAAATTACAGAATTACATTGTGCACCGCGACTATTTATAGATGTATAAATTAATCCATATTTCCCTTGGTCACAGTACCACTCTTGAACGGTTGGACAAATTTCGCTAATTCCTTTTTTGTTGCGTTTGTTATTGCCCTAATCAAAGTTCTTGTGAAAGAAAATTTTAAGAAAATTACTCGGAATGTTTGTAATTTTAAGTATACTTTACCACTGTATTAAATTATGTTTATTAAATGTTACCTTTAGCGCATTTGAGAATAAAACTTTTTTAATGTAATCTTATGGCGTTTGAAATTGACCGAATCATTATTGACATTGGAGTTCGAGCGGGAGCGGGAGCGGGAGCGGGAGCGGGAACGGGAGCGGGCGCGGGCGCGGGAACGGGAGCGAAAAAAATATTTTTTGGTGATAAAAAGATATTATTAAAAAATGTAATAATTTTTAATGTGAAAATAACTATTTTTATATTACCTCAAAGCAATGATGACCTACAAATTTGAATTCGATGACGGTTGCACATTTTTATGAAATAGTTATCCTATTTTTATAACTCACATTAGTATGTAATAACCCACAACAGAATACTTGATAAGTTTTATAGTAAAGCGCGCAACCACCGCGTGCGACCCTCGGATCCGGTGTGCGGCGGCTGCGGCTCCGAAAATCGATAGAATTCGTATTGATTTAATTCAAAAAGCGGGGTTGCGCGTTTATCTCATCGATCCATGGGCACGGACGCGTCGCGTCGTGCGTCGTCCGTAGCGTCGGTGCGCGCGCGTGCGCGAAGCAATCGGCGCCCGCCCCGCCTGCAGTACCCTACAGTACCACCCTGTTCATGCGCAAATTAAAAAAAAAATAATTGCATATGTCCAATATATGGTACTTATAGCAAAACTAATTTTAAGAATTTTGGTCTATTGGTGCCTCTTTCTGTTGCTTATAGATGATCTCCGAAACGACTGGACCGACTTTGACGGGCCTTTCATAAGTAGCTGCTTTTATAAGGAATAATTGTCTACTTTTTTTATCAAATTCATAGATTTCCGTTCATTCAACATTCGAAAAAAAGATATATAAATATTCATACATATATTTGTTTAGAAAAACATGCAAGGGGACAGAGACGTAATAAATTAACAAGAAAGCTGGGGGACTCTGCATATTATATACATAGTCCAATCGTCAATAGCGACATAAAAACACTTTCATAGTAAGTATGTATACATTTTAGGCATAAGTTAGCCCGACGCCCTTGTACTACTTAGCCTATTAATTTCGACTAAATATTGAAACTATTACTATACTTTTTAGGGTTCCATAATCCTACAAGAAACTCTTATAGTTGCATTCTATCCGTCCCTCTGTTCGTCTGTCCGCCCGCAAGGTGGTCCCCCCTTGATTTCCAAACTATTAGATATAGAGACCTGAAATTTTCTATGTTAATGGGACATACTAAAAACTCGTTACGAAAAATTTTTTGGGCGAAATCGGACAACAATTTTTGGAGCTATTTATATTGTATCAGATAAGGAACCCTTCTATAAAAGCGTGTCTTAACACGCCTTTG
>JANCMC010024009.1:5338560-5429848 GCA_024363005.1 Charaxes varanes | reverse complement strand
TGTGTGTGTGTGTAGCCTTTGTTAGAGGTCCTTAACAATAAATAAAATAAAATATAGTCCGTCGTGAACTATTTTGTACATATTAGTAAAACCTATAAACTCGTAGTAAATTATTTACTTATATCTATAGCTTTTGCAGCGTACGCCAATAAAGGTTTTCATATCTAAACTATGGGTTACACTATTGCAATTTTCTTAAGGATCTCTAGTTTTTTTGAAAATAAACTATAGCCTATGCTACTTCCTGATAATGTAGCTTTCTACTAGAAAAAATGTTTAAAATCGGTCTACCATGTAGTTGCGGAGCCTATTCAATAAATACCTACTGAAAATCAGTAACTTTATTGAGTAGGTTTCCTTTTAGGTATATTGCACTGCTTAATATACAAAATATTTATATACAAAACATATATTTTGTATTAAATTTTAAGCCTAGAGTGTAATTTAGAAGTATACGTTATACTACATATATATTATAAGACTGCAGTACTTTATAAACAAATTAAATATTTAGGTAAACCTAATAAAGTTTTCTTGTTCTTAATACAAACAAACAAAAAAATATTTCCTCTATATAATATTATTGTAGATTTATTAAACAAAAATATTTTAAAGAAGCTATGATATAATAGTGAAAGGACGATTCGGGGTCAAATGACATGTAAAACGCCATACTCCTATTCCCCTCGTGTAACACCCTTTTAGCAATGCGGCTCACGCGCTGCTTTCACTGCACCCGCAAATATGTCCTGGTGATCAGCACGCCTTAAGCAATTCTATTGACAATATACTTGTAATTGTATAAATCTGACCAATTATCATAACCGCATAAAATCTCCGAGATATCGATAGTTGAAAACTGTTTCGGAAACGATGATAATGTTTAGCTTATTTTAAATACTAGCCGTAAGCCGCTACTTCGCCCGCGTGAATTCAGTGATTTTATTAGATTTTGAGGGAACTTATTGTTTTGTGCGAAACCCCGATAACTTAGTTAAAAGCAAAGTAGCTGATGTTATTTCTTGTAAAATTAGCCAAGTGCAAATAGATCCAGCGGTTACGGAGACTACCCGGAACAAACAGGCAGACAAACAAAAATATTTTAACTTGCATTTTTCCTATTGGTATCGTAAAGTCTTATGCAATTAGTAAAAAAAATTGGACATTAGATGGGATCGCGCGTGCTTCTGACCAAACTAAAGCTGTGGGTACACAAGGTTCTGACAGGACTTGCTATAAAAATTAAGACAAATACGAAGTTTTGATAGTTGTGTCCTGCGTGTCCAAGCACTTATATAGCAAGCAAGTATATAGAATTACTTATTGGACTCTTTAGGTAAAGCAATTAGTAGTGCAATATTTCAAGAATACCATCATCATTATTCCCCTAAAACATCTTTAACAAATGATATAAGGAAAGCCAGATCATTTGCTGAAGAATTTTTTTTCCAGAATTCCAATATAGCCAGTTAAAATATATGAATAATTAAAATTTTAAATTTGGCACAGTGTACCAACGTCTTCAAAATACCTCAGTAAATTCACATCAATTCCCGACGAGCGGTTCGGACAAATAAGATTGAAACGTGATGACCCACATCGGGCAGGGCAGCTGCTTCTTCAGTACTCTCACACAAACCGGAGAACCTGACTTGTCTAAAAATAATTATAAATCAAAATTAAAATTTATTCATCTTTTTATTACATCTAATTTAATGAAAATTATCGCATAGAATCATAATTTCATAATTAAACTCGCATTTACTGTTAGATAGACAAAGACGTACCTCTCAGCCAGCTTCATTCTGATCCTAGACACGCTAATTTATCAATCAATAGTTGGATATAAACCTGATAACTTTCAACGCCTGTCGTAAGACAATCTTCTGGCCATCATGACCTTGCTGTAAATAGCATATCATCAGCATATGGGGCCTGGTCGCGTCCACTGATGAACGCAGGCCTCCCCCATTTACTTCCACATACATATTTCGAGAGGTTTAATTAGAGGTAGCGCCATGCTTGTAGCCCACCTTTAATTAGAGATGGAGAACAAGGGTGTAAAAGACATCGTACCGGATACGTATCCAATGGGTTCAGTACATGATTCTAGACTAGAAATTTTTCGTCGGTTTTTTCTTGAAATGTACAACTATTTTTTACCATTTTTTTTGTAACTGAATACTGTATAATAATATCATTATTACTATTTGTCCCAGTGCGATTTTAAATCAGAAACAAATTTCTTCAATATTTTTACATCATACCGCAATGTAAATGAAACTTTAAAGTACCTAACAGGGCTAGCGAGGCGCGGGTCGTTGACTTGTTTTGTGCTTCAACATTTTGTTGACGATTGTTGACGATACATTGCGCGCTCGAGAATGGGATGAGGATGGCAATATGGCTCTCATTTCTGAGATGAATGATTTTTGTGATTTTATTTAGGACATTAAATGTAGCCTTATCACAAGGTTTGCGGTACGATGTCTTTTACACCTGTATATATCTTCTGATATAATTTGATTTGAAAGACTAATGAGAAGGAGGGCCAAAGATATAGTCATGCATTATTTCAGATTACGAATGCATACAACAAACAGAGTCCCCAGAAGAGATCGACAAAAGTTTTGCGCACAAAGTTCAATAACATGAAACGGCTAACGAAGAGCGTCAGCCTGAAAAACTACCTATGTAAAAATCCACACGAAAAGCTCAAAGAGGAAACGTGTAAAGTAAGAGAAACACATTTTTTGTTGTTTTTGAAGTGAAACTTCTTTTCGTTGTGCTTATTTTAAAAGGAAAAGAATCGTTAAGCTCACGATACTGTTACCATACCGGTACCGCGCGCGTCTTTGCAGCCTCTGTATGTTTAAGTTTTCATCTCTATCGACACTCCTGGAGTGTAGTTTTGGAAGTAGAAACTTCTATAGTAACTTGGGCATTGGGATCATCGATGATGATTTTGGTTGTAACTTTAAAAAAATCACTACAGTCCTTATTGATTTATGTACTAACATAACATTGTCGAAGTCGGAGCACTCTCTGGAGCCGGTTATATGACGCTAAAGTTACTGTAATATCTGTTACAACAATAAAAAAGATATGATGTAGCACCAGCCATATAACGCGTATCGATGATTAATGGATGCTTTCATATAAAAAATACGTTAACAGCGACGTAGGGCCTGTTTTGAAGGGAATAAGTTTGTAAGTATAACGAATCTTTCTGTAATGTGTGTATCTGTGCTCAATGTGGATTTATGATCTTCTTGGGATATCTTCAAATTAACCCTGTGTTGGTTCTGCTGTGGTGATTCCCTAATTTTGACGATTCGGGTACCATATTCGGCTACCATGCAATTGATAGAATTTGACGTAATTTATTTATTAGTGAGTGGTTATTTATGATGCAACACCTGAAAAGTAAGATAAGGGGTGAGGCGGAGAAGCTTATCCAACACATCCATGTTAATGTAAAAAAATGTTTAAATAATATGTATGTATGTCCGAAAAAATATATATGAGTATAACAGGCGGCTGTTACCTTTAACACAGGCATTAGGTAGACAGCTGTCTACCTTAGGAACAGACGTCCGTATGTCATGTAGTCCTATATATATTTATTTATATTTATGTCTAATTGCATCAAAATCTAAAATATTTTTCGTACCGTAACTAACATTTTGTTCAGTGTTAATTTCAAAGATTCACAACCATTTACACAGATTGGCCTACCTGCCTTAACTTACTGTACCAGTTTGGAACTTTATACCAGCTAATTCCCTGGCTAGAAACAATGAAACTGTGACATTTAAAAATACAACAGAAGCCGAAACTACTATTCTTCTATTGTACCAGAGAATCCACTACTGGGCATAGGCCTCCGTTTACTTCTGCCATCCTCCCCTTTCCCTTGCCAATCTCATCCAGCCACATCCCGCCACTCCCCTACCTTCATTCGCCCATCGACAATACATCTTAGTATTCTTATGTAAAAATACTTTCGTAAGGCAATGTCGATGGCCTGTCAAGTCCACAACCGTGCGATTCTCTAGGAATTTCTTACCTCGCACAATTCCCTTGTGGAATCAATAGCCTGCTTCGGTATTTCCGAACGGATACGACTTAGGGACCTTCAAGAAAAGAGCATACTCATTCCTTAAAGGCCGCAGGCACCTGCGGTCCCTCTGGTGTTGCAGTTGTCCATGGGCGTCGGTTAGTCACTTGGGTCAAAGCCGGCTGCTCGTTTGCCCCTTATTATATTAAAAAAAAGGCAAACCAAAGAGCCCCAGCATTGTGGCTCTGACTTCAGAAATTTTTTTCTTTGTATCATTTTTTTGAGCTTTTTTTCATAGAAGTTTAGCACCAACCGCACGTTTTGCTTTGCTTCGACACCGAAGCATCATCAGACTATCTCGTGATGATGCTTCGGTGTCTATCTCCCGATGTAGTGCGTAGTGCGTAGCGCTGAGTGTAGTGCTGTGCTGTGTGTAGATTTCGGGTTGCAGAATTGCTCCGATTTTCCCTGATATTCATACACGAATTGAAGCAAAATAGTTTAGTATTTCATGCATGTCATGGATTTCCTCAAAGTAACGCCTGATTCTATCAATTGTAAGAATAGCTCTTAAGAAACTGATAAACCATAGATTAGTTAAGTTTAAAAAGTGAATGAGCATGCAAGCCTTATAATAAATATTCGTGATATTTCAATACAAACCCCCTTTTCCCATGTGATATTTCTGAATTTTTCCGAACCGATTAAATACAGAGAGGAGAAAATAATTTTAAAAACTGGAATTACAGCGCGATCCATCGTACGTATTCTCGTAGGAGGTAACACGGCCCCGTATTAATCATAGCCAGGGATTGCGTCCACTGTAGCGATCCATGCACGTGCACAAACACATTGTAGCGATCCATACACGTGCACTCAGACACCGTAGCGATCCAGACACATACACGTGCAACAGACACTAGTGGATCGGCCTTTTAATCTATCCAGTCTCGAGCCACAAAAACGTGCAATAATCGCTTGGCGGTTTTGCAATGCCTGCTTTCGATTCTTTATACATTTTCAGAATCCGTATATCCAGTATGAAAACTGCGTATCACTCAAAATTGTGTGTATATATTTACTCGTCCGTTTTTTGCAGATCAAGTTAAAAAAGGCAACGCCTTCACTTAGCCTCCCACGGGCTTAACTTATGTTTCTTTTTGGCACTAGGGCGGCATAACACAAGGAAAAAAAAGATTGATTATTTCCGCAAGGTTCTCCGCTCAAAACCTGATCCGTCTTTGCTATCATCCCACACAGGAGCATTGTGACCTCATAACACAAGGGTTACATAATTATAAAATTTTAACAAAGAAACTGATATCAAATTGTATAAAATCTGGACCAAATGGAAATTGGATCACACGGAAAGTACCAGATTTCAAATAAAAAAGAATCATCAAAATCGGTTCACACAGTCGAAAGTTCTAAAGTAACAAACAAAAAAAAGTCAGTTGAATTGAGAGCCACCTCCTTTTCTGAAGTCAGTTGAAAAAACAATGAAAAAAAATGGAATTAACAGATTAATTATTATTTTCTTCATAAATTCTTCATTCTTGTTGCAGAAGATGTGAAGAGCTGCGATCTGCTAGAAGAGAATGGCCATGTAAACTTAGTTATAACGAACAACGTTATAACGAGAAACTCCATATAACGTAGAAATTAGGTTTGGTTGCCTCTAGTGTTGGAATTCACCGATGTCTTGGTGCACCCAGACTGGTCCTATCAGACTGGATGGAGGTACATCACTATAACTGTTTTGCACAATGCATTGATTTCATTTTTAAAACATAGAAGTAAATTGGCCTTACAGTCTTTTGCAACTTTTACATGATTAAAGTTTGCCTAACAACCTGTAATGATAACAGTAAAGAGACTATTTTATGACAATTTTTGATCTATGTTCTATATTTTTTGACGCGATAACGTCTTATAAATCGATGAACGTCGGCTACATGCACGTTAAAGCATGACTCTTTGTCACGTTCCGCCTGAGCCGAGCATGCGAGCGAGTGCGCGGAACAAGCGATAAGTAGGCACGATCAGCCTAACCGGTCGGCGTTATCAGTGTAAATTATCGTTCGTAAACCGACTTTTCAGACAACCAATACTTTTTAAACAAAATAAAGAATAAGAATATCAGAACTTCGAAACTGATTAAATTTTTTTATGAATTTATGAAGATTGTGAAAGCTATTCTATATTCGCATAACAAATAAATATTAAAGCGTTCATAATTTTGGATGCTAATGATCACCTAACTTTGACAAGACAATTGTGATAAACTAAACGTATTGCGAAATATTTTGTATACAAATCTTTCAAATTCTCCCATTTGTGTCTCTGAACTTAGAGAGGTCACGATGAAATTTTTGTGTTGAGTAATGTTTCGAATTGCCACCATACCCAGCCATGCGCCGACACTCACTTCCGAGCAGCGACCCTATACGTATATACATATTTAAATAAATATTGTGGTCGTCATCGGTGGCCATCGATTGAGTCACCATCTGGTAAACAAACTTAGATGTTCCACCTGTCACGTGGCGTAGATCGTGTAGTCGGACGTGGAGTAAGACTTTGAGGGGATAGCCCAACTTGTGACCAGTTCCGCAAAGTCTAAAAGTGGCGGTTCGCGAGCGAGACTGAGGCAGGAGATCGCGACACTCACTGGTCATAACTAGTTTCCAGTCTCGGCAGCGAACTGACGTTCATACATTGCCACATATGGCAATGTATGAACGTCGGTTCGCTGCCGAGAAAGAGACAGGAGACAACGTTCATACATAGTCAGTGTAGCGATTTTCTGTCGCGGTCTCTTTTCTGTCTCGGTTGCGCTCGTGAACCGTTACCTTAAGGAGAGGCATATAATAGTATGAATATTATAAAAAATAGTAATTATCTTGAAGATTAAGATGTAGAAAATAGACACATGTCCTTTTTCCTCTCTTGAGGATCTTGAGACAGGAAATTTAGCTAAACCAATCTCGAGAAGACCTAAAGCCTAGAAAAGACTTGCAAAATAACAGTATTTATATAATTTAACAGGTTTAAAAAGCGGCCAGGTGTCGATCAATTCCTTCAAACTGTCGCCAATTCCGACTACGAAGTTGTGATCTTCACGTCGGAGAACGCGTTCATGATCTGGCCCGTTTTGGACAAACTGGACCCCGAGAACAAACTCATAACTTATCGGCTGTTCAGGGACTCCACGCACTTTATAGACGGCGTCCATGTCAAAAACCTAGATGGGCTTAATCGGGACTTGTCTAAGGTATTTCATATTTACTACTCTCAAATATAAAAAAGTGCATTTTTCTCAGAGTGTCTATTTAAAGTAAATCTTCGTTGGCGAATTCCTTTTAAATGTACTAGAAATCGCTGGTCGAAATTCGGCCCCAAACTTTTATCTCCTTACCATATTTAAAAGTACGCGTTTTTCAGTGACATTTTTATATTTGACAGTTAATATACATACGGTCGGCTTGTCTCGTCTTTGACACCATCTTATAATAAAATGTATACATGTGTGTGTAAATCGTGCGGCATAAGTGTGCGTGAGGCATTTATTTGCACACCTTCTATCATATAAACTATAATTTTGCCAAATTTCCTACTCGTCGGTCCGCGCAATTCATTGCAAAATGGCACGGGAAATTTTCTCCTCACGTATTAATATGCAATTGAATACACAAGTGGCTCATCTGCAGGTGATAGTGGTAGATTGGAACAAGCCGGCGACGCAGTTCCAACCGGACAACGCTCTAGTCTTGAAGAAGTGGAAGGGAGCCGACGAAGACACCGCCCTCCTAGATCTAGCTAACTTATTACAAAGTAAGTAAAATACTACACTTGATAGTGAGGAACTTTCGTTAAATAAGTGCACTAAATTATTTTATATTTAATACATTAAGTGGACTGAATTATCTCTCTTGGGCTGTAATGACTAATGATTATTTTATTATTTGTTAATGTTCGGATACTACGAAACACGATTAGAAATAATAGTTAGATTCGAAGAATTAGATAGATGAAAATCGGGTATGCTAGCCACCTAAGAACACACCAAAGGGTAGAAGAGCAAAACCCTACTTAAATATGCGTCTCCAAATAAGTCGCCGTGGCCGAATACGGCTAGGAAGGATATTAAAACCTAAAAACCTTGTAAACTTTATTTAATAATAAACGTCTCGTTTAGCGATCGCGATGTCCAACGTGACGGACGTGCGCGAGGTGCTGCGTTACTACAGCCAGTTCGACGACCCCATCGCCGCCTTCCGCGACAACCAGCGCCGCCTCGTCGAGCAGATGGCGGAGCGCGAGCGGGATAGCAACGCCGAGGTCCCGCTCACGCGTTCCTGGCTCCGCCCCTTCACACGCCGCTAGCCGAGGTTAGTCGGAAACGCCCGAACGCGAGCGGGACAGCAAAGCCGACGTCCCGCTCACGCACTCTTAGCTCCGCCCCTTCAAGCGTCTCTAGCCGAGGTGAACCGATAACGGTCGAACCTTACTTTACTATCATAAAAGACAAATTTCTTAGCATTCCATGGATTCACCGCGCGGGTACCGGGACCTTCGCGTTGCAGAGGACGGAACCATATCAGCGCCTGGCACGACCCACGAGTAGATTTAAGATTACTCTATAGTGGCCATTAACACTCACCTCAACATATATGAACTGTCTATTTGCAAGAAATTTCCTGCCTGCTTTCAAATCTCGTATGTTATCATCTAAGAGTCTTTTTTGTTTCAGTTATCCATGAGGGTCGGCGATCACTAATGATCACAAAGTGGACCATTTGTCCGTTTGCCCCTAGTCTTATGAAAAAACATGTGTACCTATTTTTTTAAAGAATAATCTTGTTTTCAATTGTATTTTTATACAACAATTTATACAAACCATGTTTTTTCTTTATTTCAGTTCCTTGGAACGGGAAACAGCTAGTAGTGTTTAAAGAAATCAACAGCTTCTGTATAAATTACAATGTATTTATATGCCAACCGCAACGCGCAACTTCTGGCATTTAATACAGCATTACATTATAGACTAATGTTTTATATATAATGTAGTCCAATTTAGAAACGAATAAAAATGTGTAATTACTATTTACAAATATTATTATTACCCATTTGTAATTAATCTCGTTGAATGTCAATAATTTCTGGTGACATTTTATATTTATTTTAACATATCCGGCTCAAAGGACCATATTTCTATGAAGTTAATAGTTTATAATGACTAAACTATATCGCCCACTCCCCAAAATCTGAAAACGAAAGTTTTCGACCCCATCAATTTTAAGTTAATGAGGTACCTGGTTACAGCTCATTCACGACTTGGCAATCAAGGGCGGGACAGGCCCATCTGGTCGTGCAGATGTCCATGAGCGCCGGTAGGCACTTCGGTGCCTGCTGCCTGCTCGTTTGCCCCCTTGTAACATAAAAAAAAAGACATTTGACACTTATAATGGAAATCGCGTAGCTACTGCGACTCATCGCCAGCAGAGGTGAGCAGAGCCACAGTGCAGCACAAACGTGGCACACACCTGCAGCGTTTGAAGGCTCCTTGATTTATGACCAAGCGTACACGGCGCGGAGAAAATCTTGCCTTTCTACACCACAATCACAAAAGCGTTCGGACTAGTTTCGCAAGCGCAGCCGACTGTGAGAGAGATGCTGTACTCGCATGAATAATGTATCGGCGCTAAAATTGCACGGTACTTACGAATTATCTCTCGCACCCAATGCGATGCGTTTTTGAATACGCACTCGGGTATTGGTATAGCAAGAAAACGAAGGTGATGCGGTTTATGTATCCAAGTCCTCGTCCTGCAAGATTCGGTGGACGAAGCCTCAGTTCCTGCGCCAGAGCTTTGTGCGGAAGGTTTTGAATTACTCGCTTACTTAAGTTTATATACTCTTTAACAATATCACATGATGCTTGCAAAATTCTGGTAACTCAACTAATAACAATATAATCGTTACAATATTAATACCCAATGTACGTTGACATATCGAGAGCTTTACAATAAATTCGTGTATGATACAATAAAACTGTCTGACGACTCACATGAAAAGCTGGCTTCAACCGTTACTTATACGCCTTTTCTCTTGGGCATTGCGTACGAAGTCGGGAATACTAGATTTTAGCGTCTTGATCCCGTATGACGTCCGAGAAGTTCCGTCTTCCCGACGTGGCTTCCGGGTCTTGAGCGGTTCAGTTTCTCGGTATAAAGATCGGCCTTACTGCGTCTGATCGCCTTTGAATTTGAAAAATGATTATTATAATGGCGAATAAGACATGTTAATAGAAAAATTGTTCCAATAATTACATGTAGTCCATCTTTACATAGAGGACGTCGTAGCTTTATCAGTGACCGTCATTTGAGTGGATCTAAGTTAAGCAGTACTTTTGGCGGCTGGGTGATAGATGCATAGATAGACCCATTCTAACACTGGTTTACCAATATCCAATATCTTCTGCGTTTCGGATGGTAGGTTCAGACGTAGAATATCATTGAGTGATATTAGTCCTGAGATTGTGGAGGTTCCGGGGATGACGTAAGGCGGCAGTCGGTCATCTAAACTCGCCCCCACAGCCACATCCTCTGAAATTTAAGTGGACCCTGGTACTTGACCGGGATAACGCTCGGAAGAAGAATAAATTTATATATAAGCCAAGCAATTTAACGTTTCCCACTTGTCACAGTTTTCCTAATGTTCAAATAAGTGGTCTATTTATCACGCGTCCACGTATAAAATAATTAAATTTTCATAATGTACAAGTTTGCATATAGAGCAGTACAATTGTTTTCCCTCCGCCTACCATTTCCCTTCCACCTAGGATCCCCATCATTCCTTTTTATTCCCGGACACCGTATTTTTTTTGTATCAGAACTTTGCTGTGATGTTAAATAAGGTAGAAAATATGAAAAGTACCTATTAAATAGTTAAAGGCACATCAGGATACATAGGTGAAGGCTCATCAGTGGGCGTACTTCAGCAATAGTGATTTTGGTTAATTTAGTACCTTCCATGAGTTGAGTTAATTCACACAGCATTCGAGGTTGAAATTTAAAAGAGCCGTACGGATTTCTTAACAATGCTACATGGATTGACCGTGCGGATTTCGAATCCATCGTAATGTAGAGGAAGGAATCGGAACGTGCACATATACAATCACACCCACTCACCTCAACACACATAGACACACACACTTACCCATACACAAATTTATTATTTTAATTTTTTGTTTCACGATATTCCTAAAACAAATTCGTTAAAATTACTCCTTGTTTAGTTCTCCTGGGGTAGGTTTTTCTAGTTTGAGAACCATAGCTGCATTCATTTTGGTACTAATTAAATTTGCAAATAACGTTTTGTTATTTATTTTATCACGAGTTAAAAACGATAAGAGTTAAAAAATGCATTTTAATGATTTTAGATATGCGGCTGGTTGCATACAGAGCGGTTACGTATGTAAGTAAGGTTCCCGCGTGGCTCAACAGAAACGGGAATAGGAATGGGATCGGGAACGCAAACGAGAAAGGTAACTGCTACAAGAATAGTATTATAGGACAATTGAATATATTAAATAGTAAGTAACCCAACGTTCGAGTACAAACTTTGTGATAAGGCTACATTTAATGTCCTAAATAAAATCACAAAAATCATTCATCTCGGAAATGAGAGGTTACGGATATTACCATCCTCATCCCATTCTTGACCGCGCAATGTATCATGAACATAGTGAAGCAATCGTCAACAAAATGATGACGCACAAAACAAGCCAACGACCCGCATCGCGTTTTCCCTGTTACGTACTTTTAAGTTTTATTTACATTGCGGCTTGTACAAATATTGAAGAAATATGTTTCTGGCTTAAAATCGTATTGGGATAGATAGTAATAATGATATAAAAAATACTAGATTTGCCCAAACATTTTGAAGGCAACGATGATAATATAAAAGTAAAGCTAACTGTGTAACAGTTATCACACCCCCCCCCCCCCCCCCCCCCCCCCCCCCCCCCCCCCCCCGCGCCGCGCCCCCCGATCGGCAGGCGACGAACGATTTTTGACAGTTAGAAGATTAATTTAGACTAATACAGAACACAACTTTATTCAATTAATCTCGAGAATTAGAAATGTTTTTTTTATTTTTCATCTTTTGCAAATGATTAATTATCCTTTTTAATATATTTTTTTATTTTCTTCTAAAAATTTTTATAATTCTTTAGGGTACATTTTAGGTTTCCTCAGTTCTACAAGTAACCCTTATAATTTCGCACTGTCCGTCCGCCCCCTGTCTAACTTCTACAATTATGAACAGTAATGTTTGTAATTTGGTACAATTACGTATTGCGTATAGATTTTATTTTTGGCATCATAAAATATTAATAATTTTACATTTCAGGGATGGCTCTCAAACATCTGAAAAAGAGGGGATTTTTTTTCTTTTAAACCCTAAGTATGGGGTATAATTGAATAGCTTTTTTTAAATAAAGGAAAGGTTTCTTACCATCTTATGTTACTTTTACTTTTGGATTGCGTGGCGAGCTGCGAGGAAGCAACGCTCTAGAGCACAAAACACTTTCCATCTCAACGTCACTTCCCAGTTTCAACGAGGTTCGTGGAATGACGGAAGGCCGATCTCTATATCACATAGATCAAAATCAAATTTATTTTATTACTTAGGTTTTTACAGCTCTTGTGAAAGTTACTTATACCATATACCCAATCCTTAATCGAAAACTGACCAATTAGATTTCACATCTAAAGTGAGTTAGTGATACAGGCAGCATCGCTCCAACGTCCTCTATCAGCCGGTCTAAGAATTATTTCGAAATCTCTATCCAACACTGAGTTATAGTTATTTTTGTCTTTTTAACTAAAACAGGGTGTTAAAAAGACAAACAAATAATAAAATATCATTAAAGTAACCATTTCAATATCTTTAATCACTTCATTAACTAGGTGGCAACCAATCCAGAAACACATTGCCTGCCGAATAACGAGAGCTCAATACTCAGCAAATTGCACTTTTTGGATGTGGTTTCTTATTGAGGCCTCTCGCGGTATTTTTGAAAAAAGGCATTTAAGTCTGTTTCTACTCAATGTTTTGTATTATTACATAAAAAATGTGGCCAAGAGTGTGGCTTATATTGGGGGGTTCCGTATCATATATGAGATAAAGCTAATCGTTAAATAACTTCAAATATTGTCGTCCGTTTCGCTCAAAATATTTTTTTAGCGAATCTTTAGCATGTTCTATCAATATGAAAAATTTCAAGTTTTTTCATCAAACAGTTTGAAAATCCTAAGGGAGGACCAGCTTTCGGGCGGACGGACGGAGGGACAGTTCCTCGTAGTACTACGGAACCCTCAAAAAGTCCAGAAGTAAAACTTCAATCATTATCATTACCGCCATTTTCCGAGAGAAACTTGAAATAGGAAGCCATTTTATAGATTGCACGTTTTGCAGACATACTAGGGAATTTTTCCTTTCTCCTCATAAACAGTTCCAAGTGAAAAAAATAAACATTATTAGACAGAAAGTCTAAGTCCATTAAAAACTTATTTTCCTAATATGATTCTGCTGATCTGACTGATTGCTATCCCTGAAAGAAAATCAATTATGTCAGTATGAATAAACAGACTTTTAACATTTTATGCGTCATTGTCTGGTAAAAGTTAAAAAAAAAACATAATACTTAATTGATAAGAGCCAGGCGTTTTTTTTTTCATTAGCCAGCCAATTTGTTCTATTCCTGGGCAAAGGTCTGCCACTTCTGGGTCCACTTTTCTCTTTCCTGGGTTAATCTCATCCACTACTTCTCGGCAAAGGCGTGCAAATCGTCACACCACCTCATCCTCTATATGGGAGATTGCACTAAAGTAGGAAAACTGCTTTCCGCTCCAGGGTTGTAGGTTCGATTCCCGTTTCGAGTCTGGATGTCGATATATACTAATAAATAAATATATAGGACTATATGATCATGACTCCGTGTTTTGGAAGACATGTAAATCAGTGGGACCGTTACAATGTCACTTTGTGTTACTAAGTTGTAGAAATCGTGGGGGTTCCGAGGATGACGTCAGATGGCAATCGGTCATCTTAACTCGCCCTACAGCCACATCCTCTGCGATCTAAGCGGACCCCGGCACTTAACCAAGATAACGCTAGGACGAAGAAGAAGACAATATAATACACGGTCGATGTATAATAAACCAGTTGTTACCCGCGACTTGGTTCGCATAAAATTAGGTGAAAAATTTTAGCATGATGATATAATATAGTCTATAGCCTTCCTCGATAAATGGGCCAGCTAGCACTGGAAAGGATATTTGAAATCGCAACAGTACTTCCCTAGATTAGCGCGTTCAAGCAAACAAACAAACTCTGTTAGGTAGCCCATTTATCGAGGAAGGCTATAGGCTACATATCATCACGCTAAAATTGAATCTATTTTTTTTAAATAATTTTATGTGGACAAGTCTTGAACGCAGCTGTATATGTATGATAAAAAATTATATATTATCAAAAATTACGCCTCTATTAAAAACACGAACTTAAATACATAAAAATAACCGCCAGCTTGTAGAATGTTAATCTTAAATCTACAACAAAAAGGTAAAAGAATAGCTAAATAAACATCCTTCAGATATTTACTTTACAAATGAAAACGCGACCTAGTTGTGTACGCTATCTGGTTTCCATACGGAATAGCGAGTAGATTGGCTGCTTTTGAATTTATAGCCGACGATACGACGCAGACACGATGTGTGAACAAAATACTCGTATTTGCATTTCACCTTTGTTCTAGTACCAAAATCTTTTTATTCACTTTTTTGTCTTTTGACAACTCTTGTGGAATGAATTTTATAGCATAAATATTTTTTAAATAATTTTTAATATTGCGGAGAGTGAAATTGAATAGACATAAAGCCAAATTTAGGAGTGTCTCTCGCGCCCTGATCTGAGAAGAGCCCACAAAAAATCAATTGCATTGTGTTTAAGGGAAGAGCATTTTTATTTTTCAAAGGCCGATACGTACGTATCTACGCCTCTGTTGTATAAAAAGTTATATTTTTTTTTGATAATAATGAAACGAAAAACTCTCCAGCGCTTACAACATTCCTATGCAATTTCCTTCTGGAAAATTCCCACTCTGATTTTTCTCGAGAGTGGAGATGATTTAGGGGCCTGTATTCTTACAGGCCAAGGAGAGTGCAAGAAAAAAGAGCCACTACTTGCTTAAAATAAAAGGCCATAAAAAATATCTAGTAATTTATTGTTTGTCAAGACTCATCTTTAATCTTTATAAAATACGTGTTAGTTAAGATTAATCTTGTGATATAAAAGCAGTCACTGGCTTGCCTCCAACCCTTTACCAAGTCATCCGCTCGGGGCGGGTCACGTCGCGTCACAAGGGGCAATACTGCGTCTCGATGTCAGCTCTCTGAATCCAATCACTTAGCCATAAAACGGCTATAGCCGCGCCGGCTCTAGTCATTTGTATTTTTAGTGCTCTTTACGATTGAATGGCGACTTTGAATGTGACTACAATATTATATCTAGTAAAGAATTTCTTACAAGCACTTAATGTATGTTGCTTTTAAATCATTTAAGGTACAATGGAATATTGTTTATTTAGCGCTTATGAAAATAATGGTTTAAGTTCAAGTAGACTTTCAAGTTCCTTTGAATCGTCAAATATTTTGATAGCTACCACTGATTCGGAAAAGTCAAGCCGGGAGAAGAATCAGCAAAAAACTAGTTAGCCACTCTTTTTAAAGACAGTTTTTACAATGAATGAATTTTATACATTTTCAAATTTGATGTTACGTATAAAGTACGCTAGAGGGACACAACTCCAAATAATTTTATCTGTGGTATATTTTATCTTTGGTATTTGTTTGTATAAACAAATATAGTTTTTAATACAGTATTTTTAATGTTTAATACGTCATGATAAATGACAGTGAGAAACTAGCAAAACGACTAGAAAAATTGACTTAGAAAAGATACCATTCTTTCCAAAACATTCTAAAGTTATTACAAAATTATGTTATTGTAATTATAAACAATTAATGAATATATTCTTACAATAAATAAAAGTTATAAAATTTTAATTCTAAAATAACAATACCCGACTGAGTTTGTCGCGGGTTCTTCTCAGTGCAGAACGCGTTGGAACTCTTGTGAATTTAGCGTTTAAATCTTAAATTTTATCACCAAATGATATAATAATGATTAAAAAAATTATTATGCACATGAAGTTTATAAGTACTGTAAAGTTACTATGGAAAAAATTTTTTTGACTTTAACTTAACAATTTTAATTGGAAGTAGCGCCATGCTTGTTGCGGAATTGGGCCGGCGCGTTCGGGTACCAGTACCTCTTTCTCACATGAAATCAGCGTGAAGTAGCAGCAATGCTGTCACGTCAAGTGATGGTATTGTTGTCGCGTTTCGTTCGGTTTATGAGACTTCCCGGTGGCCTAAACTCGTCATTAAAGGCCGGTAACGCGTCTGCTAGCCTTCTGGTCGTGCAGATGTCCACGAGCGCCGGTAGGCACTTAGATGCCTGCTGCCTGCTCGTATGCCCCTTGTAACATAAAAAATGTGACATCAGAATGTCACATTCATAAATATGATTAGCCAGCGAGAGACTGAGAGAGAATGTATGGTGTATACATTGCTTCCTACAATAATATTTTCTCCTCGTTGTTTGGCGTTTCGTAGGATTGCGCCTTTTTTTGGCTGAAAAATGCCTTACGCACTCCAGAGTGTGGGACTTGGAGACCAGGCTAAAATACCCAATAAAGCCCAGCCTATCCCGCTACCTCCACTCCACCTAAATGTTTTTTAAACACCGGCTGATGTGCACCAGACTCGAAACGCTAAGTGATGTATAAAACTAGTAAGGCTTAAACAAAATTTCTTATTTTTTCTTAATATAAGCATTTTCATTTAAGTACTTTTTAAAGTCGAAATTGTTAATTTAAGTTTTTATATGAATTTTAATTTTGTAGTTATTTTCTTATTAAAATTATTTATAAGAATTTTGTTTTATATGGGTCTGAAATAAAAAGATTTTATTTTATTTTCTATTTATTAAATAAAGTTTCAGTGAAGGAACGGACGAGAAAATATTTTCTTGATCGCGTGATTCAAAGTCACGTCTTATTTAAGCATTTTTAGGATTGATGTCGACAACCCTAGGGCGTGCAAAACACATTGCAGTAATTTTAAAATAAAAATAACCGGTCTAACGTGTTTAGAATCTTCAGGGTTGACACATATTGACTTTTATATGTTCGGTTTTATTTTTGTTATTAAATCTTTATACATAATAAAAATGGCCAAAAGCGTATTAAGGCGATTATATAAAGAGATTCCGTATCTAATACGCTATAAATGTATTTATTAAATAACTTCAAATGTTGTTGTTCGATTGCGTTCAGAATAATTATCCTAATGAGTTTTAGCATGTTCTATCAACATGCAAAATTTCAAGTCTCTACGTTTAATTTGGAAATGCTAGGGGGGGGGGGGGGCCCCTTCCGGGCGAAAAGACGGGATCGGAGGGGGGGGGGGGGGGGAAGGGGGGGGGACCTGGTGGGGGCCCGCCCCTATGGAAAAATATTGATGACGCAAATAGAATGATAAAGATTATGCAATAGCCTAATAGGGGAGGGATGGGGATTAAGAAATCCTATGATGATAATGATGTTAAAAATAGTGTAAATATATCTTTATAGTAGTGTTGTCCAATGTCCAGTAGCGAACTTCTCCAGGCTGAAATTATGTTTATGATAAATGGTGTTAAGGATGATAGTAGGATCAACGACGAATGGACCAATCTAGTTCGAATGACCTGTGACGACATTTATCGAGATAAGGAATATCTGTTGTTCTACTCAGGGTTAGACCCCGAATTCAATCAGGGTCCGCTTTTCGACATATGTCTCTTCAGTTTGCTCGATCAAACGCATCTAATCGCACCAGATATAGTCGTATTGAGGCATCTTTTGCCTACATAATTTTAGAAGGTAAGAAATATAGCACATGTATTGCCTACATCCTAGAATACGTAAAAAGAAATGTTACTCTAAAGTAAGAATATAACGTATTTTACATGTCAATCAATAAGTTAAGCACTTTTACCATTGAAATAGCGAAGCTAATACTAATTTATCATTAAGCACAATTTACCGTTTACCGTTTATGTCCTTTATGGAAAGTCGGTTAAGAACTTTATGAAGGTGGGTTATGAACTCTCATCCTGATGTCATCGGGGTCATTGTACGGTAGATTTGGCAATTAATCGATTTATCTTATTTTGGATGCGTCCTGCTTGTCTCTCCAAACTTGGATGGAAGGAAGTTCGGCCGATTGTAAATCTCATATAATCCTGACTGATAGGAGCTTTGCGCTTTTTTAATACTTCATACGATAAGTATAATATTAGATCTCATGTTTACTTTAATTGTTTTGATAAGTTTACGAACCATAATTTTCTGGTTCTTATAATTGTATTTGTATCAATAAAATACCCAAAATTGCGCACACAATTGAGCTGTATCAGATCTGAAGGCATCAAATTGACAAGGGTGAAAACGCCTCTGACTTAAATTGCTACCGTTTGAAGATAAGGAACCCTTTAACTGAGCAACTGACAAAACGCCAGATAGTTGTATTCCTTTATCTTGTATAAAGAACTTTCTGAAACACGTCAAACGATTTTGATTTTAATAAAGGAAGAAAAAAGGGTTAATTTTATTTACATTTATTTGAGTAGCTTACTTACTCCTCTGGCGCTGCGAACCAAAGTGAGTCTTGACCTCTTATATAAGAGAGAGCCACCGGCTTCTGTCTTCTGCCACCTCCTGCCAGGCAGCAACCTTGAGTCAGATTCCACAGCGTCCTTCCAGCGCTATCGTGGAACAGATCAGCGGCCACTCGGTGTTCCAAGATATACGTTTGCTGCGGAAAGTTTTGTAGTACTTTGTAGTCTTCAAGGACAAAAATGTGCAAACACTTTGAGCTATGTCTGGCTCCGTCATAAGTGCAAACCCTGGATACAATTGTTTATGTGATATTCTTCTTAAGTATGACAGTGACTTTGTATTTATGGTCCTTTTAAACTCTCAGAGAGTTTTACGAGGATAAATTTCAAGTATATTGTGAAGAGACTCAATACAATATAAAATTCTTTTTTTTAAAGATCAGCAATGTCTCAGATATGCCTAATTAACGACCACACCTCACCGACAGATCGATGCCTCCCACGTAAGTTGTTGTAACCCCAAATTCCCAACTTCACAGTGGAGTGTTACAAACATGTAAATTAAAAAATATCGACATTAATATGTACTGGGAATTTGGAGTTACTACACAACAGACTTGGGACGTATCGAGATGTTCGTCGGGAGGTTAGTATAAGAAATTTAAATTTTTTAGTATATAATTTATATTATATTTCTACTGGTTTAACTATATTTTATACTATTATGCTATAATATTATTCCCGTTCCCTTTCCTACACAACAATAAAAATACAGACTTTGTCCACAAGGAACACATTTAAAAAAGTAATAATTATCCAATTAGGTGCAGTCGTTCGGATACATTTTGGAAATTCATTTTCATTTACATAGATAGATTTAAAATGAACACTTACAAGAATTGGGGAAGACCTCGGGACTGAGCGAGACGCTGAGGTTCCTCAGCTCGTACATGTTGGTGGAGGAGTTGGCGCGGAAGATGAGCGCGAGGTTGTTGTAGGAGGCGTTGGTGGCATTGGTGGCATCAATTCAACTTCATTTTGTTATGCTTCTCATGTACAATTTGGAGGCTTATTTGATTAATTCTTTCTAACTTAACAACTGCTTCCTAGCACGAAATGTCCGCATTTGCTCTTATGTGCTATATGAATTATTTGATTCAGACGAATCAAATAATCTCATAATGTGTAGGGCTTTAGAGTTTCGCTTTTGACAGAAACCCAACTCTTGCAGTTGTACACCGGATGTGATGGAGTCTCTATGGTACATGTGAAGCTCAAGTTGGGGAAAAAAGATGCGTACGATTAGCGATATAGACACCAACCTGATGTGTGTATTGTTGAATTCTTTGTTCAAATTTTCTTTCAAAGCTCTTTTGATTCGTCAAATATATTCTACAACTGATTCATAAAAAGTTGTCCTACAAAGAACTAGCAGAAACCCGCTATGCCGATAATCAGGAAAGATTTTTCATTCGCAGTTTTATGCAAAGTAATGTCTGCCTGCCTGTCGTTGATTTCACCAAAACAAGGTTTTATGGAGGAAGCATATATGGTTCCTTCCTCTGCAACGCGATGGACCCGGCACCCGCACGGTAAATCCATGGAATGCTAAGAAATTCGTCTCTCCCTTTAACTAATCTTAAAAACATCGACAAAACCAGAATATAAGAAATACTTTTTTTAAGTATGTCGAATATTCCCTTTTCCCCTCCTACTAAGCTTGAATTAAAAGCTTGTATTAGGAGTGGGTACCTTGTGGATTTCAGTCCATACCTTATACCGTTGAGCTATTGAGGTTTCTTACAAAGGGATATGGAAAAGGTAAATTATAAACATCTAAACTATCACAATATCAGTTGGGCGTTGAACCTACATTTCTTTAAAAAAAAATTGCTTCAGGAAGGAAACATACTTTTGGAGGGTATTTTATATAAAAAAATCGACTTACATATTCAGTGTTGGGCCCGTCTTGTATGACGACCATTTTGGCTCCCGATTGCAACAGAGGGGAAACAAGATAATTTTATCGTCGGCAGTGTTGTCGCAAATTAATTGTTATTAGCCTTTTTAATTAGGGCCCCCTTTATTGGAGTGTCGGCACGAGGTGACCCAATCGACTCGTTCCGTTTTAATTAAACTTGCAAGCAGTTTGTCCTCTCGTCACCTTTTTGTGTAATACAAGCTACTACCTGTGTCTTCGTCGGCGTTAATTTCAGTTATTCAATATAAGATCTTAAATATTTTATATCGAAGTAATGCTTAATTCAATTAGCCTATTTTAATTTCTACTTTATAAATTGTTTGAGAGTAGAAATCCGACCGAAATCTGGTCAACTGGTAACCGCTTCTTATAATTACAGTCCCGAAGCTTAGTTGGAGAGGAAATAAAAATTCTAGGGGTGACTTAAGTATTCCTTTGACTGGCCCGTTGGTGCAGTGGACAGTGACCCTCGATCTTATGTGAGAAAGAGGTATTAGTACCCGGACGCCGACCCACTTTAGCTGCAAGCCAAAAGGACTGCAAGCGTAGCGCCACCTCTAATTAAAACATATTACGTATGTTTCATAATTGCATGTTAAACCGCCTTAATTCTTAAGAAGTAAAAATACTTAATCTATATATTAATACATAAAGCGAAAACATTCGGTACCATTTTAAGAAAATTGTTCGGATGGAGGAATATGAAATTTGGCACAATTGTAGTTTATATAGTTAAGGGTGGGCGAATGCTGATATTTTTATAAAACATGGATTACAAAATATCTAAAATTAAAAAAAATAAAACCACACGCACAATAAAAGCCAAACGATTTACACACACATTTATATATTTTACTGTAAGATGGTGTCAAAGCGCAGTCATGACGACCGCATATATAATGTCAATGTCATTGCACAAATCCTTATCGTGGAAGCTAAAGTTCAGTGTAATACGGCTTCCGACATGAAAACTGCTCCGAGCTCATTGTTCTTGAGGGCAAACTAATTTCAAGCTCGAGTTGGTGTCTTAACTTAGAGATTTTGTTAGTGAAGAACTGTCGAAATGAGCGATCGACAAACAAACGCAACGATAAAACTGCGCAATTCGATCTGCAGAGTTAAATTGCAATGATTTATCGACACGTGTGCAGCGGGCATTGAGTATCGTCCAAAATCAAAGTTCCGGGAATCGACTAAATGTAAACATAACATCATAGTTAGTTATGATTTTATTTCAGTACTCCTAAACTTGGCAAACTAATTTCAAGCTCGAGTTGGTGTCTTAACTTAGAGAATTTGTTAGTGAAGAACTGTCGAAATGAGCGATCGACAAACAAACGCAACGATAAAACTGCGCAGTTCGAAATGTACAGAAACGCCTATTTTTGAAAGTCTGTTAAAATTATGCGTTTGTTTTACGCAAACTCATAAATCAGTTAACGCTATGTCTCAACTCTAACAATGTTGCTATAGGAATTGGGAAATTCTCTATAACTTGCAGACTCGTTGTATAGAGAGATTATATTAGTCTGATGTTATCAAATACTAGCTGAACCCCACGACTTTGTCCGCGTGTGCCGCTGTCATCACTTAGAGGTTTAAAAACAGTTTTTGGATGAGGATTAATATATAGGAAGTTTATAAAAAGACCTTCACAAATAATGCAATTATTTTAGAACAAACTTCATTAGGATATAAAAGGTCATACTGAGCCAATCTTAAAAGATAGACATATGCTGTTGCGGACTTTTATTTAGAACTTTTAAAGAGGAACAATTCCGTCATACATGATTTTTGAGAAACTTTAACCGTTTACGCAGCGCCGCTTTAATCTATATTTTAGATGAACGTCGGGATTCAGCGACAATTAATTTTGTTGGAAATCAATTTAGAGAGAATGGTCACTGCCAACTGTGCCAACGGACCAATATTCCTAGCAATTCGTACAAATATGTCATGTGTGTAACAGTTATGATCGCCATTTGCACAGAAATTTTGCATAACATTCGCAAAAAGAAAAGGTACAATCCCAATTATTTAATATGCACTCTCCTGAAATGGGAATCAAAAGGGTTTTAAAGAGAATTTGCAAAATAAAATAATATCGGACTGAATTATTGCATTCGTATTGCCGGTTTTTATTTTATGTTACAAGGGGGCAGGCGAGCAGGCATCAGGCACCAAAGTGCCTACTGGCGCCTATGGACATCTGCACGACCAGAAGGCCAGCAAATGCGCTGCCGGCCCTTAATGACGAGTTTTGGCCACCGGGAACACAAAGGTTCGGAAAGAAAATGTACAAGACTGTAACAATGTAGAGATTTTAATGAATTTTATAGTCTTTAGTCTGGAATATTCATTTTATTCTAGTCTCTTGATAAAATCTCTATATAATTGCTTTTTCTGAAACATGCGCGGCAATATTGACATTACTTTTGAAAAAAATACGCAAAGTTGCCTTTTACGCATACTCATATTTAAGAAAAAAAAAACGCGCCTGCAAAGTTGTATGAAATTTCATTATAGTTGTGTTTTTAAAATTCGAACAGGAGACACAACTTATCTACCGAAAAGTTTATTCACAAAATGGCGGCACTATTTCATTATATTTAGATACATTATAGGTAAAATAAAAACGATAATAATAAAATGAGTCTAGAATGTAAAATAATAATAAAAAGGAATAAGTCCGTTTTACTATTATTTTATAAATTACCTTTTGGGCTCATGTTGTCGCCAACATTTCTAATTTTCGCGAGGTATACCAGCAGCACTGGCACATAAGAAGTATAGTATCGTCAATGATATAAAAAAATACAAGAACATTACGGAATAATGGCGGGAATTAGGTTTTCTTTTTAAACTGTCAAGTGTCATGTGTCAAGGAAGGAAAATAAGAATTATTGAATAGATTAATAATCTGAAAGATAAATATTGAAATGGCGGAGTCCACACAGTATATTATAGCGTTATCATATTCTAGTTGTATAATATTTTAATAAAAATGTTAACAGTGATCGATTCTCTTTATAGTCAATGCTGCTGCGTCTTTTTTTATGTTACAAGGGGCAAACGAGCAGGCAGCAGGCAGCTAAGTGCCTACTGACGCCCATGGATATCTGCACGACCAGGAGACAAGCAGATACGTTGCCGGCCTTTAATGACGAGTTTAGGCCCTCCACAGCCACATCCTCAGCAATTTAAGCGGAGCTTGGTACTAGATCTAACGCTAGGTAGATGAAGATTTTCGTTTTGGAATTTAATGTGGTCGTATTAAACGTGTCAAAATCATCATTAAAATGGAAAACCATAATAAAATATCTGTCATAGATACGAGTATTAATCTCTAGAAATATTTACTCGCAACGATGCAATTATATAATTTATGAGATACATCGTCTATGGATATAGTACTGTCAATACATAGACATTTACATGTGATTTTGTATAATATCCCACTTGCTGGTGGGATGCAGGATTCTCCTTGATAAATGTCATTACTCACGACGCCATGATAGAGTTTTGGAACTCATACGCGAGGCAGTAAGCTTCTCTGTCGCAAGAGCTCAAAAGGGACTGACTGTAAATAAAAAGCACATCGATTTCGTTAAAGAAGGTTCAAATATGCCTTATGTAGATGCTGTAAAGTTAATCTTAAAATATATAAATTACGCGTCACGTTGTTTGTCCGCGATGGACTCCTAAATTACTTATCCGATTTTAATCAGATTTGCACACCGTATGCAATTTAATCCAACTTAAAAGATAGGATAGCTTACATATTAATTTATAGTCGCAAATAAAAATGAATCACTGAAGTGGGTGCACGTGCATAACTTCCTAACTACTGCACCAAAGTGGATATTTTTTTTAGTTATGTTGGGAGGACAAAGTTTGTACAATAAAAAGGAATGGCGAAGCGAAAGCGAAAATGAAATGGAACGGAAACGGATCGGGAACGGGGACGGGTACGGGTATGGGGAATAATGTTATGGGATAATAGAATGTAGTAAATAGTAAGTACCCAATGTTCGATCAGGACAATGTCTGCCGGGCCTGTTAGAAAACCATTTTTTCAATCCAGATGTCAAACTCTTTAACGTATCGTGGAAGTCTATGACAACTTCGGAAAGTGGCAGAATAAACTGCATCATGATCATCCTTTCGTCTACGGCGTTGGATGGAAGAGGAGTCCCCCTGCGGTCTACGCAAAGTGTTGTCACCGCACCTATGTATTCCACTGGCGTTATTATCGTCCCTAAAATACATTAAAAAAATAAACAACATTTTTAAAAAAAATATAGAGAGCGCCGACTGGTCCAAATTCGGCCACAAATCTTTAGATTTGCGTTCCATTTTTAAATTATGCAACATACAAAGTTTAATTAATAATAATAAAAATTTTCATTTATGTCTATGTTCTTTGTATTAGTTACATTCGCTCTAAAAAGTAAGTATGTTAGTATTCAAAAATAAAAATAGGACAATTACTACGCTTTGACAACGGCTTATAGTAATCTGTACACATGCTGACCATTAACAAAAAAATATGAAAAATCTCTATGCCCAATACAATATAGTGGTGGCTCACTCATGTGGTGATCTGATTTATATAAGTAAAAAGTGCTATCAAAACCCTCGTCCATACATAAAAAGAAAAAAAAATCAATACATAAATAAGTACATTACCCTATGTTTCGTAAATAAATAGTGCAGACCAGGTAGATATTGTTTATTCTACCTGGTTTCTATAAACATAAAAATATATGAAAAAAGTCTCGTTGCCCAAAAAAATGTTGTCTCACACTCATGTAGCGATCTTATTAACGTAATGAAATAGTATATGTATTAAAAATTTATCTAATTATTAATATAATTATTTTTATAATATTTTTCTACTTATAATTACCTATTGTACATAAGAACGTCTGGTTTCCATAATCTGTGTGGCGGTACTCGTAAATCCTTAACTCCACCAAATGAATCAATTTTTACTATAAATATGCTTCTGTTTGTTACACATTCACGCTATAACTGCTTCCATCTGCTTCATTTTAAGCTCAAAGTGTGCAATAGCAAAATTCATCTTTTTTTCAAAAATTTGTGAACGTGCCATGCAGTATTTATGTAAATGAACTTGAAACGAAAACTTTCGGCACCATTTTACGAAAATTGCGCCTACGGAGGAATAAAATTTTACACAATTATAGTTTATATAGAGGAGGGCTTGCGAATGCTAAAATTATTATAAAATATGCCTTACTAATACTTTATATTATTAAATAACCAATGCCAAACCTCACGCACACGAATGCCAAACGATTTACACACACTCATGCACAAATTTTACTAAATGATTGTGTAAAAGTTTAGTCATGACGATAGTTTACGTATATCTTCTTCTTTTCCCTAGCGTTATCCCGGTTAAATACCTCGAAACCCCCACTATCTCTACAACCTTACGACTAATATCACAATGTGACATTAATCGGGTCCCACTACTTTACGTGCCTTCCG
Source organism: Charaxes varanes (assembly GCA_024363005.1). NCBI lineage: Eukaryota > Metazoa > Arthropoda > Insecta > Lepidoptera > Nymphalidae > Charaxes > Charaxes varanes. The sequence continues at coordinate 5,403,497 of JANCMC010024009.1, read as the reverse complement.
AAACACGGAGGAGGTCGGATATGAAATATAAACCGGTGCTAGAATGGATCACCCATCTATCACCCGGTCGCAACAAGAGCAACTTAACCTAGCGTAAACTTAAATGCCGACCACTGATTAGGCTACGACCTTTCTCATATACTAATAAATGATAAATATATACGGACTGTATCACACACGGACGTCTGTTCTTAAGCTAGACAAATTAATGCCTGTGTTATAGGTAACACAAGCCTGTCATACACAATTTTATTTTTTGTAAAAACATATAAACATATACATATAGTTAATACACCCAGACTCGAGGCGGAAATCGAACTCACGGTCCCGGAGAGGAAGGCAGGGTCACTGCCCACTGCGCCAACGTTCCATTTTTTTTCAAGTGTAAAAAGGTACACTAAACAATTGGGAGTTAAAATCACTTATTTTTTTAAAAGTAAGCATAGGACATACGTTAGCACTTTCTATTTCAATCTTATTACCTAGATGCAGGTTTAAAAGTCCAAAACCATACGATTTTTAAGAAATTTTTGGCCTCGTACTACATCTCTCTGTGGAGCCAGTTGTAGGCTCCGGTATTTCCGAGCCGTTACGACTAAGGGGCCTTCAAAAAAAGAACGTACTCATGCGTCATATCTTGTACCCATTGCTTCCGTACCTACCTTTGGGACCTATTTTTATATAATAATAAAAACTCTTAATACGTATTATTTAATTCTACTGATCAGGAACAACTTTGTCTCCAGGAGGCAGATCTTTCTTTTTATTTGTCCGATAACTGGTTAGATCCACTACGGGTACGTGACCCCGGGCTATCCTAGACGCTATTGTTACTCCCCCTATACCGTCCGTGACAGTAGTATCCGCATGCTTTTTCTCCTTTCCATCGACCTTTATATCCTTTTACTCCTTCCCTTTCTTTACTTGAATATAATTCTTAATTAGAGGTAGCGCCACGCTTGCAGTCCTCTTGATTTGCAGCCGAATTGAGCCGATGCGTCCGAGTACCAGTACCTCTTTCTCGCATGAGATCGGCGTATTGTGGCTATAATGCTGTCAAATCAAGTGTTGGTATTATTGTCGCGTTTCATTCGGTTTGTGAAACTTTCCGGTGGCCTAAATCCTTCTTTAAAGGCCGACAACGCACCTGCAAGCTTTTTGGTGGTCCATCGGCGTCGGTAGTCACTCAGGTGATGAACCACCTGTCGGTTGCCCCTTGTAATAAAGCATGTCTAAAATTTTAAAGTATTAATAATTTATAAACCTTAGTAATTCGCTTCCTTCCATAAGATAACGAAAAGTTCAATATATTTGCATAATTGCATCGCTTTACGTGCTTCATAAGAAAAATTAAGGGACACCTGCCGGCAAAGTTATACCCTCAAAATTATTCATTTAAAACTTCTTTCATAAATCTGGCCGAAGTTGTTTACGAAGTAATTTTCTGGGGAGACAAGTTTTATGCGCAATTTTATCATCCTCCATCAACTATAGGCTTACTATAACCTCAACATCAGAATTAATGAAGAAAAGACGCTTCGAAACATCGAAACGTCCGTTTATAAAGACGAAATATTCGTTTTACTAAAAATTCTTCTACAAATAATTGCATTATTTACTCTAGTTCTAGGAGATGTTGCCAACGCAATTTATTAATTTTATGAAATGTGTTCAATTGAACGCCTCATAACGCAAAGCGTTATGGATGCAATGGGACGGAATATGCAGCAAATCTATTACAAAAATCTATCGTTGTTCGTTAGTGTAACTAAAACTGGAGAACCGTAGGACCGTTATTATATATTTTGTTTCATTCCCCTTATTTTAAAGAAGAAGAAAAAACAGAAAAAAGAAGCCTTAAAGAAAAGAAAGAAAGAAATGGTAGAAAGATTATTTGAAACTACAAAAATCAGAATATGTGGCTACTTCTGAATACTTCAAATAGACAACGTTTGTACTAGATCTATTGATACCATTTTACGAAAATTGTGCGAACAGAGGAGTATGCAATTTGGCAGAATTATAGTTTATATAGAGGATGGTATGCAAATTCTAAAACTTTTATACAATATGCAATATTGTATACATTAAATTATTAAAATTAAACCTCACGCACACCAATGCCCAACAATTTATACTCACATGTATACATTTTACAGTAAGATTGTGTCTTTAAGTAGTAAGGATGTTAGTAAATTTTTTTTTTAATTTTTAAACATTTGTGGCCGAATTTCAATAAGCATATGTAAATATATGTGGCCGAATTTCAACCACTAGGTAACAGATACAGTCAGAGTCGCGTTTTACTGAAAAAACGTAAATAAGATTGGCTAAAAACAAACGAGCTAAAATTCGGGCACGACAACGTCTGCCAGGTCCGCTAGTCACGCACCAGTTTAATAATAATAATCAATTTATAAATAAACTTAACTGAGATTTGGATAAGACAAGTCTAGTTCAAGCCACTGGAGACGGTTGGATCGCGACCGAGCGTGACAGCGCGTGTTCCGCAGACATTACGAAGTTGAGAACTTGGAAATGCACTGAGTTTGCCAACAGTTTCGTACTGGGAATAAATTTGAATCGAGTGAGAAGCCATTCCCAGCATAGAATACGAACAGAGAACTGCCGTGCGATACTAGTAAAAGGGGCATAATATGATATTTTTAAAACTACCCACGAGACGGAGTAAACTTTCTTTTTATTGGATTTGGACATTTTAGTATTTAAATTTGTTTTATTTTAATTTTAACTATTAATACTAATGTTATTAAGGTGTTATTGTATAATTTATTTTATTAGTATGGTTTTATAATTGATTATTACAGTACATTAATCTTTTTTGTTCTTTGTGTTACTCCTCTGTTTGTGTAGTATATATAAGTGGAAACTTGATTGGTTTAGGTGTTAAATTAGTGTTAATCTATTATTTATGAATTGCTGTACTGTTTGTTTCCCTAAAATAAAATTAAGGGAGCATTACTTTGAAGACAATTTAGGAGAGTCTTAATTTTAATGCAACTGTACTTTTATTTTCTTAGATAAATAAAAACTATATTTTTTAAATAATAAATAGGGCTGCCAAAGCAAACTTGGTATGAGCTACTTCATCTAGCGATCGAGACATCTGATTAAGCCATCGAACTCTGTTGAAATTCAGCTGGTGTTAGCGGCGAGCTCCTCAAAAATAATTACTCGGTACATTCATTACACTTGTGGTATATAAAGCGAAACATGGCCGCCACTAGTTTAGATTCTCCGAGGTTCATACTCTATGCATCTCACGCACCAGTTTACACCTGCACTACGGGGAATGAGAAAATTTTATTTGCTACCGTCTGTACTCGAGTGGATTGTTCCAGACGTTCTGAATGCAATAGAAATTTGGCTGCTATGGCTGCACTAAAGCTGTTTATGGCCTTATGCGCTTCGGGAAACTTTAGATGGAAATTTTATATGGAGCACTTAAAATAAAACTTTACAATGGCGTATCTGTATAAACGTGCTTTTTAATCTTCCATGAAAGTCGCGCGAAGAGATTTTTTAATACAGTTTCTATAATCAGCCAGTACTGAAAACGTTAAAGCTGTTAAATGCGCCTTCCTTCTTCCCTTCACGCGGTAAAGTGTTCTGCTGGATATACACTGGTTCTCCTTGGATTTGCAGAAAGACCTATCTCGGGGCGCTGTTATCTAAAACCTAGCAAGAGCGTCCTTCCACATATAATGCCCTTCATTAAAGGGGGAAATCTTTTTCTTCTTCTTTTAAACTTCTTTTTGCTCTTTTTGAGCCAATATTATATTAGCCCAGATTCCATTGATCAGCGGTGTCATGGTTTAAACCCAGCACTTTACAAACTTCACTTTATTCTTATACCGTTCTTCTAAATTATATCGAAATATACGAACATTTTGGCTTCAATTTGAATTCAAATTCTGAAGATGCTTTATTCAATAAAAGCTTTTTTAATGAGTCAAACATTTTAAAACGCTACCACTGATTCGGCAAAGTTGAGCCATCGAGAAGAAGCCGCAAGGGAATCGTTCTAACCATACATCGTATATCTTTTGCCAAAAAATACCACGTACTCACAAAAGCTACACCTGCTGAAATTCACTAACGGCGCGAACTATTTTTAAAAGTATGGCTAATGAGTTTCTTGCTGATTCTTCTCGAGGCGCGACTCTTTCGAATCAGTGGTAGCTTTTAAAATAGTTGACTATTCTAAAGAGCTTGTAATAGTCTACTTTAATAAAATATTATTTGAAGAAGGGAATGTAATATTCATTTATTTCTTTATTTTAATAATATGAAGGACCTTTTAAAAAATCATCCTATAAAATGATCCTCGATAGCTCAACGGCAGAAGATTGGAAGTTTTCAGGTGTCCAATTCAAAACCTGCTGGTTCATCATCGTGGCCGAGAATATTCGGCAAGGCTTCAAATATTTCTGATATTTTGAGCACGTTAATAATGTTCTCTAAAAGCCCCAATATCTTAAAGACGGAAAGGTTGGACTGAATCCATAAGCACCCGGTTCAAAACGTGACTTTATTACTGCACAAACAAGCTTTATGTAGCTATCGAAAATTTGTTTCTTTGTTCATTTAACGGCACGAGTCAGTCCGCCCAACCCTTCCGAATCAATGATAGTATCTTGCGATATGATTGCGATATTGATATAAATCTGCAAGACATACTAGTTCTACAAGATTAAGTTACTTAGATAAGAAAAGTAATTTAAATAGAAATTTTCTGTGCAAAGCTATTTTGAGTTTTTAAGTGGCCGAAGCTATAGTTAGATTTGGCCACCTATAAAACTCTCGCGAAGTATATTTAGTTATAGGCTTTATTGTGGAAATTTGAAGTTGACATATTTTGTTTATACCTCCTACAAAACATTCACATGAAATACATATAAATGTTTATTCGAAGGAGATCACGAGACAAAAAGTGCCAAATTGTAACGGCATGCTTTGTTAGCAGATACGGCCACGCTGCGCAAGCGCTGCGACACCATGCCGCCGAATATATAACTCTTAACCTTATAGTATGTGATTCATGTCGCGACATGTTTCGACACGCTTTTGTTCGTAAAACTATTATTTTACCTCATTATAAAGAATTTTAGACCAACCTAACCTCCACATAACAAACCTCAGTTCAACGAATTACTTGATATAACGAATATTTTCTTGTTACCCTCCGATTTGTTAAATCGAGGTTGCCCTGTAGTACGTATATGTTCAATACACAAGAGTTAGTAAGTTCATTGAATGGTCACTAAATCACTGTGCCCGGGGCTGTGGGTCCGGAGCCAAACATTAACCTTACGTCACAAGCACCGGCCGCCATTATTTATCCATATTAGGGCACGTTCACAATGTATTTAATAGTTTCCCTAACGATACGGGCGAAAAGGATAAGACCAAATAAAGTAGGTTTATTGGAAAGGACGCGTTTGATATAGAAATGTAAACCCAGACTCGAGGCGGGAATCGAACCCACGACCCCGGAGCGGAAGGCGGGGTCTCTGCCCACTGCGCCAACGGGCCAGTCTGAACCTTTGAAAGTCATATTCAAGTTGTACTACTAGCAGAAGTCTTAGAAATAAAGAACAACTAGTAATGCACTCTACTAGGCTCTATAAAATTAACTCCACGTTTAATTGTAACTGTACACGTTTCTATAACAAACTCTCCTATCACATTTGAGAGATTTCTTTAAAATAAAAACTTTGTAAAACGTAAGCTCATTCAGAAATCCTTATATAATGTAAGGGATTATTTGAATGATGTTAATGCTTGGGAATAAATTGCCCTAACCAAATCTGAATTATTGTGATGACGGTGATAGCGAAAAAATATCCGACTGAGCTTGTTGGCTCTTCTTCAGTTCAAGGTGCAGGTGCGAGAAACCCATGTAAACCCGACTTTGTTTCAGACAATGTAAAGATAGATGATAGATAGATAGTTATAATTTATATTTGTTCACGTAGTTATACAATGAAAATACACAGGCTGAGTATAGTAGCAACCGTAGACCGCCCTTAGAACTAACGTATCCATATTAAGAGCTGAATAACCGCTCGGCTCTGCACTATATACCGACATAGAGCTGTCAGCTTCTTTAGGTACATTATGCGGTCTCTAAGATACTGTTTAGGCAAGCTGATTCTTTTGGACTAAATGAATGATAAACGTGCTCAGGGTCGAGAGAGTCAGTATGCACTGTGCTATCCAAAAAATAAAAGGCCTAATAATAAGTTGAGTTGGCAAGTTTTCGTAACGGATTAAGAACCACTCAGGGCTGCTTCGGAATTTAAAAGATTATTATTATTGGAAATAAGGGGGATAAATCTTAATAAATTAATTTCTAATCCATCATTTCCTATAGATAATGTAACATAAGAATAATGGCACGCAACTTCGAGGCAATTAACAATAACAAAAGCAAGGCAAGTTATTTACAATTTCAAGGTGTCAATTTCGGCGCCTCAAATATTAAGTTGGAACCTTTGCTGACATCTAAATATAGACATATTTCTTCGTAATAGAGAATGGCTGTTGAGCTATAAAGAGCGCACTAATGTCCCTTACATTGTACGTAAACCAAACAAATTGACTTAATTTCTATGTAATGGGAAGTTTTTCTTTATAACGAATGACGTTCTAAAGAGTTTACATGTACTGATATTTAATTATCTAACTCGCTAGTATATACCAAATTCATTTATCATTTTATTCTGTTTTTGGGGACGAAGACTCATACAATAACTTAAATTCCATAAAAATTGGTTTAGCCGTTTATGGCGATTTATCAATAAAATTGACTTCAAAATTGGTCATTGTGCAGTCTTTCTCTACAAATGTAGAGCTAACACGGAACTATTTTGAATACTGTTTCTCTATTTTAAATAGAAATACAAGATGCATAATTAAGTGTCAGACATCTTTTAATTATCTTACTTACTTACTATCTATACATCTATATAATTTATTTTTACGTATAATAGATAATGTTCTTCAGATATCTAATAGGTAGTTTTTTTTATATTGCAAAGGGTAAACGATAAGGCGGCTGATCACCTAATTAACTATCGACGCCCACGGACCTCTGCATCACCAGAAGGCTAGCAGATGCGTTGTCGGCCTTAAGAGGGGTTTAGGCCACCGGAAAGGCTCACAAACCGAACGACATATCCTGGAGCCCGGTGTTCTCGCACGTGTCGGCGAGCATGGCCGGCCTGACCACGGTGCGCGCGTGCGACGCGCAGGAGATGTGGAAGACAAAAAGCGAATTATCAGTGACGTGAGGCCAGTGCACTTGACGGTCCGAGAGGGGTGTGTCGTGAGGTTGACTGATACTGTACGACACCGACACGACAAGGAGACGATAGCGATACAAACTGTAAAAGAAATTCGTTTACATCGTTCAACGTTGATACGACTACAATCCGTGACACTGTAACGATACGAATGTAAAAAGATATTTAGATAAATTCTCACGCTCTCAATAATAAGAACTGTGTGAGGTAAGAAGATTCTAGAGAATCGCACGGTTGTGGACGTTAGAATATCGAGGTTATGAGGGCTTCAATGCATTTACGTTTTGTATAAAATAATCCTAGTTTTTTCCGGTACCTCTAACCGAGGTCGTTTTGTTCCCGGGACTTAAAAGTTTTCATTCTACCCTTTACAGGATTGAGTTATAGAGATCGTTTATAAAAAATTTGTGCTATATTATGGAAATAAAATAGATTTATTGGTTTTCTTATTACACTTGCTTTAGGTTTATGTAATTACAAAAACGAAAATAAATTACATAAATATTAAAAAAATGCATTTCTACTTGCCTGTGATTTCTGCGCTCTAGCACCGAATTAACATTTAGTATTTAAAAAAAGAATAGGGGCCTTTTTTGTCTCTTCTTTTCCTCAAATCTTTTTTATTACGGACACGATATTTAAAGCTAGGAACGTAAGGCCACACTATCTAATTTTAAGGAAATTTGGTCAAAAATTAAGTACCTTTTTTCTTTGCATAATTATCCCTCCTTTATTTTAAGTGTCTCGCCAGTCACCATGTATATAATGTTATAAGGTAGTTTTATTTTATATGTCACAGAAAAACAGAACAAAATGTGTCATCCAAAAAACACTTATTTTATAGCAATTACAAGTACGCGACGGTAGGCACTTCGGTGCCTACTGCCTGCTCGTCTGCCCCCTTGTAACATATAAAAAAAAAAAAAAAAAAAAAAAAAAGGTAGTCGCTAATGTGGTGGGGGTGCCTGAGATATAAATTGTTTCCTGTGTTTTTACTAATCAGTTCCGATCAGTGGAAGGAAGCAACAGTAATAGGAATCCCTAAACCAGGGAAACCAGCTAACCTAGCGTCTAGTTATCGACCGATAAGTCTCCTTAATAGTTTAGGGAAACTATACAAGAAAATCGTCCTCGCCCGACTCAAAGTCATCATGGACGAGAAATCTCTCATTCCCAACGAGCAATTCGGCTTTCGAGCCCAACACTCGTGCACCCATCAGCTACACCGCCTCAAAGTTTTGTAGAACTTTGTAGTCTTCAAGGACAAATATGTACAAACACCTTGGGCTATGTCTGTTAATAACTTTATGGTGGCGGATTCGGTGGCGTAGCTTTCGGGTTGCAGCATTACACCGATTTTCCCTCGTATTCATTCGCGGATTAAATGAAAGTAGTTTAGTTTCTCATGCAAAATGCTTCTAGGTATACACAGACACGAAGAAAATTATACTATAAAATATCAATTAAATGTATAGAGATAAATATTTTAACAATATAAAAAAAATATTTATTTGTAATTAACTCTTGCAGGTTCTATGAAATTCCTTAGTATGTAATCATATTTTATAATTACATCTAACGAAACATTCGTAATTTATCAACCTGATTCAGACCTGTACACAATTACTCCGCCTTCAATTTCAACGAAGACTTCCATTTTGTGTAAACATTATTATATACACACCGGCAGAATTAGCGGAACACAAAAAAGGGAAAATATAAACTAGTTAGTTTTACTTTTAAACAAATAATAATTAAACATGAAACAACAAATAAATTAACATGTCATGACATTAATTCACAACACCACACTGAAAGTTTAATGAAAAAAATAAAATGCAACTTTCTTAGATTTTGAGTTTGTAATGACAGAGAAACAGTTGGAAATTGACTGCTTACAATTAATTAAATGAATGTTTGAAATCGAGTTAGCCCCCCCCGTGGACTGATTAAAATGTCCATCCGATTCAGCGTGCTGTGAATTATCAAAGAAAAATGCACTTTGTTTAGCTTAGATTTTTTCCATTAAACTTTAAGTATGTTAATTAAATTGTTGTTTCATGTTTAATAATTATTTGTTTCAAAATAAAACTAACTAGCTTATATTTTCCCTTTTTTGTGTTCCGCAAATTCTTCCGGTGTTTATAGTAATAAATGTATCTAACCAAATCTTAATTCCATGGGCTACCATCCATAGCTTGTTAAAATATGGAAGCAGAAGCAGGAAATCTATTGCTCTGGAAGCGATAGCAACGGATGCCAACTTTTAGGCCTGTATTGCAGTTTATTTTGGGTTATATTTGGGTAACAACATTGAAACTCAACTCTGTACCACTGACCTGCCGGTTCTTCGGTTTACATAAGTTATTTATCTGATTAAGAACTGAGTTAGTAACTAGGGCACGCTACCTTTGGTAACAGTGGCTGCATTCGACTAATTAGAAACTAGAGTTAATTTGCCCCGTTCGTGATGGAACTTTGCGGCCCGTCATTAAATCTCGTTAGAGTAGGGATGCCACATGTGTATCTTTAAATCTAAAGGTATTACTAACTATTAGCCATCCATCGGCACCGCTCAAAAGATAATGAGTGACTAATATAGAGAAATCAATTAATACGTAAACTGAAAGAACGTTGGAGTAAGATAGAGACTGTAAAGCAATTTTACGTATGTAAATCATATAATTAAAAAATTCTAAGAGGCTAAACAATACTGCGTAAAGAAGTTGTTATGAACATTTTATTAAAGGAGCGACGAGTGGATTTTTGTAGGCTTCGGAGACGTTTGGAATAAATTATTCAAAATGTGCGCTTTGATAAAAAAATACTCAATTTGTTTGCGAACGCTGAGCTATTTTGTAAAATACTTCTAACACATTCTAAGTTAATAAATTATACAGAGACTATTTTGTTTACAAACATTCTTTGAAAATCTCGACTGAGAGAAATATTAAATTTATTCGGGTGTACAGTTTTTATTGGATTTAATCTCTGTTTTTGCTTCCTTTCAAGTTTTGTCTGCCTCTGTATTAGCTGAGAAAAGCTGGGCAAAATAATGTAAATAATTCTTATGAAGATATTGGTATCGTTAGTTAAGATTAGTTTTAGCTCATGGTTCGCATGAAAATAGTATTATACTTACTGATTACATATGAATGAAAAGAAAAAAAAAGACAAAAAAATTATAAACCACGCATAGTTACAATGAATGAAAGACGATAACCACAAAGAAGCTATTACAGGATCATTTAACTTTTATAAATAAGAAGGAGATGTTGAGAGTAAAGAATATCGTATAAATTGAGTTAGTACGGAAACACCTGCCTCTCGCGTATAACCTTATTATGGTAATTGAATCTAACGTCTCTCCGTGATGCAGGCTCGACATTTTTGTAAGATTTGGAATAAAATACCTTTAACCGGAGGGAAAACGAGTTTCATAAAGGGAATGCTCGAAAAGAGGTTGGGTTTATGAGAGACATGTTAAATGAAATGTAACGGATGCCTTATTCCAAATTATGGGACGAAATGTCGGATAGCAAAATTGTTCGTTTTTTTTAACATACGAAGCAATAGCTTTATTGCCGGCTTCTTTTTCCCCTAGTGTGAGTTTTTATGGTAGTCTGCTGCCGAGAGTAGACGTGACGAATTTCTCATCATTCTGTTGATACATTGTGTGGGTGCTGGATCCAAAGCGTTCCTGAGCAAAGAATCAGAGCAGTGCCTGTTCTTTAATGTGTGCACAAACACTCGCTTCCACTAATAGTATTCCCTTCGAGGGGGACAGCCAATCAAATGTAGCCAATCAAACCTGATGAAATTTGTGCGGATACCACTATTAGTGTGGTTTTGGTCTATTAGTGTGTTAGACTGATAAATTAAAAAACCGTGTAGTGTTGTGTTTCTTGATGGTGTCGCTAAGTCGTACTAAACTGTAGCATATACAGCTGTGACCATATTATTAAGAACGATTGTTTGAAAGCAGGTTTTTTCTATCTTACGCGATAAAACTTATTGCAAAACTTTTCATTCATTCGTTAATATACATTTTAACGTTATTTATATAAACTTTGTACTTAAATGAAAGTTAAAATATTACTACTTGATCACATAATTAAGAATACGAATACTTTATTCCTTTTTAGTCAAACTGCAATAGAGGACGCTCTGTAACAATGCTGTAAAAATCTAAAAGTTTTAAGTATTTCTCATTTATCAACTATGAGAAAAAATAAATATTAAGGAGTATCTACAAGGCAAGTCATAATAAAACTTACCAACAAATATTGTTCTAACTTTTATTTCTTTGGCAGTACTGACGATAACGATGGCGGTATGGTTGTCCAGTCAGCGCTCTTTGCTTGATGCGTTGCGATCGAATGGCAGCTTTTATGGCGACAAAATATCAGGTAAATATAAATAAGTTGAGATTTTAAATCTATCAATATAGTTTAGTATCCATTTAATAAAAATAATATCTGTTACAGATGGTGAAGAGTTTGATTACATTGTGATTGGAGCGGGAACAGCTGGCAGCGTTGTGGCTGCGCGTCTCGCAATGGCTGGAATGCGCGTGTTGGTTGTGGAAGCCGGTGATGACCCTAACTTCTTTAGTAAGGTAAATTAAGTTTGCATACTCTGTTACAGTTAACGCTAATTTTTGAAAAGAGCTTGCAAAAGTCTACTTAAATAAAATGTCCTTTGAATTTGAATTTATTGAGTAGTGACAGTTGCAGAAATAGCCCTTAGTGCTATCGTTGTATTCCTCACGCTGAAAGGCGCCTATTAAAACTGTCATAGTTAACGTTGTATAAGTAAGTAAAATTATAGTACAAGGTAAACGTGCGACTTAATACTTGTTTGCATTTTTGGTCGATAAAAATCAATAGAGAAGTGTAAAGGATCTAATGAAATAAGGCATTAATTTTTAAATATAATTTAACTGAAAGAATTAAGAGGTACAGTAGATTTTACTTCTTAATTTATTAAATAAATGACTAATATAATTTCAGATCCCGGGAATGACTATAGCCTTACCCGGAAGCAAACTCGATTGGAACTACGAAACTCTGTAAAGTGGTAGCTTTTACTGTACCTCAGAGGCGGACTGTCTGCTGTCTTCAGAGTTGTCTCTGTGTCGCGCATTGACCGGGGTGCGTTGTCGGCACGGAGACCCTCGTCTGCTCAGACGGGGTTGCTTCAGTGCGGGTTCGTCGTCACTGTCGCTCGCCGCTTCAACTGGCAGGCAGTTCTGGAATAGACGACGAGAGAGACTTTATAACGTAACAAACTCAGTTGATAGAAGAGAATCATAAAAAAAATAAAAAATTGGATATTTTGGAATACGCGTGTGAATAATCCACATATCACCTTTTCTCTAAACACCCTTAACAAATCTACTAAAAGGTAGGAAAATAAAGTAAAATTCAACTATGGCTGCGCGAGATGGAGGTAGGTATAGTGACCAAGAAAGTGCTAAACCATTTTGGATGACAGATTCTAATTAAAGAAAATTTAGCTTGCTTTCTTTGTATTGTAAATTCGTGTTGTCCTCTTTTGCGGTATTTTCTAAACATTTTTTATAATTAATTTTGAAATGGTATGGCGTTATGGCCGGATCTCGACACTATCTACTTCTACTGATAATGGGACTAGATTTTTTTAAAAAATAATATGCAATAAAACTATTTTTGTAAAAATGGGGCAGCCGAGATGTCTGAATTTAGGCGAATGTTTGACATTTGCGAATGCGAATTTTCGCATCACGCGACCCCCTTAGTCCTGTGATATCAATATATCCGGTACTTTGAGATATAGAAAAGAGTATTTGAATAATATACAACGTTTTTTGCTTACACAAGTACAAAATTTAATTCTGGACTACACCTATATAGTTCATTGATTTTGACGACTATTTTAGTGTTGTATCTTCTGGCCTGACTGACAGTTATTCAAATCTTGGGGTCATGCAGAGGTTCAAACCCGGACGCGATTGGGATATTGGTACACCCACTCCTGAATTACACTCAAGCTTTTAAATTCAGAGTTTTAGGACCTCTCCTATATATTAGCGAATATTAAAGAAATCAACCGGAATATTAGACCTAAAAAGTAATCCTAATGTTAGTTATTATAATAAACAGCTTTGCCGGTTTCCGGATTTACCTGACTAGTTTCGGAACCGTACAGGGTTCTTCCACATAAGCTCCTCTATGTCCAGGGGCGGATTTCCCTTTTTATCCGTCCTATAACTAGTCAGATTCAATATGGGTACCTGACACCGAACTACTCTAGCTGCTATTGCCGTCAATAACAGTAATCCGCATTCTTTCATTTCGTCCCTTACTTTACTCCTTTCTATATATCTAATTAGAGGTAGCACCACACTTGCAGTCCTTTTGGTTTTGGCCGACTGGTTCGGGATATTGACAGAGCAGCGTATGTAGAAACAGAGAGTGATTTGAAAATTTTTATTGCTGACGTAAGGTAAGATGTAAATCGTATCAATTTACTTTCTTTTTTTAAAATACATTTTAAAAACTATGTATAGTTCCTGTCACGTAAGATGATCGTTGGCGATGTACCTGCACAGTACGCTTTTTGTTTAATTTTTTGTATTGAATAATTATCCTTACACTGACTCTTTATGTTATCTTTTCACTATAAACATTTTGTTGAAAAAATAATAACAGTTTAGTTATAATAATTTCGGCTGGGACTATGTCCATGTACAAATTCATTCCCTCTACGATCGCTCAGCGGCCATATTACGCGACGGGAACTGTACACTATCTATTTTTTAATTGGTTAATACAAGTACCTTACGGGAACTTTAGCAGTTCGATTAACAGCTAATATAATTGCAGGCCATTTTCCGGGAGCTCCCCGTACTGACGGTGAACCCCTTTCGGTGCACTCACCTGGTTCCCCTTGACCTTGATGAGCTCCTTGGTGCGGTCCACGATGTAGAAGTAGTGGTCTTCGTCGTAGTAGGCCACGTCTCCCGTGTGCAGCCAGCCGTCGCTGTCCACCGTCTCGCGCGTCGCCGACTCGTTGTTCCAGTAGCCCTTCATTACCTTTAGGATGCGTAACGGATTGTTATCGTTGTCGTTCAATTTCATGGTCACTTTGAAACAGTCGCGGATCCAACGCAGCCCCTCAATTTATAGCCGATTTTCGCCTAAATACGTGTCGGCGTATGTACTTGCTTAGGATCGACATAGAACATTCCACGAAAGTGCCCCGTCCCCGCCCACCGCGGTGGATCCGCGCCTGGATCTGCGGTCCAGCGGTCGGGCCCACCTGCGGTCCCCTCAGCAGCAGCACTACGGAACCCTAAAAAGTATTACATGTAGAGATATAAAATTTTTCATGTTGATAGGACACGTTAAAAACTCATTAGAAAAAATATTTTGAGCGATATCGGGACCAGAAATGGGAACAACAACTTTGGAAGTTATTTAAAAAATACCTTTATCGTATATCACGTACGGAACCCTTCTATATGAGCGTCTCTCGAGACGTCTCTTGGCCACTTTATGGTATCTCAAGGCGTATCACATTGCACGTGCTGTGCGGTAAAAGTGTATTTTGTGTAACCGTAATTTTTAAGGTTAGTCCGGCTTGAACCAGACCATCCGGTAATAATATTTTTAAGCTTCGTAATTCATTATACATATAATAATAAAAAATGCGTGCCAGTGAAAAATTATTTTTTTTTGTAAGACCGGGAGAACAGAAATGATTTTAAGCTAAATACTCTCGGGCGCAATGTGCTAAGGGAACGACTATTTTACAATATCGCAGCTGTATACTGACGTAAGGCGAACAATTTCAAATTTCGAATCCCCGAAACCCTGATTTAAAAAAAAATTAAAATAAATAAATATGCTTTATAAGCCAGAGTCAATCAGGATTCAATCACAATATATTTCCAAACATACTTTTTCACAAGAATCTAAAACGGTTTTATGACAACCTTTTTAAGCAACGAGTAATATTAACCGGGCGCTACGTTATGCCTCTAAAAATTTGTACATTTTTTTTCACAAAGGCTTTGAACACATATTTGCGCAGTCACTCATGCAGTGTTGCCAATTGCATATTTTACGACATATTTAGCATGAAATTAAATGACGTTTTACTTAATCTTAAAAATGTTGGCATTTTTTGGTTTGAATGTGCGTGTCACCTATGTCACCTAGAAACATATTAAGTATAACTTTGTGGCAGCGCATCTGCTGGCCTTCTGGTCGTGCAGATGTCCATGGACGTCAGTAGGCACTTCGGTGCCTGCTGCCTGCTCGTTTGCCCCCTTGTAACATAAAAAAAAATCTTGTAAGTATGTATACATAATATGATGACATGGAGCTGATATGATGATGAGGCAAGAAAGTGGCCATAAGAACTCCGTTATAAAGACGATATAACCGCATCAATTTTGGGCTCGTTGGACTCGTCTTGATGAGTTCTTTACCTTAAGATGGTCCGATATACCATATAAGTATAGTACTGACTTTAAAATAGTAAAGGTTTTAGTAATTTTTTTTCTACTTAAAGTTATTTTCTCTTATAGTCAAGCCGGTTTCCATCTTAGATAGTGCACCCGATTGGGCTCTTTTGATGGATACGTATAAAAAACATTACAAAATCCCAGAGAATGTTGTTGTCTCGTCATGGCCAGCGGGTTTCTTATCTGCCCCGAGTGAGTCTCGGTTAATAATGATAAGTATGCTGAGTTTTTAATGTTTTAGTCTAGTGACAACCCTGCGTAATAGTAATGTGGCGCCGCCGAAAAAACAGTACGTACGTGCTTTGTTTTACGATCATCCGTTTTAAATGTGACCTACGGCAACACAGAGACGCGAACGCGCCGCCATAGAAAGATGGGTGTGACATTTTTTTTTTATTGTATCTTAAGGACAACTAGGTAAACTTTGTGCATCCTTAAAGATCCGTTTCATCATAGAATAAGGGTAAAGTTTATGCTAGGAGTGGACGCCATAATAGCTCTAGAAAGGACTGTCGATAAATGAGCTACGGCTATTGAAAAACCTAGTCCATCCAGGCGAAGCCTGGGTAAGTCAACTAGTTATTAATATCATTAAGAGTATATTAATCAACATAAACTCTTAGGATAATTAAAATGCCCCGGCATTTCAAGTCTCTTATCCTCTAACATATTCATTTTAATTATATAATGAACAAGGCAGATTTGATCTACATAAAATGTACAACGTATCTAGCGTACCTAATTGGAAAAGGATTAATACGGCATTCTTTAATACAATTTCGTACTTCATTGTTTTTATATATCTAGTAAGTTTTAGCCAGCGCACGCTAGTAAGCGCACAAAAATACATTTTTTACGACATCACGTATCAAATCTCTATCTAAAATTCTCCGTTCTTATCTTCTATAATATGCATGTATAATACATATAAACCTTCTCCTTGAATTGTTCCGTTTATTGCCGAAAACCTCATTAATATCCGTCGCGTAATTTAAAAGATCTACGCGTACAAGGAAGGGAAGCACCTTCATTTTATACTATAAGATACCATCTGGATATGTAATTGGTTTGTTAATTATGTTTGTACTAATCACTTAGTTTTTATTTGTTACAAAGTATACATATAAATGTACATACAAGTGGACCAGGCAGACGTTATCTTGCCCGATTTATGGTCAGACGAAAGGTGCAGTATTAAATAGTAGTATTTAAATATTCTGGTGCGGATATTGCGATGATTTTCCCCGATCAAATTTCAACCACAATCGAAAGGAAACATGTACAACGCTGCGGTGCGTCTAGTGGATCACTGTCCTTTGGTGAGCGCAGGATATTAAGTATCTTTCCAGGAGGACGAAATACCGTCTTGATGTTGTATTTTCGACGTAGTATTTAACTGATTTTATCTTTAACTCCATGGATATACGTTAAGTAGGCAGGCGATCTTTCTGCATCAACCAGACTCGGTCTCGATTTTCGTTGTATCTGACGAAAACATTGCCTCTATTTACAATTGCCCGTCCCGTTTTCTTCCAGTATCTTTTTAATATAACCTAATTATTTTTTAACGTGCGGCGGATCGCACAAAGTCAGTGCTCTGTTAATGAACACCCGAAGTAGGAAAAACAAATGTGATGGATGGTGATGTGAAGACACCTTTATGTACTCCTATAAGTGTGTCAGTTTTCTTTACACGGAGGTATTAAAACAACCACCAGGCACACCCACACGTCTAAAAGGGGTAACTGTCCCTTGACTTCTTCTACTGTAAATTTTATATTCTCGTGCAAGCTATTAAGGTACATGATTTAATCTGCGATATTACTCTAATTCACGATAGCAAATATGTCGTCCACATAATGGAGCCAGTGAAGCGGTTTCAGTAAGCTCTTACACGAAAATTCATTTTCAAATCAGTCCAAGAAAATATTCGCAGTCGATTTTTATTAGAAGCTAAATATATTATGATGCAGGAACGTGAGGTGGTAAGTTTGCTGGCGATGTAACTTTAACGAGTGGAGTCTCGTTACTTGTTAAAAGATACGACTGGATAACTTTTCCCGTATATAATATCTTTGCTTAAAAGGTAGTTAGTAAAGTTGACAATTAAAGCGTTGCGATTTCGAACCTATCTTCCTGAAAAACCATCCTGTACTTGTACTCTTTATTTCATCGTTTAATCACCATTATAGTTTTTAGTTATCTTGAATTTAAACAATACAATGTGTTTTGTGCACAGTGTGAATCTATGTGAAAGATCAAATTATTTTTAATGTATGATTTTAAGTGCTCTATTGTCCTGAGTGTGGATGGATGTCAGTTCGCATACGACCAGCGTGCTGAGTGTTTGTGGATTTTTGAACGCGATTTTAAAATAAAATTATAGAAATGAAAACGAAAAACATTGAAATCAATCCCGATTTAGCTAAAGAAAGACTCAAATGCAACTTCAATATTGAAGAGGTAACAAATTTTATCGATGGTGGAAAGGAGAAAACTTTGCAAAGAAAAAAAGTTGGTGAGTTTTTATGTCTTTTTTTTAAGTAATATAAGTCTCTATACTCATATCATACTTGTAATGGCTTGAGTGTTACTTATACTTTACGTTATATTTTATATCACCAGTTTTTAATCCGTTTAATATCCTGGTGCTGATTTTTTGATATAAATATAACCATAAGATTGCTCTTATGGTATCCACAGTCGGGACTCGTGCAGATCACATGCAATAATGATAGTTTTACAAAAGAGCTTGTAAAAGTCTACTTGAATAAAATATCATTTGAATTTAAATAGAAAATATATTTGATTATTTCCTAAAAGTGACCTTATATAATAGTTGTTTTAACTTGTGTTAATTATATAGGAAAACTCATACAAGTAATTGTTTATTATTTCTCTTACAAAATTTTTTTATTTGGCAGAAATCACTTTTTCTTAATTGGTTTCTGCCCTCAGGTTTTTTTATTTATTTATTTATTTATAAAAAATTACAAGTTTGTTTTTAATAATTTAACATTTAAAACATCAATGCGGTTTGTCCTTAATGTTAAGGTTGGCGTCTGCATTATTCAAATAGGCTTGTAAAAATTATGTATAAATATATATATATATTAATATAAAAAATGTAACAATTTACTTAATATACAGAATTCTAACTTAAAGAAATTTCGCAAGCATTATTAAAGTTAATTTAGATATAAGATATGTTTTTAACATACTTTTAATATTTTTACTTGCTATCTTATCTTTCAAGTGCAGGGTAGTTCATTAATAAGGCGCAGAAGAAGGTATTTGGTCGTTCTTTCGCCGTATGCATTGTTAGCCCGCACCGTACGTAATCTGTTACGGGCTATAGCCCGTGTTTGTATAGGGTGTTCAATTTTCTCTTGATTGTGGGTGAAATAGTTTAGAAGGATATTCTTAACTTGTTCTTGCACTGATAAAATCTTGCAATATTTAAAGAGGCCTAATTTATTAAGGTAGGCGCGTATCCATGGTGGTGGACATGATCGGCGTGCTCACCTTCTTAATAGACTTCATATGACAGCCCACTGAGATCAAAAGCTGATAATATTATATCCAACACCTTACTTAAAAAACAATCATATATTTTATAGGACATATCCTTTGACGGAATGCACTATATCAATCATATGCAAGTTTATTCGACTCGCATTTAGCCGAAAATCGGCTAAATATCGACTGGTTGCCCCTACCACCTTTTATGAAGGTTGTATCCGCGCCTGCTTAGAGGTCAGTATATCACAAGAGGCAAAACGTCTGGCGTTTCACCAGAATACTCTTGGACGAGTGCACTATTGGAAGGTGCAGATGCGTCGCCGGCCTATTACTCCACTAATCTATTAAGCTATAAAAGTAGTATAAGAGGTTTACTAGAGTTTTCTTAAGTTAAACAAATATATTGCATTAGAGACTATTTAAATATGAATTCATGTTTGCCAGTAACACTTTACAAATGCTATCTATATAAAATCGTAACGAATTAATCTATACTTGTTACATATCTATATCTATACTTAATATATAAGGCTGAAGAGTTTGTTTGTTTACTTAAAAGCGCTAATCTCAGTAAGTACTGGTCCAATTTGATAAATTCCCTCAGTGTTAGATAGCCCATTTATCGAGGAAGGCTATAGGCTATATATCATTCTCGCTAATGAAGAATGTATTATTTGTGAAGGTGTTCGTATAAACATGATACTAATCCTTATCCAATAACTATTTTTTAAATCTCTAAGCGATACGAGCGGCCCAAGTGGACAAAGTCGCGGGGTACAGTTAGTAAATATATAAATATGTATTTCTAAATACATAGTAGTTAACGTTTTGCAACAAGGCCGTTTTGAACGTTATTGGAGGTAAATCTATGTGTTCGTTACGTTTGGGTTAACTAATTAGCATTTTAGAATCACGTAATACTAAGTAAAATACTAGTGGATAAACGTAAGTTTCTTAAGTGTAAAAACACTTTGGATTACAAGTTTCTTATTGGTTCTTTTCGGTGGCTCAACTTTTTCGAATCAGAGTCCATAGCATGAACATTTGGAACAGTTCAAGTCGACGAGTCAACTGTGAAAATAATCGTGCTGGATCCACAGCGGACCCTCTTTAATATCAACGTGGGTTGCATTAGTATTAATTAAAAGCATGACAATCGACGACTTCGAACGAGTGGAAATGTTTTTGCAAGGATCTCAAAAATAACTTTACAAATAGTTGACGATTCTAAAGGGCTTGAAAAACTTTAACTTTAACATGAATTTGAAATTATCTTAAGCCGATCTACGTTAATGTAATATAGAGAGACGCCTTTGCGGGAAGGGAGTGGATTGGTTTAGCTCTAGATAGAGGAGAGTGGTCAAAGAGTGGGGAGGCCTTTGCTCAGCAGTGGGACATTATGGGCTAATAAAATAAAAAAATATGTGGTAACGAGAAAGAGGAGGTCGTGGCCTAATAAGTGGTCGGCATCTGAGTCGATCGCTAAATTAAGTTGCTCTTGTTGCAACCGGGTTATAGATGGGTGACACATTCTGGCACTGGCTTATAATTGATTTCCGACCTCCTCCGTGTTTCTGAAGGCACGTAAAAAAGTGGGACCCGATTAATGTCACTTTGTGATATTAGTCGTAAGGTTGTAGAGATCGTGGAGGATCCGAGGATGACATCAGATGGCTATTGGTTATTATTTTAACTCGTCCCACACCCACATCCTCTACAATCTAAGCGGACCCTGGTTTTGAACCGGGATAACGCTAGAGCGGCCATCTACCACCGTGTGACGCCCATCTCATTGCGGAAATGGCTGTCCCGAAGAAGAAGCCCGATCCGGAAGACAAAGAGTCCCATAGCTCATATTCCTAGCAAAGTTCCTGGTCTACTTTTCATCTTTACCCCCCTACAAATTAAACATTTGGAACTATAAACAGAGAGTTAATGAAAAAATAGGAGAGAAAAGACGAAATAAGACATCACATAACAATTGGCACGGGCCTCATGCCTGTGGCGCGTAAATTAACGACAAAAAAAAGTAACCACCAAGACCGTTACAAGAATACAAAGTTAGTATTTATAAACCAAGCGACTTATAGTGAGTAAATATTTTGTTTCATATATAAAATGTGCTAGAATTAATTGTTTTATGCATAAAATAAAGCATCGTTAATGTTCCACAATGAATCCGTCCTAGATTTATTCGGGTTGAAACTGTAGAAATAATTGTTCAAATGATGCTATGTCTGGCGGCGGCATAAAGCTAAAGGGTCATCCGTAAATTAGGGAACGCATTAAACGGGGTATGGATATCGCCATAATGTAACACTATGTGATAACGAACAGGAGGGATCAGAAGCCTCTCCTCTCGCGTCACATGTCGAAATTATTTCTATTTATTTCCTAAGAAAAAGTATGTAGATTTACATGTACAAAAAAAATCGAACAACAAACTTTGAAGTCATTTAACGAATACCTTTGTCACTCTAGCGTTGAGCTAATGAGGCTCAAATTAAGGTTTTTTGATGTAAAGCCAATGAGACTCAAATCGAGGTTTTTTGAGGCTAATGAGACTCAAATTGAGGTGTTTTGAGGCTAATGAGACTCAAATTGAGGTTTTTTGAATCTAAGCTAATGAGGCTTACATTGAAGCTTTTTGAATGATAGAGGAATATGTGCGAATGCAATTTTTTTATTATAATATGCCATATTAATATATTAAATTATTAAAATAAAACCACACGCCACCACACTAATGCTAAACGATTTAGAACATTTACACAAATTCCTTTTGATATCCAAACTATTAGATATCTATATCTTCAAAGTCAGTAGGAAAAAATTTAAAATCCCTAGATTTGAAATTTTCCCTACTGATAGGGCATGCTTAAAACTTATCAGGAAAATTATTTTGGACGAAATCGGACAACAACTTTTGAATTTACTTAACGAATACCTTTACCGCGTATCAGAAACGTAACCCTTCCATATAAGCATGTCTTGACACGGTCTTGGCCACTTTATTGTACTAACCAACAACCTTTTTCTTGTGTTATAGGTATACAAAATGATGCTGGATGGACCATCAGGCCACCACTCCAACTACACCCCGTACCCAGTTCACAAATGTTCACAAAAACACAAATAGAATTCCACTAAGAATAGAACCCGGTTCACAAATGTCCCTAAAGTGTTCACAAGAACGCAATTAAATGCAATCAGCCTTCCAAATAAGAAGAAAAAATTGTTCACTAAAGTTCATAAGAACGCTAACTGAATTTTCGCTAAGCCATTTCCTAAATCGATCTCGAAAGTTATATTCCCAAGTGTATAGAAATATCTTTTACACTAATATTTTGGTAATTATGCAGTTTGGATACTTTCCCAAAAATGCATATTTTTTTCTTTTTCCGAAACTTGTTGCTTGCTGACTTTTTCGTTTTTTCTGAACAACTTTCGAGTTATGAATTCTAAAATAGGGCCTATGTACCTTATAGGACCAATTCACAACAGAGATACCAACGTCAGACTCCCCCAACGGAATATCACTCATTCCGCGCGAAACGTAACACGCTCGAATACATAATAAATATGTATAAACAGTTAAAGAAAATATAAATAAACTTAAATCTACGCTACATAGATACATAAATGTACCAGGCGCAGGATTCATCCCGGCAAAGAGTCAAAACGGCTGGGGGTAAGGGCGACAGGTGAAGAAATCGGCGGACTATTCTAGCCGAATCCAGCAAGATCACTTTCTGCATCTTGGCTACGAGCGAAGGCTTATTATTGAAGCCTGGATAGCTCAACTGTAGGAGCCAGCCCAAGGAAAGATAAGGAAATATTTCTAACAAACGTGCTTCCTTTAGTAAAGTATGCAAATTTATTCCTTTGAATACATCAAGCGTAGACTGAATGCTTAGTCAAAAGTCCACGTGTGATGGTCGTGGAACTCATAATAGGTCTATTGCATCATATTTGCATAATGCATTAAATGAATTGTACAAGATTTTTAGTATTCCGTAGGTATCTGATACGCGATAACGGTATTTGTTAAATAACTTCAAAATTGGTTTTTCGATTTCTCTCAAAATATTTTTTCCAGTGAGTTTTAGCATGTCCTATAAAATCTTATAGTATGAAAATCCAAAAAATGGGTGGGACCATCGTGTAAGCGGACATACGGAGGGACGGACTGAGTGAAACTATAAGAGTTCCCAGCAGGTCTACGGAACCCTAAAAATAAGAAGTAAATTACCTAACTGGTTAGATCAGATAGGTTGAACATGCATTTAAGGCCGTACGACGTAAAAAAAACTGCAGTGTTGCCACTGTCGTTTTCATGCGGATGTTAGACTTTCACTTTTTCCACGTCAAAACAAAAAAGGAGTCAATTATTGATATATTAAATTATTAAAATAAAGACGTACAAACGCGTACACAAATACTAAACGATTTATACAGACATATCCTTAGTAATGAGGGAACGGATAAAGAAGATAACGTACATATCAACTTATCTATCAATCACGCGAAGGACTTAATAATCCCCTCGCATCTAACATCAACAAAAAATCACTTCTAAACAGCCAAAGCCGAGATATTTGCTGAAATTTGATCTAACTGCTTTTTATTTCTTTATTACATCACCAATAAAATACGCACAAATACAATCAACAAATAAACATTCATTACATCTATACTAATATGTAAAGCTGTAGAGTTTGTTTGTTTGCTTGAACGCACTAATTTTAGGAACTACTGGTCTGACTTGAAAAATTCTTTCAGTGTTTCTTCTTCTTCAAGTGCCATCTCCTATCGGAGGTTGGCAACCATCATGGTTAGCTGTACTTTGTAAACAGCTGCTCTAAACAGTGATCTCGAACTTAAATTAAACCACTGGCGCAGATTTTTAAGCCAGCCCCCTTGTAACATAAATAAAAAAAAACTAAGCCCTCACACACGAGAGTTAAAAAAAACGTTGCGTAATCTCGGCGTTGACGCTTTTATAGTGTTGTCGATACGAAAATATAGCGTATATGCATATATATAGCGTTCAAAATTGAACATTGCACAATAAAAAAGAGTCGCGTTATAAAAACTCTGCCGTCTGTACATATACTTGGTAATCCGTACGTTCTATTTGAACGTTTTTTTAACGCACGTTAAAAAAGCTCTCGTACGAATGAATGTTATAAATTATAAATGTAAATTATAAAGATACTTTCATAGCCTTCCATGGATTCATTGTGCGGTTGCCTATGGCATTGCAGAGGAAGGAACCATAGCAGTGCCTTGGAATTACGAGTCAGGTGTTAGGTGTAAGGGTTCTCTTTGAACACTTGAAGTAGCCACTAACACGCCTACACTGGTTAAATAAAAGCTTTTAATTAAATATTGGTTTTGTATAAAATGGTTGTAATAATATGTATTTAATAAATTAATTAATTATTACGTAATTGGCATAATTATTATTATTATATTTTACAATCAGTGACATTGCGGATAGCGTGAAGATTCTGGTTCCAATTTGCGGGAGTCATGTTCTGTAATGACTGGTAGTTCCCGCAAATTGGATACGCACTAAGACCCCTTAAGATTCATCCAATAGGAGGTTCATTAGGGTCTTTGGAACTTGCTTTCTTGTATCTTCTATCCATTCCAACAGTCTCATAGCTTCAAACATCCACACAAGTATCATCCAGCTATTCATATACTCCGATAGTGTAAGTTTTATTCATTCATATGTATGTACATACAAGGGAAATGTCAATATTCCTTTTCTCGTACTTCCTACATTCATAACAACTTGGATAAGGACGAAACAAACTCTTCAGCTTCATATATTAGTATAGAGTATAGATATAAATGGCCAATAGAATAAAAATATATAAGCAAATCATTTATTTATTTCGGACGAATCAAGAATCAAAATTACATAAAATTAAATTATTGTAATTAATATTAATAGTTATAAAACATTTCATTTACTTATAAACTAATTTAGTACCTAATATTCTTGAATAAATTTAATTAAAGAGAAACATGTTAACAATATAACAAAGAGTATTAAACACAGAGAGCTGCAAAGTCTAAATATGAAAATAAATAAACAGAATAAAGTTTGCGTTATTTGTAAACAGAATGAAACGGAACACTATTTGTAAATAAAGATAACAGATTGGTTCGTAGACAACAATTGAGTAAATTAATCTAATTTAAGTAATTCGCTCTCGGTCCTTTATACGGGCGAACCCGCACGGCGGCTGAGCGGTGAGCGCCCTCAGACATTTAATAAAAGGTTTCCCATAGAGCACTTGATGATATTAGATGGTGCACGTGCTGTGCTTGCGACTGTATTGATTGGGATGCCATTTTGTTTACGTTCTATGTACATTTCAGAATGATATAACGATAACAAATAGTTACCCGATTGAGTTTTTTGTGGGCTCTTCTTAGTCAGAGACAAGACACTAGGAACCCGCGTAAACTGTGATAACATTTTAGACTTAGAGCGCCGAATATATTATCAGCGTATCATGTATTTAAATATAATTTTAATATTATTTAAAGTAGTGTAGTTTGTAAAAAAACCTAAGCGAATAATTGATGGTCACCAAATCATATTATCGGTTCGGAAATTCCATATAAAACAGTGTCCGCAAAGTTTCTCCCAATGCAGGAATTACCCGTCAAATAGAACAGTTGTTCCGGACATGGAATTGTTGTGTGTGAATTATGGAAAATGCTTTATACTTTTATAATAGTACAGACATAGACACTACAAGTGATCAAATACATGAGGGGTAGTATAAATAAATGCTAATAGTGTATGAGCCATATTTACATAATATACGTTGTGTTCGCACGATATCTTCGTAGCGAAGGGGCCTGATTGAATTACTTGCGCGCGCCAATTTGTACGGGAGACATGTCTCCCCTCTAACAACACAGACTTTATCAGACAAATCGTGTTACAGTTTGTCAATTAAATGGACTTTCTAATGGAATTGTTTATTCGACGGATTTGTATCGGGTACTCTATTTATATTTCTTACATTCTACTTTACAAATTTCTTAATTTTATCTACATAAAGTCTTAAGAATTTCACACTCTTCCTGCGCAACAATACTCCTTGTTTGAGATGCAGTTTAATAAATTAACTTAATTAACCTTGGTTTATAAACAAACAATAATTATAAACAAATTTATAATAGCAATATTATAATATTATTATTTTCTTATCGTATCTTAAAACATTTTTTTTTATAACATAATATTCATTCAACTTTGAATTTTAAAGACTCGTCGCTAATTCTTAATCCATGCAACTGAAATTAATTTAATTAACAGCCGAAATTTTCTGCACCAAAGATGAAAGATGTTTCATTATTTCAATAGTAGGTAATTTATAACACAACTGTAATCAATTCACGGCGTACTTGTTTACACGCTGCTTTCGCATTTCGTACTCATAAAGCACACTAAAAGCTTCTCTCGTCGGCCGCCGGTCCACTTATACACTTCCTACTATAAACAATAACACGAAATCTTTTTAACACGTCATACGGTTTATACTCTAGCGGCCAACGAGGCGAATAATTCGACTTGTTAAGAAAATACGCGCACGTGCAGCGCAGTGCGTGGCACAAGTTACGTGTATTTTACGTTTTAAACAATTAACAAGAATCGTATATACAAGAATCGTAATCTTTTAGCATGTCGTACGATTTGTGCTCTTACAGCGAATGAGGCGAAGATTCGAATTGGTAGAAAATAAATAAGATACGGCACAAGTTACGTGTATTTTACGTTTAACACAATTAATGAGATTGGAGCACATCTCTTGATACACGACTAGGAATACTCTAAGAATGTGTTCAAAAAATGTTGCACTTTCGTGGAAAGTTCTATCTGTTACGCATGACGCCTTGTTAATGAATAGCCTGGAAACTATTTTACGACAAGTGTCAGGCAAACATTGTCACAGATAAATTTATTGTTTGATGAAGATGTACTCGTTTGATCCACGAATTCCACGTCTCGCAATCTGAATGTTTTCAGTTGAATACTGAAGACATATTAATAGAGATTCTCTGGAATAAATTTATAAGCTTCTCCTCAATAAGATGTTGATTATCTTAATTGGCAGCATTAAACTTGTACCACGCAGCTATACAAACATTGGGCGGCGCCGACGCCGAGCAGATTATGATCAGCGTGATTAATAGCCAACTAGACAGCAACGCTGCTCAGATCAGATCCGGGAGCCTCGCAGAGATCTCTATGACTAAGCTATAGGGTCTTTAGCCGCGCTATATTCTATGTTCTACAGTCTACACCTTTGTTGACATTTATGACTATAATTAACTAACTTTCACTTTGCAACTGGATTTAAGACTCTATCCTGTCTTTAATCAATATACATGAAGTGCGTCTGTGATTTCTTAATTATCCCTTTATCAGGTCCCTGCTTTTAATATTGACCTTTGCTTTTGTTGGTTTGTTTTCCGTTTTACCAGGAATATCTTAAGAACGGTTGATATAAATTTCATATTTAGGGTTTTTTTTATTATCCTTATTATTTATATTATTATATATTATATAAAGCTGAAGAATTGGTTTGTTTGCTTCAACGCCCTAATCTCAGGGACTACTAGTCCGATTTGATAAATTCTTTCAGCGTTAGAAAGCCCATTTATCGAGAAAGGTTATGTATCATCACCCTAAAACTGAATCAATTTTTTTTTCATAATTTTACGCGGATCAAGTCGCGAGCACAGCTAATAGTTCATATTTGGGCTGTATCAACTGCAATAGAAAAAAAATAAATATTATTAGACCCTTGGCTAGGACCTTAAATAAAACCTGAAATGCATTAAGACGGTTAAAGCGTAAAATATAACATTAAACAATCATATCATTAATAGTATTAGTCAGGATTAGGAATAACTTTAAAAATAAAACAAAAGTTAAGGTAAAGTCGATGTGTATACAGAAACAGATAATCACAACTAAGAGATAAAAGACGAAAGCCAATAAATAAATCACCGCTCAGCGTGGACGCCGACGTCGCTCGACAGTTGCGTGAGGACGGTGCCTAATGACTCATCTCTCTCTGATCTCCTGTTTCGTTCCTCGACAGTTGCGTTAAGACGGTGCCTAATGACTCATTCCTCTCTAATCTCCTGTTAAGTTATCAACATTTGCAATTGTACAATTCCTGCGAAATAATTTACGAAAAATTGTAAAATTCATTCATAGAAATTTACATAAAAAATATGCTGAAAACGCCTTAAAATATTTTATTCGCTGCACGTAGAAAAAGAAAGAAAGTTGGAATATTTTCAAAAACTTCATAAATTTTCGAATCATCTTGATCCAAAAATTAAGAGAAAGTTGGAATGCATTGCACAAATTGAAAAAACAACGTATGTCACTGAACCAAAACAGATTAAACACAACGCAATAAATTAATCAGCGCGCGCGCATCTCCATGCACTATGACGACACTCGACTCCGCCTGACACCCGCCATTCTAATCGCATTCCAATGTAGCTTTGAGGAAAGGAAGAAAAAAATCCTCCCCAGTAGCTTGCAGCCCCCTTAGCCAGTCAGTTTCCCTGACAGCTTAATAAGGTCCCTCATACAGATTTTCTTAAGCAACTACTCGGGGAAAACTAAAGAACATTAACAACTCTTTATCAATGTACGACTATTCTAAAATTAATATATACGAAATGTTATTCAGTCCAAGAAACGAACATTACACAATGTTAGAAGTAAATCTTCATTTTTATATATAACATTTTAATGCCCCGTGTGCCTTAACACCTGCACACCGGAGCATTTAATGTCGGCTTTAGACAGATCCAACGATGTCGCCACTTTGTATGCCGCTGCTGTATAATCCAACAATTAATAATTGATGAAGAAAAAAATTACTATTGAAACGATAAAACGAAGAAGAATGACATTTTATTTCGCCCTTGCACGGTTGAACTATCGCGTCTTTCGCCCCAATACAACAATTAACTCAAAAAGCAATTTTAGCTTTAAGACTAATAATAGACAAAAATCAAACCCGGTTTAGTTACAAACATGTACACTTAGAAAAAACTTTTGTCTGCCTGTTTGTTACGATTAATCTCCAAAACGGCTAGACCTATTTTGACGTAATTTTAACTGACAAGGCATAACAGAATATTTTATTTTATACAAAAGACGAAACTCCGCAAAAAAAATTAAAGCTCTAAAAATTGAACAAATCATTGTAATCAACGCGAACGAAGTCGCGAGCTAATAGTAAAGAAATATTTAACAGAATACAACACCTACCTTGAAAAATAATTAATGCGAATCCCATATGCAACAATAACGACAACATAATGTAACTTTCACAAATACACACGAGAATAAGTTGCGGCGTTAGATATTTAATTTTTATTTTTAATTAAATGCGAATTTTGCATGTTGTTCGCTAACGTCTACTTCATAGTAAATTTGGCAATTAATTAATTTATATCATATTATAAAAGGTCATGAGAACCATTACAAAATAACAATGGATTTTGTTAGAGATGACATGTAATGTAATTAAATCGTCAAAGAGATTTTGTTTTACTAAGAATAAAGCCAGCGTTATCTAGTATATAAGTAATAGATAAATTAACCATAAATTTATTTAACGACACGTGTTGTAAATGAAATTCAGGAAAAGCTTTATGTATATAGCACAGTTTTGTATATAACAATATACAAAACTGTGCTATATACATAAAGCTTTTCCTGAATTTCTTTATATTGCAATGTTAAGCTGTTAAAGGAATGATTGCACGCTATTAAGCTCAATAAATATAAAAAAACTATTACGTGAGGCAAATGTAGAATAGATATGCAGCGTAGAGTATAGTCGTAAACAATTGTTATGCGGTTCGAATATTTATAATAACCTGATAAAAATAGTGCCTTAAAAAGAACCTAATATTGCTAAGGTGCATAGACTTTGTATCGTCTGTCAACTTGCCAATACAAGTGTGCACGTTCGCTAGTACTATTGTTATATCTTGTTATTTCTTGGGTTAAATTTGTTGTTAAATGTTGTATTAAATTTTTTTGTGTATACGTTTTTTTTTACTGTTCGGTAAAACAAGTCAAAAAGAATGACGAACCTAAACTAAATGTTGCAAATCGCTGGTATGTTTGTTTACCTTTTGTGTGAAGACTAAATGAATA
Source organism: Charaxes varanes (assembly GCA_024363005.1). Classification (NCBI taxonomy): domain Eukaryota; kingdom Metazoa; phylum Arthropoda; class Insecta; order Lepidoptera; family Nymphalidae; genus Charaxes; species Charaxes varanes. Next base: position 5,372,905 of record JANCMC010024009.1, on the reverse strand, counting down.
TGGTATAGAATTGTTGAGGAATAATGGAACGAAGAAGATATTCAAATAAACATAAAGAAGAAAACAAAATTACGATAGCACGGCAATTATTCATTCTTCCAAAAATCAATCGAAACTTCGAAAATCTGTTCTTTTGATAAGGATATTGATCCATAGTCCATATATTCGTTTATATGTTAGTATGTAATGTTCAGAAAGGCGACTCCGATTTTAATAAGAGTTTTAATGCCAATTCAAAGCCAGCATACAGCTTAAAAGGACAATATTTATTTCTTAAATCAGTAACCTTTTAGCAGGCAAGGGTTAAAAAAATCAGACGCCGGCGGGTCACATTTTTAAGAAATTAGATGTAGACGGACCACGCTTGTAAAATAATTATATGAAAACAGGTGTCTAGTTATTTAATTAAGTAGTTAAATATGTAAGTAATAATAGAAATGCTAAATATTAGTAAATTAGGATAAAATTCTAACACTCGCGTAATGTACAACTAACTTCTTATAAGAAATAGAATGCCATTTATATAAGAGCCGCGGGCCACAAAGAGAGGGTTCGCGTGCCTCATGTGGCCTGCGGGACACGTGTTGCCGACCGCTGCCTTACCCTTTATTTTAAGTGACGTCACGGTTACACGAATATTACAAGAAGACAAGAATTGGTGGACTAATTTACGCTACAAATGATTCCAACGACCTGAAAGTTTACAGCTCAAAGTGAAACTAACACATTTTAAGTGTTAATAAAACCCGTGTATTTTATTAATACCTGATGATTGGGTCACTTTAACCATATGTGTATTGTATGCATATAGAAATACATTTTTTTTGATGAAAAATTTAAGTCCTGGTTAAACCTTATGTTATTAATAAGGTATTAGAGGTAGCGCCATGCTTGTAGTCATTTTGATATGTAACCGAATTGGGCGAGCGCGTCCAGGTACCAGTACCTCTTGGACATCACTGGCGGATATGTGGTAGTTTGCAAGACTATTCCAATGTCTCCGCCGCGTAGTAGCAAAGAGGAATTACAGTGGGGTTTTTGTTGGTTGGAGCCTAATCTGGGTGTATTATACATATGTATGTATTTATATATTTCTAAAAAAAAAAAACAATTGTGTATAACAGGCCGCTGTTACCTATGACACAGGCATTAAGTTGTCTACCTTAGGAACGTACGTCTGTGTGTCATACATATAGTTCTGTATATATTTATTTATATAAATATAAAGCAATCGCTGTTTGTTAGTTAGCTAAAACTCGAAAAACTATTTGTTTCGTTTCATTGTCCTTATTTCAGGGAAGGTTTAAAAGAAAAAGAGGCGAAACGTTCTATGAAAATACAAAAAAATGCAGATTAGTTCGATACCTTTTAGATTTGTTTGTACTAGACCTTTTAAAAGACTGACGTACCATGTTAAATTATTATTTCATAAAACATTCAACCAGTGTCACTTTTTATGGAAAAAAATGTAAAGGAGATCAGCTAATTGGGTAAATTTTGGCAATTGAACAAAGTTACAATAGCAAATTCAAATTCAAATGATGTTTTCTTCAAGTAGACTTTTAGAAGCACTTTTGAATCGTCAAATATTTTAAAAGCCACTACTGATTTGGAAGAGTCGAGCCACGAGATGAATCAGCAATAAACTCGTTAGCCACTCTTTTACAGAAATTAGTTTTTCACATCTTTGCATGTTAACTATAAATTATAAAGCTGGGGCGTCTCAACTCCAAGCAGTTTTATCTTTAATATAGTCTTCAACAGTATAATACCCTTTACGAACAAGCGTGTTTTTTAACATGTAATTTAAATTTAACTAGAGACCAATATAATATTGCATCTGGAATTTTGTTAAAGAATCGCATACCACCCACAAATGATTTCTGTACCCTAACCAGACGCAGGAACGGAGTCACAAGTTTATTCCTGCTTCTGGTTCGCCTATCATGCATAATGACAACAATTATTGTTTACATGATTGTTTTCTTCGTCATCTGAAACTGGAGACGGCTGCGCGTCCGCGCGGACGTTATCTTATCTCGTTAATGTTTTTTTTAGTAGCTTAAGAATTACGGCGCGCTATTTCCTATTGCAAATGGGTGTGTAATTCAGTATAATTTATCGACGATTTACACCATTTGCACACGCACGTATTCGATGATGTCAAAGCGGTGACAACCGTATGTTATATTAATTGTCAAATTCTATTTTCCTGTGAATAGAATAATATATGTCATTGTACGCTAAAAGATTTGTGGGTGCATTTCGACCATACCGCGATCTGTAAAGTATTAATAATTTGTTAAGCTTTTTGAAAAAAAAAATTGTATTAGCAGCAATAAAAAGTCGGTGTCTATACCTATAAATTATTTTTTATACACTTTTTGTGTTGTAAACTATAGTTTTAGCTTTCGGGTTGCAGCATTACACCGATTTTCCCTCGTATTCATTCGCGGATTAAAGCAAAGTAGTTTAGTTTCTCACACTTTGTTCTGTCAAAAGTTAATTTTTATTAAAACTTCCCATGTATGTTAAGGAACGTACAAAAAAGAAATTTGCCAAATTGGTCCAGCTGATCTCGAGTTTTGTTTTTATTTATATAGACGATACTACATATATAAAAGCCAAAGGTTACCCTCACACAAAATCTCGAAAACCGCGTGACGTACGAAGATAAAGTTTTTAGTTAGTAGGCTTCAGGCAAGGATGGATATTTCGATAGTGCCTATGTTAAGGAAGTCTAAGGGCAAATTTAAACTTAATTTTATGCGGACGATATCGCGGGTAGTAGCTAGTACACTTGTATGTATGATTATAGATTTGGCATAGCGAAACGAGGCCGTTGTATGATTGCTGATCCGGCAGAACTCTGTTTATCTGTAAATAAAATATCGTCCCAAAAGGAGGACAACTTGAAATATTTAACACCCATTAAGTCTAAAAAACTCCCCGCTTTCGGTGCCCCTACTTTGTATGATAATAGCCGGGATTGGGGCAACACAAATATTTATATCCTTTATCAAAACAAAAACAGACCTTTCTAAGTTTCCCCAACTTTAGAGTAAATCAGTTGGGCGGTTTTGTTATTTACGTGGTTGTTTTTTTTTTTTCCATAATAGAACGTGTTGCTGAATGTCAAAGAATTTTTTGCACGACTGAATACGAGTTGAGTTAGAAATAGCACCATCTAGTTCTATTTACAAATCCCTTTGTTTTGTTATATTTCTACCTAGCCTATTCTTATCTCTTTACGTTTTCTTCTATCTTCAACTAGATATTCTGGTTGAAATAAATATAGCAATGTCTATTTATTTTTCATTACCTGCGTTACTTACTATTTCGTTTTATTATATTTTAAGATAGCTTATTTCAACCTTTTGCATTCTATTCTATGTTTGTAAATTTTTTCCGCTATTATGCAACTATCGTAACCAAATAACTATTTTGCATGTTTCTTAATACATATGATATCAAATTTAACTACAATTGCTTTCGCCTTGGAATCTGGTACTATTCTAAAAAAATTAGTCACAACCAAATGAGTAAAAAAATATTTGTACCTTTGAGAAATGTATGATTTCGTCATGTATATGAATAATTTTTATGACCCTTGCTGTTTTACGCAAAGACATATTTTTGCTTTTTACGAAACGTGTTCCTGATATATTCGTAAAATTTCAGGATTAACATACATTTTCCATTATTTATTTAAGGTTTGGCTTGTTATATCTGCAGGTGAAATCGTATAATTTGACATTATTCTTTAAATATAAAATACTACCACTGCCCGCGACTTTGCCCGTGTAAATCTAGCTAAAAAATAGATTCCTCCGCCTATAGCCTTCCTAGATAAAAGCGCAATCTAACACTGAAAGAATTTTTTGAATCGGACCAGTAGTTTCTGGGATTAGCGCGTTCAAGAAAACAAACTCTTCAGCTTCTTATGTTGGTATAGATAACTTGACATTACTAAGTATCTAAACATCACTTTTAAAACTTTTGTTTTTTTTTTTGATTTGACAGTACTAATAAAACCTTATAAACACTAATACTCACTAATTTTGAGTCTTCCTTTTTATCTGTTCGATAACTGGTCAGATCCACTACGGGTACTTAACCCTAGATCAACCTAGTTGCTTCGTCACTCCCCCTACATCGTCCGTGATAACAGTATCCGCATCATTTCTGTCCTCCCCATCTACCTATATACCCTTTTACTCCTGTCTATCTAATTAGAAGTAGCGCTACGCTTGTCCTTTTGGTCTGCAGCCGAATTGGGAAGGCGCGTCCGGGTACCAGTACCTCTTTCTCACATAAGATCGACGTGAAGTGGTGAAAATGCCGTCACGTCAAGTGAGGGTATTGTTGTCGCGTTTCGTTCGGTTTGTGAGACTTTCCGGTGGCCTAAACTCGCCATTAAAGGCCGGCAACGCATCTACTAGCTTCTCGTCGGCGTCGGTAGGCACTTAGCTGCCTGCTCGTTTGCCCCTTGTAACATAAAAAAAACACTACATCACAGAAAAACACTTTACTTTTTCTTCAACGTTAAGGAGTTTAAGCTAGTTGATAAAATTATTATGTCATTATAACAGTTCACACGTCACTGTCAGACCTCATGTAAGAGTGATTTGTCATTTTATACATTGTCACAATCCTTTGGGATTCGTAAAATACTGCCTAAGCTTCCCTATTCCGCAATCTCGTACATCACAAGCCTGCCATAGGCCTGATATGTGTCTCAATTTGAGAGGATTGAGTTTTACTGACACCAATTTTTTTGTGACACATATTTATCATTGAAGGGAATTTGTTACGTAAATTAGAGATTTTGTATATAATTCTATAAAATTTGGAAAGTTACATTAATTGTCGCTAGACTACTGACGAGTAAACTACTTGCTGGGAGCTTCTGACATACTTAGTCTTACTAGAAGTATGGGCACGACTTAGTTCATAAATAGTCACCGCTTTGAGTTTGTCATCTGGGCATGTTCCATTGAGAGTGTTTGTATTTCTTATGAAAAAGGTAGATTCACCCCATTATTTGATATGTAGGGCAGTAGAAGATTTGCAACATCTATTAATAGAATGTACGCAAAATAGTCATTTAAGAAGGCGTTTTATACAAGTATGTTGCGCAAATAGATTAAATATTCGCTTTGTTATTAGCATTCAGGCTGAACCAAGCTCTGATTCAGCTATTGTGTTATTCAAATTTGTATGTAATAGTTTATGAATTAAGTAGTTTTTATTAGTATGTAGGTAATATGATGTGTAAAACTTGTATTAAGTTACTTACTATAGGATACTACTATTACTGTCATGGACGATTTGTATAAAAGTCCCTAAATAAACAAGTATGGACATCGAAGTATCCCCTACTACCAAGACCAGGACTAGGCCTAGTCATCCAATAAAGTCTTTACTTAACACTAAGTAATGCTTAGTTCTACAATGTGCCAACAGTTGGAACTAGTAGTACGAATATTCTTGGACAAAATTCATTAAATGTTCTCAAAAGATGAAAGTTCTAGCTTGTAATTTTGCGTTATTCCCTTTAATATCTTCGTAAATTTCACACTATAAAAGCAAATATTATATTATAATATTTAAGGAAATAAACCAGAGTTTATAAAGATTTAAAAGATATAAACATTTTATTTTCAAGTGCATTAACCGGCTAATATCCCTGGGCAATATGGCGCTACGTATAATTATGCCCGGGAGTTAATAATATTATATCCGGGAAAGTATCCCGGCGGCCGGTGGAAAAAGTTTCTTTGCAATTCGAACCGACGAGGGATTTCGAGTTGCGATTTTACTTCCTCATTTTTCAGGATCTCTAAATTATTCTGATTGATATCAAATGCGAAAAGGAAAATTAATTAAAATTCTGGAATTCTTTTTATATATTCTGCGTTATGTATTAAATTGTCAGACGTCTTGACATTAAAGTAATTCTTCCTTTAAAATATTAAAAGTCATGTCTGGTGAAATATCTGTATAGGCTATAGAAAGAAAGTTTCGATAAAGATTTATGTTAATATTAAGTATATTGAAGAGACGACAAAAATTAAAACAAAGCAAATTTACCTAATTGATTTTTTGGACTGTTTTTTTTTTTAAATTTTACTCCCCATCTATATCGATTGATCATCGAGACAAAATCAAACTTATTGCCTAAAGACTGGCAACACACCTGCAAGCCTTCTGGGGAACTGCCCTTGTCATATATTAAGAATTGCATAGATACTCAATGTTTTTCGCAAGCAACGTTTGCGAAAACAGTTAGTCTGGCAGCGGAATTATAAAGTCATCTTATACCCTATGCAAATTCAATCTCAATTCGAATCTCTTCAATTATGTTCTGAAATATATTAGGAAGCGAGAATGGGAATCGGAAAGCGGAATAATTGTTTCTTCAATAACGAAATCGAATTTCTATTATGCGAAATTAATAAGTGTGATTCCATTTTGTGCCATTTTAGATGCTATATGCCCTCAGCTATGTGATGATAATCTCGGCTTTATTTGGTGTAAAATAAGACTCAGAAGTCAATAAGTTTTACTTAACTTATAATAATTTATCAATCTCGATGGCAATTACTATATTTAATTGTTATTGGGCATATAAGGAGGAAGATACACCCCCTGGACAAATAAAATAAAAGTTTAACAATGCTAATTTAAAACTTTAAGAAGCTTGATTTGAAAAAATATATATATATACAACTCGTAAATATTTATCAATTTGATTTCTGATGAATTAGTAATATTATTGTATTGCAAAGTAGAAAGGAAAGGGAACGGATACAGAACAGGGAATAGGCTAACAGAATGTGGTAAATTAGTAAGTAACCCAAAGTTGTCAACCAACCCAACGAGCCGTGGCCAACTTTCATTAAAAAAAAAGTTTTACTCGGGAATAGTTAAACGTCAGATGAGTTGGAGCGGGATTAAAAGAGTATAAAAACTGAATAAGAATTTTCGAAGAAAGCTTGCTTTTTGGTATTACAAGTTTTATTTCTTAAAAATATAGATTGTCACTTATTAGAGTGATTAAGTTATACCACATATATTTATATGAATATTATTATGTAAATCAAAAGCGACGGCCCCGTTTCGACTTTAATTACGTTAATTTAGTGCCACATGAAGACTATTTTTTTTTATTTATTTAGATCAGTAAAACAGTATGCTGCTTAAAAGTAGCACACCAAAAATGTGATCTTAACATGCATACATATGTATTATCTATAAGCATTCGAAATTTTAAGCAATCGGCATGTAACTAGTCTGCAAATTTTCTGATAAACTAGTTGTATGCAAGGCGTCCAGTCCCATCAAGGACGTTTGTCACAATTTTTAAATCGATTTCGATGAAATAACAATGGAAATAGGTACCTGGGAACAATACTTTTGAAACAAAAATGGCCAAGAGTACGCTTATATAGAAGGGTTACGTATCTGGTACGCGATATTTGTTAAATAAGTTCAAAAGTTGTGGTCCGATTTCGCTCGAAATAATTTTTCTAATGAGTTTTTAGCATGCCCTATCAACATGGAAAATTCCCAGTCTTTACATTCGATGGTTTGGAAATCCTAAAGTAGCGATTGACGGGCGGACGGACGGACGTACGGAAAGAGCTAATCTGTATATGTAATCTGTAACGGTTCCTTGTAAGACTACGGAACACTAAAAATGATTTTTCCAAATCGATTCAGGCGTTGATTAAACGTTGAACATAGATGAAAAAAGCTTCCGATAAATTGAGAACCTCTTCCTTTTTTAAATTCCGTCAAAAATAATTACGGTACCATTTAAACTCCACAGAACTAGAAAGTATATACAATAGGCACTTAATGTTTCGCGCAAATATTACGACACATTTAAATCTTAATGTGTTCTACTTCTCTATATAAATGTTTTTCTTTATAAAAAGAGGGCCTAGTGATAGGATATGCCCATGAACGAACACTAAAAGAAGGATCGCAGACGTGTTGCCGGCCTTCGCGGAATGAGTAGGGTTTTTCCTAGGAGTTGTTAGTCGTGCGGTTCGGTAACACCGCAGCTGACTACCAAATCCATAGAGAATCAGTGTTACGGTCTTGTCATCGAGGTTTAAAAGGCGAAATTTCGTGTAAATGCGCCATTAGATTTAATACTTACATCATTCCTAATCATGCGAAAATAACTCATTATTATGCGAGATTATTTGGAAATATATTTTGTTAAGAAATAAATACAAGGCCGCAGGACTCAAAGCTGCATCTTTAAAATTAATACGTAGTTTTGGCAAATTGGGATCGTTTCACGATAGACGCCAGAACATTATTAAAAAGTATACACGCAAGTAATTTGTCGAGTTGTGTTGGGACATTTTTGAGCCGGTCTACAGAGGACCCAAGTTCAAGTCCTGCGGTACTAAATCAATTCAATGTGATGTTCCATTAAATTTCATCTTAAGGGCAGCATTCTAAAAATAAAATAATATATTTTGTACTATAATTGTCTTGACAATTATGACGCATTCATTTTATTATTAATTACCTAACTAGCTGCTCGGAAAGACTTCATTTTGTCAAAAGTTTTATCTTTTTTTTGTTTTTATTAAAACTTTCCGTGTACCACAAAGAACATAAGAAAAAAAATATTCTAACCGTTCTCAAGTTTTGCGCTTAGCAAATTCAAGTTTATTTATACAGATAACAAGATCTGACCACGACTTAGTTTAAAATTTCAGTATAGTAAAACAGCAGTTCTAGTAAAAGTAAAACTTATTACAATTATTGTCACCTAACACTTATAATTCTTGAGCACTATGTAAACAAGCACTATGAAAACCATAGATAACCTGCTACACCAGCGAGCGACGAAATTTCTATTATACTTCTTGTATTTTATAGAACCGAATGTATTTATGTAACTGGCAGATATGAACGGCGCAAAACAAGAGACGTCATAAAACTTAAGAATGTTTACGAAAATTTGATCGGATTGGTTAGTAGTTCATACGGCATTGGCGACAGACGGAGCAATTGTTATAAACCTCTTTATATTAGTATTGTGGCACAGGATATTTGGTACGTGAGAACTGGAAGATAATAAATACACTCGCGACACACGCTACCTTCCGAGCGGCCGACCGCCGAATGATTTCACTTTGAATTCGGAGTCATATTGGCGTTTCGTTAGCGCCGTAGCGGTGGGGCGTCGCCTCCATCGACCATCGCATTCCGGCCTACACACAACCACATCCACATTCACGATCGCAAAACACGAGTACGGACGGACAGTGTCGTCGGGGCCCGAGGCCGAGAAACGAAGGCGAACAAAGCAACGCCATAGGGTCAGCTTGCATTCGGTACGACACATATTGAAATAAAAATGTCCACAGCTCCGTGTGTTAGATAGCCGTGTATAAATTTTAAGACAATTGAATTGTTTTAGTCTAGCTTGGACAGGTTAGTGCTACTTTGATTAAAATGTTACCCCACTATCTTTTAAAGATGGTGGAATATTCTACGATTGTTAGACCAGCGGACATCTTTATTGATTACCTAAGATAGTGCGTTGACTGTTGCAGTTATTTAATATATACAAGTTCTGCGTTTTAAATATAGGTAGGTATGTTTAATAAACTCGATGAGTTCTTTGCTTTGGAGTGGAGTTGTGTGTATTGAGATACATATTGTAGGAAAATTTCATTTTGAACTTAATACATTTGAATGGTTTTAATCATGAAAATATGTTCAGAATTTGTAAGGTGCACTCATGTCATTGGATTTACATAGTATAAACCAAAGTTGTTACTTGCTAGTTCTTGTACGATCTTTAAAACTACGCAACGGATTTTAATGTGGTTTTCACAAATAAACAGAGTGGTTCAAGAGGAAGGTTTTTGTGTATAATACAAGCACATCTACTTTGCACCTGTCCCAACCTAAGCCCGGGCGGGTCGCTATTATATTTTCAAAAAAGTTTGGAAAAAAAGGTATGTTACAAGTACATAATCTAATTAATTATTGCTGTAGTTATTCCCAGAAAAGGGCTTTCCTGTATATGGTAGACCGTATTATTAAACCTTTATTTCAATTGAATACATTGATATGGAGAAACCGCTCGCACAAAGATCTGTAATACCTACTTGTATTTTAAATTTATTACCTTAGGCACACATCCTATCTATATTATATAATTTCTGGCGTCTAAATACATAATTATAATTTAAAATTAGACGATATCATTCATGTAAAATAGCGTTTATAATTGGATCACTTTAGTTAGATGAAAATTGCTTTGTGTAAAACTCTTGGTATAGCGCACTCCGCAGGTAACAGTAGGGATAGCTTTTGTAAGAAAGAGAGGGGTGCCGGGGACGAGTTTGTTAATCGCGCACCGCGCAGGGAACGGCTTGGGTACAGCGTTTCGCGTCTCGACTCGGCGCCATTTTGTTGTTCATTTAGTCCGTCGCAACGAAACCGAGGGGACACGAGTGACGGCGCTGGCGCGTCCGTCGACATTCCTTTATTCCTTGAAAATTGTAGCTGTTTGCAGCAAATGTGATATTTTTGAACTTGTGTTTCATATAAAGGTACACTTAGTTTAAATTTCAGTTTTTCAAATCTGCAATCTTGCGTGGGACTTACGATTTTTGCCATGCAATACACGTTCAGATAAATATAATAAATCAGTGAACGTCGTTGCTGGATAGTTGGGACTTGTTAGTGATATCGTGAGTAGTGTCGGTGTACTATTATTCTTATTTTGCAAATAAATGTCAACCTATTTGTACCCATATTTAAAAGTTGCATGCGAGATGACGAATGTGAATTATTTTTTTGCTCTATTAAGTATATACCTACATGGTATAATAGATGGATCGGCTGTCTAGAAATTACTACGCAGTACCGAGTTTAGCCGATGGTTGCCGAACGAAAACAGAAAAGTTTAAATACTATAGTGGTTTTAGTGTTTCGTAACAACGAAATGGTGGTAAAAAAAGGTGGAATGTAATTTCTTTAAAAGAACATTTTAAATATTGAAAAGCATTTAATGATATATATGACATGATTATATTTAACCGTCATAAATTTTTATTGCCATAGAAATGAGAAGAAAAAGATTAATCTGCACCGGGACTTAGGAGTCTGAACGAGTTTAAAGTCTTTTTTTTTAATTTTGTTACATGAATAGAAAGTGTAAACAATTTTCGGGACTTCCACTTTACGTTCCTGTGGGTTGCATGTACTGAAATTAGAACAATACGGTATCTTTTAATTGCCAAATAGTGGGTATGAGTCATTAAGTACATGCACCTACCCTTAAATTATTATAATAAATTTATTGGACGCTCGTAAGCTATATAGTAGTAGTAGTAGAAAGTCTTGACTGTTAGGCGTAGTCTCATTGAATTCGATATGTTTATATTACACCAATCGTCTTACCTGTAATGCCCGTTACTCTTACATATCAGACTGGTGTGCTGAATTGACAAATCTTCACTCATAATAAAGGATGACGTAACTTATTTTCATTAAAGTAATGGATTTTCATACTGTACACTGAACGTTAATAAATGCATTTTAGACAAATGTACTGCTTTGTTAAGCAATTTTTATACGGAGACTTTCGTAAGCGGAATTCTTCCTATGCGGCATTTTAAATTCACGATTATATATAGGGGTTTGCCCGAGTACATTCGAACCCGGCCAGGGTCCTTCCTCACGAGCTCGCGACGAACCGGTGTCGCGACGGAAACAGTTCCCGTATATATCAAATGACCAAGCAATTTTTACGCTATTGAGTTTTTAATTCCCTTCCTTTTATAGAATTACTTTGTGCATGCTGTACGTACCTCAAAATGACCATACCTGCTAGTTTTTTGTATCGTCTAATTCGTTGTATGTTGTATTAAAACTTTCGACTTTTTAGGCACATAATCCCTTAAAAGATGCCATGGAAATGTGATAACTGGGTTGTTTTCTCTATAATAACAAAATTTTTAATTACGAAAACACCATTTAGTACTTCTGACATCTTCAAATAGTGATGTATATTGTTGGCGTATGAAAAGTAACTTTTTAATATTTCTTTGCCCTTTTCATTTGTGTTTTTTTTTATGACATCTTGTTTGCTAATAATACTGCGGTTACTATTCACGAAGCATTAAACATTACTTAAGGAATAATATCTCCAGAAAAACATTCTTTCTGGCAATGTATATGTGATTTAGACTGTTATAAATGCAACTGTACATAGAGTTAGTATGTTTTTTTTATAGATTTACTAGCGGACGCGCCAGACGTTGTCCTGCCCCAATGTTAGCTTCCTCTTACTATTGGATATCAAAACATAGCGCCATATATTGTTCACTTACCCCATCGCCAGCCTTCCCCCACAGTTTAAATCTCCCATATCTGCTAAGATACTCATTTTAAAGATATACTCAAATGGCCAATTTTGATCTACATAAAATATACAAACACATCCAGTGAAAAATTAAAATAACCTCGCAAATAGTTCATTATTTTTTAATGATGAATTTTTTTCAACAATGAACTATTTACGATAAACTTTTGTGATATGTAAGGGAAAAATATGATTACTGTGGGTTATACTTAGGAGATAGACACATGCAATCGCTGAAATTTTTATGTATCTTTGTAAGATATACAATTCCGTACTAAACTATTTTGAATTATCTCGTAAGGTTTAATCTGCACACCCAATTTAAACGCACAAAAATATATTTTTTTACGATATCACGTTACAAAACATTGAAATTCTCGGTTTTTATTTGCAATATGATATATAAAATAATATGAAACTTCGTTGTGGATCAATCTATATATTAGTGAAAATCGCGTGATATAATCCGTTCAGTGGTTTTTGAGTTCGTCTCGGACAGACAGACTGACAAACGTGATTAAGCCTCTGTATTTTTTTTAGGCATATGTCCGAGTACCTCAAATCAGTTTCTTTCTTCCCTAATCTATTTGCAGCCTAGGCGTTAATGTGGTTTTTCGTATATTCTATTCTTTACCAACGAATTATTATCTAATATATATTTCTTCCATTGGATTGATTCTTCTTGTTATGGTAGAGAATTTATACCAACTTTTTATTGGAATAGTTAATATTATTGGACGTTAGTATGTTCGTTTGTTTGCTTGAAGATGCGATAATAAGGTGATGGTAGTCTCATGTTATTACTACAATTTCTGTTGTCATATCTTCGAAAACATTGTTGACGTCATTTTTCTTATTCGCCGAGAACCTTACATACATACCTACCATTTTTTATAAACTTTGTTTCTTTTTGTGTGACGGATGTAAGCTTTAACTCTAATATACACGCTTCTCATTTGTAAGTGTTTGTTGTCGTCAGCATTTCTCGATTCAAATAATTTCTTCGAAAACATCTAATTTAATACATCGTTTCTTGTTTACAAACATTTTTTGTTGAATAAAGTCTTAAGTATATTTTTCATTTCAGCTGCAGAATAATGCATATTAGAAAAGTGGAAGAACAAAACGAAACGTCTGCCTAACGCTAAGATGTTTTTATTGTAAATTATTAAATCGGTTGTCCTGTTGCAACATCGATGAATAAATCTTATAAGTTCTTCTTCTTAAAAGAATTTTGTAAAAGCAAGATTGGACGGTAACAAGACTCTTGGCAAGATGATGTCATTGTAATGCCAATGAGGCATTGATGGACCATATGTAACTCTTTCAAGAGGCTATTTAGCAATTTTTTGCTGATGAAGATGCTATTTGAAAGTAACATGTTTTGCTGCACATTGCACACATAGACTTGTGTCGCTAATGAATACGACAGCGTACGCTCCATAACAAGAAAGGTTCCGGTGAATCGTGAAAGGTATTGCCATGTCCTATTGATTAATAAGAAAGGAAACTGTTGAAAGATATAGACTTAACATTGTTTACGTCGCAACTGTGATTGTGTAGATGAATTTCGTACACTTGTGAGTTGCATCGAATTTGAGTTATTCTACAGAAATCCGATCGTAAGGTTTTGATATGTGATACCACCAGTGACGTGTGGTCTTTGAGATTAAGTAAGCCATATTGCATATAGCGGACGCCATGGCTTATTATTCTACGGTATATCGGCGTGCTTCTGGAATCGTTTTCAAAATGGGATTTACATCAAAATGGCGAACCAATTTTGGGCTCATTTTACTAAACTTATTACTGACGTATCTACGATATATATTTCTTTTGAAATAAGTACCAGCTGATTTGACAGTATTTTGGTCGCAAGATATTTCATTACCTTAAAAATCCTCTTGGCAAGTTTTCTCCGACCACATTCCCGGCAAATTTCTTCATTGGACGTCCCGAAGTTTTCGAGATTACGTGTTAGGTGAACTTTCGCTTTTATATTAGTTACCTTACAAGGGTTAGCTGAAATAACATCACTACAATCGATTTTCAAACAATGATTTTGTTGCATTTGTCTTCATATTTCAATGTTATAGAATTGGTTATACGAGGTTGTAAAAACACATTTTAAACATCGATTAAAATCTTCAAAAATGTCCATGTTTGTACGTGTACGGTGGAAATGACAAAACCTTAGGGCTTAAGTTTGATCACAAATTAAGTCGTGCTGTGTTGTGTTTAAAAGGGTTTATTAATTAATTCGCTCGTGTATCTAATAGAAACCTTTTATTGCATAATAATTTGACACGCATTGGAAAGAGCCAGGGCTATATTAAGAGGCAGCCATTTTGTCGTGCCGTGTGACATTACACATTGCGTTGATTTGTGAGTCAAGAGAGGGACTTTGTCCTGTTATATTAATAAAGTGGAAGTGGAGCCTAGAAGTGGAGTTCCTTTCGACATTTTGGCTCCTTAAACAATTTTTTCCCTTGATAAGCTTAACTTTTATTCATATGCCCAGGTAAATGATATCGTACCTCATTAATTAGTCTACAATATATGAAACGTCCAAGACCGTGTCCAGTCACGCTTATATAGAAGGACTAGTTGTTACCCGCGACTTCTAGGCAGGAATTTTTTAGCGTGATGATGTTTAGCCTACAGCCTTCCTCAATAAATGGGCTATCTAACACTGAAAGAATTTTTCAAATCGGACCAGTAGTTCCCGAGATTAGCACGTTCAAGCTAACAAACAAACTCTTCAGCCTTATATATTAGTTTTTAGCATGCCCTATCGACATGGACAATTTCAAGTCATATTTACTTACCTATACAGAATTTTCTCAGATATACAAATAATATAAGAATGAAAACAGTGGTACTTCGGGATTGTTGGACAGATGTGAACCCTTGATCATATAGAGGTAGATAAAGGTAAGAGTGTCGCGACTTCAATGGTTTTTTCCCACCTCAAAAATAACAACGCGTCTTCAGAAGAAGCACTAAATAAGAAGCCTAGATACCTCAACGATAGAAGGCTGCTCAGAAATCCGTAAATTTCTTGGACCGAACCCCGCTGGGCCAAAATATACAAAATTTCAATTATCGTTACGATCTGTAACAATTAATAGTTTACCGTGGCCATGACTCCGCTTAGACACAATCTTATAGTAAAATGTATAACATGTGTGTATAAATCGTTCTGCACTGCGTGAGGTTGGGGTGAGGTGGTTGCACTTTTTTTATTATTTTCAAGGTCCCAAGTGAATAAGCACATATTGCCCTATTTATGGACGATAGGTCTGGTGTGAATACCATCTATTGGAATTATTTCGAAGATACGAGCTGCTCTGCATTTTTTAGTACTTATATTTAAGATATTTCTTTAAATTATCAATATTGAGGGAGATATAAAAAGGTGAATTTATTCATGCTCTACAGTAATGTATGATTTGTTCTGTGCGTCTCAATCCCAAATAAAAAAAAAAAAGAATTAAGACCATAATACATTTTTTCATAAAGTGGTTCAGGAATTGTAAATATAAGCAAAAAAATCTACAGACTTTGAGAAAATGTCGAGTCAGCTAGTTTGATTAATGTGAAATATTAAAAGTAAAATATTTGGTCAAGTAAACTCCGATTAATGCAATGCCTTGTCTTCATAATTTTTCTATATGGCTCGGAAACGTGGACCTTGCGACTACAAGACCGAAGAAAAAATGACGCCAGGGTCGTTTAGCATTGGTGTGCGTGTGGTTTTATTTTAATAATTTAATATATGAATATTGCATAATATATTAAATTATTAACATTCGCACACCTTCTATACGAACTAAAATTGTGCCAAAATTCATACTTTTTCGTCCGCGCAATTTTTGTAAAATGGTACTTAAAGTTTCCACTTCTCGTATTAATTGATACATCTCCGTATATTAATACATACATCTCGTATAAATACATATTAACTATAACGAGCTTCAACCGACTTCGTGCATTGGTTTCTTCGACTTTCAACCTCTATTTGAAATTTAACTTTCTCGACCAAAAGTAGACCATGTCCTTTTCCAGGGTTCAATCTATATCCATACTAAAAATCATCCAAATTGGTTCAGCGGTGTAGGCGTGAAAACGTAACGGACAGACTTACTAACACAATTACAATGTTAATGTTGTTAGTTGCCATACCAAAGGAATAGAGTGATTTTTAGTTCAGGAAATGGCTCGATTTTGATTTAGTGAGAATAGAGCACACCTCGTGGGGTTTGTAAAAAACAAGATTAAGCATTTTTGGAAAAAGTCCAACTTCTTATTTATATGTGTTATCTGTCAAAAAAAATATATGAAAAACTAAGCAAGCACTCACGAAGCTCTGGTTTTTGCTAGTTTTCAATATAGACAAGTAACGCTTAGTTTTTTTCAAGTGTATATTATTTCTATTGGGTGGTTTCCTCCGTGTATAATCAGAAAAAAAAGACCGATATATCGCACTCATTATGTTCGAATGTAGAGTTGTTTAAGCGTTTAATAAATTTTCCTAGGAACTAGTTCGCTGAAATAGCACCAACGTAATTTGTGTTAAGCCGTTAAACAGTGGAAAAACTACAGTAATGGAGCGCAGTTAAAGCTGTTTATCACAGCCATTGTTTCGAAGGTATAAAAACACGTACATAAAAAGCACATACATAATACCGAAAATAACTACGTTATCTGACCCTATAGAAAAATCAGTTTTTAGCTAATGTCCAAGAACTAAAAAGTACCTTCCTGCCAAATTTCATCTTTATGCATCCGGTGACTACCGAGATTTTATGATAGGTGACCATTGACTTTGATATATACACTAGCTATGCCCGCGTCCGCGTAAAATTAGGTAAAAAAAAAATTGACACAATTTTAGCGTGATATATAGCTTTCCCCGATAAATGGAGTATCTAACACTAAAAGAATTTTTCAAAACGGACCAGTAGTTCCTGAGATTATCGCGTTCAAATAAACAAACAAATTTTTCAGATTTATATATTACTGTAGATGTTACGTAGACCACAAATGGAAAATGGAAAACAATGGAATGTCCATTTGCACTGTTTTACGTGCCTTTCGAAACACGGAGGAGGTCGGATATGAAATATAAACCAGTGCTAGAATGGGTCACCCATATATCACCCGGTCGAAGCCAGAGCAACTTAACTTAGCGATCGACTCAAATGCCGACCACTGATTAGGCCACAACCTCCTCAAACATAGTGTTAGTTATAATTATTATTTAAATTATAAATGAATTCGTATAATTATAAATATATATATAGGACTATATGACACACGGACGTCTGTTCCTAAGGTAGACAACTTAATGTCTGTGTTATATGTAACAGCCACCTGTTATACACAAATATTTTTTTTTTAAATATATAAATACATACACATGGATAATACATCCAGACTCGAGGTGGGAATCGAACCCACGACCCCCCCAATTCGGCTACAAGCATGGCGCTACCTCTAATTAATATAAGCCTCAATTGCTCAATTCATAGCTCAAAGTGTTTGTACATTTTTGTCCTTGAAGACTACAAAGTTCTACAAAACTTTGCGCAGCTACACAAAGTCACCGGCCACACTACATGATTATTGAAATGATGATTCAAATGAAGCTATGTCTGGGTCCGGCATAACGTCTATCGTATCACACGGAATAAAAACCCAATGAGTGTAGAAGTGAGTGAATAACGATATTCCATTTTCGAATTATAATTCCCTGAATTACGGCACAATGGTATTTTTTAGCAATATGACAGACGCTTACGATCTTCTCTGCACACAGAGTATACGTGTGAGTAAATATTTAAAACGTTTATTAAGTCATAAGTGCATAAACATATGTTTTCCATAGACAATTAGATAAGCCTTGACAGGAAAAAATAAGAAACTGCTACTTAAAATCAAATTCAAGCAATATTTTTTCAATTTCAAACACATTCTAATTTATATGCTTACTAGTACTCTTCTACTTCGTCCCCGTAAAATTATGAGAAACAATTTAGGGTGATGATAAGATATAGTCTATAGCCTTCCTCTACAAATGGGCTATCTAACACTGAAAGAATTCTTTAATGACTCAGCAGTTCCTGAGATTAGCGAGTTCAAGCAAACAAACAAACTCTTCAGCTTCTATTAGTGTAAGATTTAAAACTATATACGTATATAAAAAAAAATAATTCTTTTTACAAGAATATTGTTATATTTGACTATTCATATACATATGGTTGTTATGACTTGGTCATGACGGCTTTGACACAATCTTAAAGTGTATATATGTGTGTGTGTGTATAATCGTTTAGCATTGGTATGCGTTAAGATTTATTTCGATAATCTAATGCATATTATATAAAAATATTAGCAGTAGCACACCATCCTCCATACAAACTATAATTCTGACGTTGGTGGCGTGGACGTCCACCTCTACGGCCGGACAGGACTCCGACGACGGGTGAAGTTCTGGTCGCCAAGACTACCATTCGCGTTATCCCGGTGTCAAAGTCAAAATCAAAAGCAAAGTCAAAATCGAAATCAAAGACAAAGTCAAAGTCAAAATCATCTATTCATATAGACTTTTATAAGCACTTATGCACGTCATGTGTATAATATATATATATTTTAATGAATTAGTCATTTGGTGACAAAATTTACGACTTAAAAGCTAAGTTTACAAGGGTTCCTCGCGCCCTGCGCTGAAAAGTGTAGCACCGTTGTCTGCTTAAATTGCAGAGGATCTGGCTGTAGGTCGTGTTAAGATGACGTCACTCTGCAGTCTGACGTCATCCCCGAAATACCCACGATCTCTACAATCTGACAACCAATATCGCTCAGTGACATTAATCGTGACACGCTGTCCTGCCCGAACGTTGCGTACTTCCTAATTACTACATTCTATTATACTATAATATTATTCCCGTTCCCGTTGTCTTTCCCGTTCCCGTTATTTAGCATCGTATTTTGACGATATTTGCAGCACGCATTCTGCCAATGTTATGTCAAACGCCATAAGGTTATACAACAAAAATTAAACTGTCAAAAGCGATTACATCAGAAACAATCTATAATATGATAGTTAAGTATTCTCAAATAATCTAAATTGCCGCGCAATATTCTTATTTTTTTTTTACATAAGAATCCTGACATAGGAAACACAGTAAAAAAACATTAGCGATATTTGTCCAGCCGTTAAATAGAGATATAGATATCTACCATGTAGTTTAGCAAAAAAAAAAAATAGGATTGGTTGTCTGTAAAGTCAATATGGACGATACCGAGAGTGCTAATCTATCGCTTGATCCACAGGCATTAAGTTGTCTACCTTAGGAACAGACGTCCGTGTGTCATATAGTCCTGTATATATTTATTTATTTATTAATATATCTAGACTTAAATTTATTTGAAAGTTAAATTATGCATAGAGATAAATCGCCATAGTACAATTTTTATTCACTTCACGCAGTTGGAATATTATTCACGGTGTAATCGCTTTACAGCGAATATTTTCAAAGTAAGTACAGAGCCCGCATAAACTGTAAAGCAATTTTGCTCATGGTAAATTTGCCTCATTTTTTTGGCAGGCGTTATCATATATTTGGGCATTTCGGCCTAAGCAAATTGATGCATAAGTAAAATAATCAAGCCAGGATGTAAATAGCTTTATTCCACTAAAATCTAGGATAATATTTTATAGAGATAATGACACATATGAGATAACAAGAATTACTATAGCAACCATACACAGAGTGTATATTTTTTGTCACTTTTAATAAATCCTATCAACAATATTTATGCAGTATATTTTGTCATTGACATCATAGTGAATTTTGCCAATAACGTGCGTAATTTCGTCGCGAATTTGTACAAATGTTACTTTCCAACTGGCTCCATATTTTGGTGTAATAAATCTTTACTTCTATACATATAAGAGGTATTTCTTATAGGCAGGTCTTTCTTACTTGTATACACTTGTATACAAGTAAGAAAGACCTGCTTTTGGCTCTTAAGGCTTTGCTTTATTGAAATGTATTAAGTTATTCGTTATTATCATAAAAAAATAAAAATAAAAAAATAAAAAATAGCCTTTATTTTCTCCAACCTACACACAAATCATCATTCAAAATAAGTTAGACTAATCTATCAGCTACCAGGTCAGGCTGTCTTGCGACATAGGCCTCCTCAAGTTCCCTCCATTTTTGTCGATTAATGACTTGGCTAGTAAGATTTTATAATCAGCTTAGGTTAAGTTAGAACGGTAAAAAACTCAATATTTTTCTTACGCTCCAAGGGTTTGATTTGTCATTTCATGAAAAGTGAAACGCTCAGTGCCAACTTATTTAATTGGTTATAGGAAAAAATGAATATTAGACTTTTTGATTGATGTCAAGTGTTTACTGCCCATATCTTGCTAAAGAGAAAGAATTCATTTCAATTCTTTTATTGGTCAAAGTATATGGGTAATCTTAATCATATATAGGATTGCCCCGACTTCCGCACTAGCAAAGTTATATTGCGGAAGCCAGTCTCCTCCCTCTGTTTACAGATATAAACATGCCCAAGTACATAAAATATTCCAATAAGGTATAATAACATTGAAAATTAATGTAATATAATTATAAAAATTAAAAACTAAACTTTAGGAATTATGAATTTGCGATTTAATATTAGGTGAGCCTTCGCTTTTATACATATTTGATTTATCGATTCGATTATTTTATTAGAATGCCGGCGCGCTGCTCGACCTGGCCGTGCGCACCGCGCGCAATGAGCTCCGCAACGGGTACGTGAAATTCGCAATTAATTAGCCTTAAATAGCCGCTCAATTAAGAGCCTCATTGAGAACAGCAATTTATTACCAAATCAATTTTATCAAGTATAATAAATACGAGTATTATAACATGTCGTAATGCTGAGGAGGTATGAAAATAATGCTTTTTATATGTTAGTATCTATTTGTGTCAGTACGAAAGAATCCATCTTGAACACAAATAAATTTTTAATAAAACGAATTTTCTGTATTGCTTTCAGCTTCGCGATAGTGCGACCACCGGGGCATCACGCGGAACCTAACCAAGCGATGGGTTTCTGCTTCTTCAATAACGTGGCTGGTAAAAACATTCTAAGTTCATTGTGTGTGGCATTCATATCACACGTGCCAACATAAAGTGGTAAGCTATGATTACAGTAAGTATCATTTATAATGTATTTGTATATACCACAGTGACGATATGCGCAATATGATTAACAAAAACTGGTTTCCGCAAAGATCAGGCTTAGCGGTACTCAATGAGAGAGAGAGAGAGAGAGAGAGAGAGAAAGTAAGAGAAAGAGAGAGAGAGAGAGAGAGAGAGAGAGAGAGACACAGAGAGGGAGTGAAAAAGAGACAGAAATATTACCGCAAGCTGATAATGATGACTGTTTGCAATCGACAAATTTCCTGCTTTTTTTTGTCGGACTCGCACAAACTGATTTAATTTTTTCGGGTAATAATTTCCTACTTCCCACTATCGAAGCTAATTTGAGGACCAAAAAGGAAATTACGTACACAAAACGCACTAATTCATTTGATCTGGGCTAAATAATTTGTGTATCTTAAATTCTTTAAACATTCACTGGAAAAGGAACTTGAAAAAAAGAGTTAAAATAAGTATCGAAAACTTTAAAATCCAAACCATGTACAGATAATTTATTATTTACGAATATTTAAGTCATAAAAATTTTATGTGAAATGGTTTGAGAAGAGTATATCCGATCGACTCTGGTAAATTAAAGTTAAATATCATATAGTAACAGAAAAATCAATACATAACAAATTACTTTCATAAGTGCATATTTCTTATTATTATTATTTATTTATTTACATCAAATAGTGCGACAATGTAAATTACACTAAAGGACGATACGTTTTAAAATGTTTCAACAATGTGGAAAACCTAAGAAAAACTCACCTTATAAAGCAGCCAGACTAATCAAAAAGTTTGACTTTGACTTTAAAATATAGTAAGTTGCCACTGCGCCAATGGGCCAGTCACTTACTTGTACATGGCTAATTGGCTTAAAAAATTGCATTCCAAATCACAGTAACAATATTTCATAAAATCTCTGTACTTGACATAGTTAACAAATTTTAGGATGCTTTGCTTCAATTAAAAATTTTGTTAATGAATTATGTAACGCGAAACTTTTCGAACTAACATCATTTTGCAATCTATCTGGGTTTAATACAGCTCATTAGAAAAATCGAAACACTTTTTTTTGACATGTATTCCTAAATAATTATGTACATATCACATTTTTCCGATAATCCTTACAAAAAATGAAATTGCAAAGTGTTTCGATTTTTCTGACGAGAAGTAAAGTATACGTAAATATTGTATTTTAAAGATCACGGTGCTGCAGATGCTTCGGTGTCGAAGCGAAGCGTGCGTTGACGCACATCGGAAAGTCAGTGTAGTGCTGTATTTGAATGCCAGTATTAGAATTGGTGACCCATCCACCGGTTGTGGTAAGAGCTACATAACTTAGCGGTCGACTCAAATGCCAGCCACTAATTATACGCCCTACCAATGGGAACGGAGACAATTTTATAGCATAATAGAATGTAGCAAATAGTCAGTAACCCAACGTTCGGACAGGACAGCATCTCCCGGGCCCGCTATTATATAACAAAGAGAGCTGCTTGCTCGTTTGTCTCTTACCGTAATGTAACCTATTCTTCAAAATTTTTCTTTCTGGCAGAGAGACAAGAATAAGAACTTTAGGGAATCACTCAGCTAACTTTCTAGAAACCACCAAAGAGACAGGATTTTCTTAGCATTCCATGGATTCACCGTGCGGGTGCCGGGTCCACCGCGTTGCAGACGAAGGAACCATAGCAGTGCCCGAGACTTGTGGCCCAGGTGTAGGTTTAGTCAACTGCGCATGAGCAAGTTATAGCATAAAAGTCGGTGCATCTTTAGAATCGGGTGCATTCTAAATAGTTCATTCAAAATAGATCATTCTTAAGGAATCATTCTGAATAGATCATTCTTTAGAGATAAGTCTAAAACGATCAGTGTTAAGCGATCATTCTCGATCATCATTCGTGATAAAGCGTCACTAGTCGTTGACGAGATAATTAGTTTGTGACCGTGACATTTTTCTTACCGCGTTGTTGAATTAATTTCTTTTTGGTTAAATTATTGTGAGAACGTTATGTTTAACGTTATTTTGTAGCTGGTTATTTATTGTTTTAATTGAAATAGGATCGAATCTGCAAGGTATCCGCTTAGATTGCAGAGAATCTGGCTGTGGGGAGAGTTAAGATAACCGATTGCCATCTGACGTCATCCTCGGAACCCCCACGATCTCTGCAACCTCAACCGTCCGCGATATGGAACTTCAATGTGAATGCAAATTTAGTTTGTAAAATGCATACATCGCCTAAACAACAATTCCTATAAAAACCATTTTCCTTATTCTATAAGGAATCTCTTATATTCATCTTTGTCCAAATATTTTATGAATTTTTTTTTCATATAAAAGTTACACTTCCGCCACCTTTCAAATCGATTCCGAAACGACAACCCAGGATCAGTCATTGATTCGAAAGGAATGACATAACAATGAGTATTAAAACGTCCTTTTTATCACACAAATTTTAATTTCAAATCTAACCACTATGGAACAAAGGACATGTATCACTCATAAATTACCTTACACCTGTCTCGTCTCCCTTCACTGTGAATACAAAGTGCCAGCAGATTTTCAGCAGACAAGTTAAAGGACACTTGTTTTGTTTTGGGTACATTATGTAATACACCATATTTATTTATTTAACAAACTTCTCGCGATCGTTGCGTTTGAGTAAGGCCTAATTCTTAGCGTTGCTGAAATAAAAAATAAAAAAGAACAAAAAAAGAATTCACAAATTGTTCTACAATTGAAATTTTAAAAACATTGATGCAGTTCAAGCTATATTGGTGTGTTACAAAGAGTGTCTGTTAGGCCGTTTGATTTACTACTTCCTGAACGAGAGGGCGTCAACATCACCACCTGATGGACACCGCTTTAACGACGCTGTAAATATGAAAGTTACTTGAAACTTTTCACAATATTGCCTCCTTTAGAAATGTACTGTGGAATACTTTAAATAGTACTAGGAATGCTAGGTATGTCTTATGTTTCCGTTTTCCATAAAACTAAGCGTAACCTTTTCAAAATTGAAGGCTAAAAGAAAGTTGACCATAAAATGTAAAATTATCTTTTTGAAATTAAAGTGTCAATTGAAATCTACGGTGCATTTTTGAATAGTTACGGGGTACATCCCCGTAACTATTCAAAAAATTAGTTTTTCAAGTGTCTTATAAAATAATACTAGAGACCACCCGTTGGTCAAAAATTGGACAAAAGTTTTTAGATATGCGTACTTAGGCTGTATACAACATTTCAAATGTTTGTACAACTACGTTGTAATATTTGAAAAATATTTTTTATTTACTTTTATTGTCTCCTTAGTATTTTGATTGGGAGTCTCAAATAAAATTTACTTTAAATTATGTTATAAGTTATATTAATTAAATCCCTATTTCATTAAGCAGAGAGGTTACTAATCTGTCACTTGTACAACACACGTTGACACGTCAAGGTTGACAACGCGGCTCCTTTGACGTGTATAATCTGTGTCAACTGACATCAAATACATTTAAAATAATTTTGCCATGGTTTTTTGTTCTCTTTGTTTCTTTTAATGTTTTCATGATATTATCATAAATATTTATCACTCTTTGTTCTTAGTTTTCCCTCAATATATTTTCAGAAATTTTTTTCTTCGTCATGTCCGTGGGGTATTAAGGGTCGCACCTGAAAACAAGCGCTGTCTTATATTGCAAACGATGGCATCTTATGCTGAGGTTGTGACCTTTTCATTTTACTAGCCTAATAGGTTAATTATTAAGTTTTTTATATATTTCGTTTCTTTTTATCTTAGATTACTGTCTAATATATTATATATAGTTTTATTCTTATAAGCTAATATTGTATTTTCATTATCAATAAGATTCTTGTTTCGAACGCCACTAACATGGACTCAAACTTGTTCTAAACATTCTCTTATAGTCTTTTTTTATATAACAAGGGTAAACGGGCTGGCGGTTGTTCACTCCAGTGATTACCGACGCCCATGGACAACTGCAACACCAGAGGGCTCACATTTGCATTGCCGACCTTAGAGTAATGAGTATGGAATTTTATTGAAGGGCCCTAAGGTTCGAAAATACCGACTTCTAATTTACTTCACAGAGGTATTGTGCGAGGTAAGAGTAGAGGTCTTGCTTTTGTGCACTTACTTTTTATGTATCATGTTTGTCTGTTAGTCATACAATGTCAAAGATTAATATACCGTTATGCTACATAATTTTTTGACAAAATGAAGGGCTCTCTTTTTGACTACTTGTCTCATTGTGCGGTATTCAACCGCAGAGTGCCAATAAGCCTTTCATGTTTACCGACAGCTTTCGTACTGAGGGCATTCTTTGTGCGCGTACTCAAAATAATGCCGTTTTTTAGGGTTCCGTAGTCCTACAAGGAACCCTTATAGTGTTGCTCCGTCTGTCCGTCCGCCTGTCGACCCTCAAAGTGGCCCCCTCTAGGATTTTTAAACTATTAGATGTAGAGACATGAAAGTTTCCATATATAGAGGATATGCTTAAAATCATTAATAAAATTAGTTTCAGCGAAATCAAACAAAAACATTTGCAGTTATTTATCAAGCATCTTTATCGCGCATCATATACGGAACCCTTTTATATAAGCATGTCTGGACTCGCTCTTGGCCGCTTTTTCTCACTTTATCTGATTGACATGTTTTTTCAATACGTGAATGAACATATAAAAATTTCAATTCATTGTACAATATTGGGAAATGCAAATTTTTAAGTGCGCGCGTACAACAAAAAAAATTAATAAAAAAGCCTTCAATGAGTACTTACCGTTCAAAAACTCGAGTGTTCGATGAATGTGCCAGATTAATGATTCTTGAAAACAAATTCTTAGTTAGACTACAATAAGTACGGTCGACAAACAAATTTATCAATTTTAAAAATCGTTTTGTGAGCATGAAAATAGAATTGAGAGAATAAAATGTTAATAAGTTAAGACTTTCCGATCATTATTAATAAAATAACCACATGAAACTTAAATTAAATCAATAAATAAACTATTATTAATAGTAAATAATTGTTATATACCTAATATATTCGCGTACAACTCTATCGACTTAATCGGTACATTAGCACAGAATAATGTTTTTTTCGGAAAACGACTTTTAACATTTTCATAGAACTTTTTGTATTTGAAAGCTTACTTATTGCTTACTCCTAATACAACAAATTTCAAATAAATAATCACATAATTTTTAAAATAAGTACGGTCAAATTTGACTCAATTTATGCCAATAGTCTAGAACCGAATCAGTTGCACGCGAGTGTATATCGTTTATAAATAATTTTTGATCAGAAGATGGAAGTTTCAAATCTTCTCGCAAATGTAAACAAATTAGTAAATTTAGACCTTAAAGACACACACACAAAATACCTTTGAAAGTTTAATAATAGCGAAAAATGTTTTTATTTTACAATCTGTCCCTCAAGTTTTATGTTGTGGTAAATACCTGCCTCTAACAATGAGAGCAATATTTTAACTTAAACTATTCTCATAACGAGATTAACTAGGATTGACTACCTAACTATGTTAAAACAAACACCAGTAATTGTTTAACTATGAAGTAAGTAGAGTTTGGTGAAATTTACGATCCCATTTTACTTCTACGCGATGGGTCTGTAATCGGATTAACGGTTACTTTAACTGATGTTTGTTTTACGGAATTGCTTTCGAATGAGTATCTTAAAAGGAATTGGGAATGCATTCCCAGTACCTGTGTACCGCCAAAAAAGACTAGTACCCAACTCTAAAAGCAAGAGTGACTGGGCTTTTTTTAGGTAAACGCGCTTTATCTGTGTCATCGCTTTCCGCCTGATGGATCGTGGTCAAACACTATGGTAAGAAAATCAAATGTTAATATATACATAAATTGCAGGTGTTATTTATGAATATTCGGTATAAACGAATGATTTTTTTCGCAATCCCTATTATTTTTAATTCATTGAAAATAAGAGTAAGGGCTGTCCATTATTCACGTAATCTTTTTTTTGCATTTTGAAACCCCCCTTCCCTTGGTGATACGTAGTTAGCTTTAAGACTATCTCCCCCTCCCCTCCTTAACATCACGTGTATTATACTACCTACAATTTTAGAAACAGTAAACATCACTATGAGATTTATTGAGAGGTAGAGTATGACGATATTAATTATTGCATAGCTTGTTCGTAATATAAAACTCTACTGTAGTTGTAGAGTTCTTTAATCATACAGAAAAACCAAAAATATCTTTGATGAGTAGCGTGTATCTTATCCCAAATACATCTGATAATTCTACTGTGGTGTGTCGAAACTCTTATTTTCTATATATGCATTTATATTTATATTTATATGTTTTTATAATTTAAAAAAAAATATTGGTCTTGTAAATCAAAAATAGCCTATTGTATTCAAATCTTATCTAACGATGTTCGAATAATGTCTTTATGAATGTTATTACTTAATGATCATTATTACTTTTAAATGTATGTAAGATATATTATGATGCCTTTTAAGTAAAAATAAACTAGAATGCGTTTCTGTAACCAAAAGATTTACTGTATAACAAACAGTCAAATATATAACAAAAGGTTAGTGCTAGATACTTAGCAAATAGCTCACATGTATATAAGGAAACAACATTCAAACACAAC
The DNA here is from genome assembly GCA_024363005.1 of Charaxes varanes. Taxonomy (NCBI): domain Eukaryota; kingdom Metazoa; phylum Arthropoda; class Insecta; order Lepidoptera; family Nymphalidae; genus Charaxes; species Charaxes varanes. The sequence continues at coordinate 5,344,633 of JANCMC010024009.1, read as the reverse complement.
AACAACAAAGCCTATTATTACACTTTTTATGGTCAGGCAAGTAATTTAGTTTTCTCAAACATGCTTGGAAATTTGAGCATTATTTTGACAACCTTCTTCGAGATAAATCGAAATTGCTGTACCTACTGGTCGAGCAGCGGCCGGCAATAGTTGTATGAAAATCCATATCTGTCGTGTTTAGCGGCCAAATAAATTACGGATAATAAATAAGATCGTATACAATACAACATGGGTATTGACATACTGTCGCTTTTATATGACGCAATAAAATTACGAATATAAACTGCCACTAATTGGAAACGTTGATTATAGAAACCGACGTTTCCCAAATACCGGGAAACTAGCAAAGGTAGCTAATATTTTAAAGAAAAAGTTCTTATTTTAACAATTTAAGAAAGAATATAAACAAAATAGGCCTTAGAATTTACTCACGTCATAGTATTGTACTAAAAATAAAAAAAAATAATTCATGATTTTTACAGTGTTTCCCAAAGAGCTAGTATATGCAGAAAACATTTGTAGGTCACGAAAAAAAGGTATATAACTTTGTCTTTGGAATAATGTTTGGGAAACGGTGATATATACAAATAAATAACACTGATGTGTCTGTTTATACACACACATCGATATAAATTTATCTTCATGTACTTATGACATACTAACAGTTTTACATGGCCTGAAAGTATGGACAAGAGGATATTTTCAAAAATTAAACCTAGCTAGATAGATTAATCGCTCCCGAAATTTAAACATGTTGATGTCATACTAAGTTTTATGAAAATCGTTGAAACCGTTTCAGAAATCCAGATGATATATTTATACATATACATATGTATATATAATATATGAAATTCTCGTGTCAGAGCATTCGTTGCCAAACTTCTCCGAATCGGCTTGACCGTTTCTTTTGAAAATGTTTGTGCATATTTGGTAGGTCTGAAAATCAGTCGTAAACTACATAGACCTCCTTTAAGTGTAATTTTTTTTTATACTTGTTATTTGCTATTTTTCTGGTACTAAGCAACAACTTATGTCGATAATTATGATTTAATGTTTTTTATTTTTATTTTTAGTAAGAGAAATGTAGACGTGGCTTTGGTCCTGTTTGTTTAATATTAACGCTAGTTATATTTCACTTTGATACGATCAACAATTGTTATTCAACACCAATTTGTAACTGCAATTTCGTTCATGATTTCATTAACTGTTTTTTTATATACTAGTAATGTTTTTACATTGAGTTGAGAGTTGAGGGGGTAGTGGCCTTATTAGTGGTCGGCATTTAAATCGATCGCCAGGTTAAGTAGCTCTTGCTGCGACCAGGTGACAGATGGGTGAAACGTTCTAACACTGGTTTATATTCGATATCCGACCTCCTCCGGAAGGCACGTCAAGCAGTGAAACTCGATTAACGTCACCGAGTGACATCGAGAGTTTGGATTCCGAAGGTCAGACGGCAATCGGCCATCTTAATTCGCCCCTCAGCCAAATTCTGCAATCTAAGTGGACTCTGATACTAGACCAGGATAATGCTAGAAAGAAGAAGAATGAGGTCACATTTATAATACATGGGTATTACAATAGATAATCTCCGAGAATTCAGAGAATTACAGCGTGATGTCGTAAAGAACGTATTTCTGTGCCCTTACATTGCGTGAGCTAGCTAAACCTTACGGGACACATCAAATTAATGTTCTGCGGAATTGTATACCTTAAAAAGATCTATAAGAAAGTCACTGATGGCATAATCCAGAATAACCATTTTTATCTTTTACATATTACAAAAAAAATAATGAACTATTTAGGAAGCTATTTTATGGAATACGGTATTAATTCTTATTCATTTCAATGTGCTAGATACGATGTATATTTTATGAAGATCCAAGTTGCTTTTTACAGCATATCATTAAAATTAATATTTTAGAAGATATGAGAGATTTAAAATACGGAAGCAGAGTGGCCTGTCCGCGGGCGGTCGGTGGTATAAGCAACCAATAGATGTTCTTTATCTCATAATTATTGGTAAAGTTATAGGTAGCTGGTTGACTAGTCATTACAGACATCATCGAAATTTTTCAGTTTAAAAATGGTTAATTTTTTTTTTGTAGACAGTATTCAGTTAGGCAGGTATTATCTCCAATTCACTACATTTTTTTTTCTATATCTGCATAAAATTTTTAATTTTAATTAAACAAAGGATATGCTAAAAATAAGAATACATTAAAGCTTTATATAATACGGGAATTTGGTGAACTAGCGAAGGTTTTCAGGTTAAGAAATAGTCCTAGTATCTAGTGGTTCGGTTTTCTAGGGCCACTCTCAATGACTAATTACATGACCTCGTAAAATAAAAATTTGCATCTTTTGTCCGAGTCAAGAGGCACTCAGCACTCATCTACCAAAGTATTTTCGAGAATAAAACTTGCCTAAAAAAACGAAAACTTTTGACATAGGCCCGTTGGCGCAGTGGGCAGTGACCCTGCCTTCTGCTCCGGGGTCGTGGGTTCGATTCCCGCCTCGAGTCTGGGTATATTATCCATATGTATTTATATATTTACAAAAAAATATATATCTGTGTATAACAGACGGCTGTTTCCTATAACACAGGCATTAAGTTGTCTACCTTAGTAACAGACGTCCGTGTGTCATATAGTCCTATATATTCATTTATTATTTATTTTCTATATAACTTTTGGTGCATAAATAAATTCTATATCTATTCATCTACCTAACATTATCCCAGTCTATTATCAGGATTCGCTTTAATTGCAAAATATGTGACGGTGGGGCGAGTTAAGGTGACCGACTGCCACCTGACGTCATCCTCAGAGACCTTACAATCTATACATTTACACGATTAATACTCAGTGACATTAAACCCACTGTTTTACGTGCCTGTTGAACAGACCCTAGATTACATTATAAATAATAGACTACAGACGATCGCGTCGGCGCGAATGCAAATTGTAAAGTTGGGGTACTCCTATTACTGCGATGTTTTCACTAGTCACAAGAATGATATTACATTTTAGGACTAAACTGAGTTAATGATACAGGCAGCTTCGTTCCAAAGTCCCCTATCAGCCCAATCCTAGAGTTATTTCAATATCTCCATCCAACACTGAGATACAGCAACTGTTGTCTTTTTAACTAAAATAAGTTTTAGTTAAAAGGAGAAACTAATAATAAAATATTACTTCCTATAATGCCGTTTTTATCGAATTATAAGCGGAATCGTAAATGCCAAAACTCTTTTAAGATTACATACCTAAGAGCGGCTTTATCGCAGGCATCGGGCGTATCAACAGCGGGCAAGTGCTCTGTGTCCAGATCGAGCTGGTCTAACTGTTCATCTATGGGTCTCTCATCTATCACCCAGCCGCGGTAAGAATGGCTTAACTTAGCGATTGACTCGAACACCAGCCCCTGATAAAGCTACAAACTCCTCCACTTTGAACCTGCCTTACTTTTTCCATCTCTATTTTAAAGGTTGCACACAAATGAAATGTGAAATCTTGAGATATTTTTTTAGGACAATGTGTTTTTCGTAATTTTCTTTTCAAGCGATCTTTATAAAAACATTTTAACCTAGTTAAGGGCAATTAGTTTAAGTTTGAGTTTCTATTCTGAAAACTACCTAAAAAAATCAATTTTACCTTTATTTATAGATGTTCAGCACTAGTATTATTGTATTACAAGGGGAAAACGGACGGGCGGTTCGTCTACATTAATTGATTAGCTCCACTTATATTAGGAGCCCCAGATATAGCTTTTCCTCGAATAAATAATATAAGATTTTGACTTTTTATATATTTAAAGTAAGCAGAAAATAAAACACTTTGCATGAATGATTCTTTTTATTTAATAATTAATTTATAGCTCCTTTTCCGAAATATAACAATACAAAAACATATATTTAGTATTTTATAGAAAAAGTGTTTCCACCCCTCCTATTTTAAACAGAGTTTGTTATGTTGGGTTTAGCTTGAAACAAAATTTATTTTATTAGTGCCATAGTTGTTTTTTAGAGTACCTTAAAATAATTATTTTTCCTTTTTCAATTTGCAGGATTTTCTCGGCCTGAAACTAGTGATAACTGAAAAACACTTCTACTTTAATTCCACTAAAGGATTTCCTTGCCTACTCAAATCTGAAAGTCGTTCCACACCGCATTGTCTGGGTAAAACTAAAGGAAGAAATCACCCATACATAGATCCGGTAGCAATAGAGAGATTGAGAGAGTTTTACCGACCGTAGACTCTAAATGAACACTGCCTCGATAACTTAATGAGCAAGGCAATATTGTTACTATAAATATTTAAGTAAATTTAAAAAATTGTTCACTTAAAAAATATCCAAAAATGTGCTTCGTGCAGAAGTCTATAATTCTCATTCTCATAAACAGACTATTAATTTCTGGGGGTTACGAGTATGTTAGAAAAGCGAGTGTGAATAATTTAATGAAAAATACAAAGGACATTAACGATTTAAATACAAATGAAAGTTTACAAAAGGATTCAATTATTGATGAAAGATATTTAAACATAACCGAATTAACAAAGAAATATCAATATGACTTAGAAGAGCATACAGTTACCACTGATGATGGTTACGTTTTGAATATACATAGACTATCAGGCAAAAGTTGTGCGAAAAATAATATTGTAATATTCCTTATGCACGGTATACTGGATTCATCAGACAGTTGGATTCTACAAGGTCCCGAAAATGCATTGGCATATATACTAGCAGATATAGGATACGATGTGTGGATGGGCAACGCTAGAGGCAACAAGTATTCCCCGGAACATGTTAGACAGAATAAAAATGATGCAGATTTTTGGAAATTCAGTTGGGAAGAAATAGGAGTTCACGATTTGCCAGCAATGATAGATTACGTCTTAAACACAACGGGAAAGAGCGATTTGTATTACGTGGGACATTCGCAAGGCACGACGACATTTTATGTCCTAACGTCGCTCAAACCCGAGTACAATGCGAAAATTAAAATGATGTTTTCACTGGCACCAATATCTTGGATCAGTCACGCAAAAAGCCCTATTATGAAGCTTTTCGCTCCTGCATACGAGGCATTCAAATATATCTCTGTAACCACAAGTATGCATTCTTCGAGCACGGAGTTTTTACAGAAAATGTCGAAAATAATTTGCAATTTCCTGCCGACCGGCTGTAGTAATATAATGCAGCTAATCGTCGGAAATGACTACAAATTTATAAGCGAATCACTATTGCCCATTATATACGAACGAGTCCCGAGCGGTTCTTCAACCCTTCAATTCATTCACTACGGACAACTCTTTCAATCGGGCAGATTTTGCCGTTTTGATTTTGGCGCAAAAGAGAACCTTGTCAAATATGGACAGGACACGCCTCCAGATTATGACATGAGCCATATAACTGTTCCAGTCGTACTATTTTATAGTAACAACGATTGGTTATCGGACGTGGATGATGTTGCCATATTGTTTAGCAAGTTGCCAAACGTTCACGACTCGTTAAATATGGGACACTTTAATCATTTCGATTATATGTTTGCTAATGTCGCTAAAGATTTGATTTACTCCAAAATTATAGAATATATACAGGATTGTGAATTAAACGACGACGACACGTAATATATATGAGTGCGTCGATAAGTTAGAGAGACAACTTATTCGACATATATATTCCATAGTAGCTGAAACCCGCGACTTTGCGTGAATTGAGTGATTTTGTTAAATTTTAAGTTTTCAGTTTTTTGTGTGGAGCCCTAATTATGTTTCTGAAACTAAAGTAGCCTATGTTATTCCTTGTAATATCAGCTATCTGCCAGTGAAAGTCCAGTCAAAACTGGCTTAGCTGTTCCGGACACGGGAGACAGACAATTTTTTTTAACTGTTTTTGTTATAGGTACAATATACAACTGATATGCAAAATAAATTTTAACTACACGTTAAAAACACGCTTATTCGTAAAGCATGTTACACTATCGAAGACTATATTAAAGATAAAACTCCTTGGAGTTGAGTCGCTCCAGAATTGTACTTGATAGTTAACGTGCAAAAATGTGAAA